>CM047808.1:25434647-26034647 GCA_026214975.1 Gentiana macrophylla
AAAGCAACCTAAACTCAGAACATCTAACTTATACTAAGTATTTGCAGCCATAACTTCTCAGAACCAAAAACGAATGAAATCTTACCTTCTCCAACCGGTTAATTGTTGGTATCAAAACGATTCTCGCCTTCCGTAGAATATTATCCTCTTGATACGTCTGTTGAAAAGAGCAACGGATTAGCCTCGAAATCCAAAAGTCTCTTCTCTTTTTTCTTCTCAAAACTTGCGCCCCTCTGCTTAATTTTTAACATGAAACTGTTTCTGAATAATGGGAATTTAATTCCTATTAATCCCATTAAAACTTATTTTAATTAATTCCATAATTAACAAATCCTTTAATTTTCTTTTTCTTTCTTTAATTCCAATAATGAAAATAAATCTAATATTCGATTTTAGTTAAATGGTGAAATGCCCTTTTAGAAAATCGGGATATTACATAGACGAATCACAAAAATATAAATAAATTATTGAAGATATTGTAGTTATTGTAGATATTATTGTTATTATTGTAATCATTATAATTGATTCGGTAGTTACTCTAGAAGATACTAGAAAATATTCACTCTTTGTATAAGTATTTGTTGTGTATAGTAATACAAATCATTAGTTCTCCAAACTCTGTTATGGTATCGAGCAACCCTAATTTTTTTTTTTTACCTAATTCTTTTTCTACTTTCACCAAGACTCCATCTTCTTCCTCATGTCCGCCTTAATCGGACCTCTCCTCTGCGGCAACACACGGCCACAACCGGCTCCAATCTCCACACTCTTGTTCCCTCAACTCCGGCGCCAAGCTCCGGTCAAACTCACAGGTGATAATTATGCTATTTGGGAGGTCCAATTTTGATCTCTCTTCATTGGTTATGATTTGTTTGGCTACGTCGACGGCTCCAAACCTCAGCCACCCGCAACCATCACCGCCAATAATGTCACCACCTCCAATCCGGCACACACCCATTGGTACCGGCAGGACCAACTCATCCTCAACGCCTTGATCGGGTCTCTGTCCAATAGCGTTTTAGGCTCGATTCATGCTCCCAAAAGCTCTATGGATGTTTGGACAGCGCTGAAAGACATTTATGCCAAGCCGTCTCGGGGACGCATTAAACAAATCAAGCAGGCTATGAAGCACAACATGAAAGGTACCATGTCCATCTCCGATTACTTGCAATTTATGCGCAATAAGTCTCACGAGCTCGCTCTTCTTGATAAACCCATGGATCCTGAGGACCTAATCGATGTTATTTTGGATAATCTCGATGATGATTATGCCGATCTGGTTCGTGCCGTTCAGGCTTGTGACTCCTTCATGACCATTGATGAGCTCCATGAAAAGTTGTTGAATTATGATGCTTCATGTCGCCGTCCTGCATTGTCTGTACCTGCGGCTGTTGCTCATGTTGCTGCCTCCACCCTCAGCTCGTCCTCCGGTGTACACAGGTAGTGCAGGTAACCCGGGCAATTCAGCCCGTCCTTCAACCAAACCTTATCAAGGTAAATGTCAAATGTGTCGTAATGCGGGGGGACATAGTGCTCGCTTTTGCCCCAATTTTCGATTTGTTTCTGTCCAAGGCTCGGCGACCCCACGCCCTTGACCCGCCGTCCTCCAGCGGTGGCGTCCCAATGCCCCACAGGCTCACTTTACTGCAACCTCTGAACAGGCGTCCCATTCCCCGTGGCTTTGGATGACGGCGCATCGCACCACATCACCAATGGTCTCAAAACCTTTCTCTTCACTCGCCATACACCGGCTCCGACGACCTTATGATCGGTGATGGTAGTCCCTTAAGCATTACTCACACCGGCACTACTTCACTCCCTCCTCTAATTTAAATTTTCACTTCATGATGTGTTATGCGTTCCAAATATATCTCGCAATTTACTGTCCATTTCCAAATTTTGTCAAACTAATTGTGTCTATGTTGAATTTTTTCTGGACTCATTTCGTGTTAAGGAGATTCCAACGGGTACGTGCCTACTGACGGGACCCGCTAAAGATGGACTTTACACTTGGCCCTCCACTCCTCTCCTTGCCTTTCTTTGCATCCACCGCCTCTTGGGATACCTCGCACTCCTGTCTCGGTCACCCGCTCTTCCATTTTTCGTAATATTAGTTTCTCTGCAAATTTGCCATTTTCCAATAATACATTTTGAAACATTGTGATGCTGTTTTAAGAATAAAAGTCATAAACTTCCATTTAGTTTTTTCTACTATACGTTCCTCCCGCCCACTAGAAATTTTATTTTCTGATGTATGGACTTCCCCAGTTTATGGCCTTGACGGCTCTAAATATTATGTGATTTTTTTCGACCACTTTACCAAATATATCTGGTTTTATCCACTCACGCGTAAAAATGATGTTGCTACAGTTTTCCCACAATTTAAAAACCTAGTTGAAAAGTACTTTGACGCCACCATAAAAATTCTTTACTCAGATAATGGCACCGAGTTCACAAGTCTTCGCCCATTTCTCACATCTCATGGGATCTCCCACTTCACCTCCCCCCTCACACACCCGAGCACAATGGCTATTCGGAACGCCGTCACCTCCACATATTCGAAACATGCCTAGCTCTTTTAACCCATGCGTCCATGCCTACCACATACTGGCCCTATGCCTTCACCACCGCTGTTTATCTCATTAATCGTCTCCCCACCCCGACCCTCGACATGACCTCTCCTTTTGCCCAAATATTTGGCCACTCCCCGAACTATGAAAAACTTCACGTATTCGGTTGTCTCTGCTACCCCTGGCTTCGCCCTTACACTACCTACAAACTTGAACCCCGCTCTCGTGCATGTCTCTTCGTCGGCTATTCTCTTACCCAATCAGCCTATCTGTGCCTTGACACCACCGATCTTCGTATATACACCTCTCGCCACGTTAAATTTATGGAAAACGTTTTTCCTTTCCGCTCCACCGCCGAACCTCCACCTGACCAGCCTCCTCTACTCTACCACTAGATTCCCACACCACCTCCGGTCCCCACCCCCTCCCCTTCCCCGACCAGCTCCTCTCCTCAACCTTCTTCGGCCCCATCACCGCTGTTAACGGTGTTTTTTACGATATATATGATATTATTTCGTAGCAATTTCCTTCGTGTTTTATTATTTTTTATAGAAAAGTAAGTGTTTAAATGAAATATTGAAAGAATGGGTGTGTAAATCATTAAAATGCAAAATCGAGCTATTTACGTGATTTTATCAGTGATTTTTCATCAATATATATGGTTCTACATTTTGCTCGTTTCTATTATCTTGTAGGTACAATTTGCATGGAAAGGAATGAGCTGAAAAGATGTTTGATTAAAGATTAAATGGAAGGAAGGAGATGCGAGTCGAAGGTAGAATGAAGCTTTACAAGTCTGGACGCACGTTTGAGGTCCCGTCCAGTGGACTGGCGTCCAGAAGGAGTGGACTGGAGTCCAGGAGGAGCCTTTGGATTTAGGATGTTCAGATTTTCTGTGGACGAGCGTTCAGAATTGCATAGGACGGGCGTTTGAGAAGACTCGGCCCGACTCGAAGATTTCAAAGCAGCTGGACTGGCGTCCAGAATCCTTGGACGGGCGTCCAGCCGCCGCCATTGCCTAAACCGACTTCAAAATCTATAAATAGCTGCGTTTTTCTCAACCCTAACGACAATTTTTCGACCCTAGGCGGCCACAAGCCCCTTGGGGGCGCCCTAGCTGCGTTTCCCTGCTACCAAGAACACAATTTCTTCTACTTTTTATATATATCATTTGCATATCAACGATGGATAGAGGCTAAGCAATTTGAATGAGCTTTGTGAAGCCAATTCTCAGCAGCGTTTTGATTTCGAATCTTGGATTGCTTTGTGAGTTTTTATTTAAAGTTGTTTCTTTATTACGTTTTGTATTGATTTTGCAATTTATATCGAGAGATGGTTGCTTTGTGATGTTTAACGTTTGATGAAAATCGTTGTTAGACCTAGATCACCATAGTAAAGATGGGATATTTAACCTAAAAATAACGAGAGTTGTTAGGTTGAATATCTAGGTTGCTAGATTGAGAAATCTTACTGATTGCGGTCAAGTTAAATTACTAACTCGATGCCTAAATAACCACTAGCAAGTGAACTAGGTTCAATCGCAGTATAGCTAGATAGAGTCGAAAGTCGATCCACGAGAGAATCAATTTGTGGATCCTAACTTAAATAGTCAACCGCTTATTTCGTTTGACAAATACGGTCTATGACCAGCATAAAGTACGAGAAAAGAAAGACACACTCAAACATATAAATAACACATAAACAAATAACGTAATCAACTGCCCAATTATAACTGTGATCCTCTGGACCTAGACAATTTATATAACAGCAAGACTTATCAACTATTAATCCGTCCATATTCATTTATAGTGGCTACGGGAGTCATCCTCTTTTACTTGACTTAGCACCGGTTAGGTCACTAGATCACTGTGATGTTGTTACGTGACTTCGCCTTTTGGTGCCTCCATCTCATATAACTCACACGCTTACGACTCTAAGGATGCCGATATTAACCGTACACCTCGTCCAGGCAACATTCCTTTGGTTAGGCGTACTTCCTAGACGATCACTCAAACTCTCGTCCAACTAACAATTACCAATTTATAGTCTCATGCTAGTTTACGATCTACATTATAAGAAGGTGCGCGCAATCCCCTAATATAACCCTACCTAGATAACGCCGAAAGTCCGAAGATCAATTCATGAGCCTACCTAAGAGTTTTATACCGGTATTTCCCTTTTACACGCGTTTTAATTAAATCAAGTGAGTGGCGTAGCCATAGCCATACCTACCGAGATAACAGATTCAATTAAGCTAACCTAATCATAAAGGCGTGATCGATTAACGGATGAAAACAGGCTTGACAACTCTCGGTCGACCGAATAGGTGCTCTCGGTCGACCGAGTGACACCTCTCGGTCACCCGAGAGTCGACTCCCCCATTTACATCCCGAACATATTTCTCAGCGTTTCATATACGAATCGGATTATATAGCGAATCATCAGGACATCATATAGACTAATCTAAATACACGTAAATTAAACACACAGATTCATCCGTAGATGTTAGGTAGAGGACGTAGGGTTTGGGATCCTTATAGACAAGGTATCACCATTGCCCTAACGTCATATCCTAGATCTACATCATCTAGATATGAATTCCTACTCAAACAATCAAAGCATAATTGGGAAATTGATTACTTAAAAGAAAACAAGAAGATAAACTAGGGCTTACATGTTTGCAACCCTAGCAACCTCCATAAGCCTAAAGAATCCTTATTAGCTTATTTGTAAATATGAAATAGTATTGGTGAATGCCTCTTCAAAAATACAAAAGACTTGTGTTTATATAGAGCCTCAGCCGTCATAGAAAACCGACTTAAAATACCGACACTCTGAACCCTAGCCGACTCAAATAATGTGCCGAACTTCTTCTGGACTGTAGGCCCACTCGGTCGACCGAATGCATGGGCTCGGTCGACCGAGCCTTACATGCTCCTGGGCTCTTTCCTCTTTTCTGTCTTGGGCCTCTGAACTTGTCTCGTGATCCATCACGACTTTTCGAAGTCCATCCTTGTGCTCCCAAATGAGTTACTACAAATATCACATGAAATACTGATCTGTAATATCAAATAATATAATAAAACTTCATAATACATAATAATGAATCGTAACTCTCGGCATATGCAAATTAGGCGTATTACGACTTATTATTACTCTATTATAGCTCCTTTAAACTAGAATCGGGGATAAAGGTTATAGAATAACGGGCACAAAATGACCGTTATCAACTACCCCCCACTTAGCCTTTGATCGTCCCGATCAAAATATCAACAAGTTATTCCCCATAAACTACTCTCCAGTGGTCACAGTATACTGACACAAGAAACTCGAATCAACTCATATCCTCTATGCTCATCAGTTATCCATTATCCACTATTCATCATAAATCGATGTGTTGTGTGCATGTGCATTGAGTTTTAAACATTCGTAGCAAGATTAGAGCTTATCACGAACTTCGTAGTCTTAACCTACCAACTCGAGATTCCCATTCCTCAAGCCTTTTAATTTTTCAAGCACTAGAATAATAAGCAAGAGCGTATCTATAGGGTTTTGGACCTGGAGACCGAGTACTACTCAAAGCCTCTTAAAGAGTTGAATATTCTTTTCATATCTTCATATTTTTTTGAGATACTATCAATCTCAAGAAGGAAAACTTTTAGAATTTCCCTCTATCTTAGATCAAATATTAGCATCGAATATTACCACAAGCGCGAGGCTACTTTGGTAACTTACTACAAGCCCAGTGTTTTAACATTGTCAAACACAGGTACGTCTCAAGCTTATTACTCAGCTTTTGTGGCTAGAAGTTTTAGGAACACATCCGACGATAAATTTGACACTAGGTAAGCATAATCAATCATCTATGCAATGTACACATTATCATTTTACCTTTTATAACAAGCGTAGTACATCTCGATTCAATTATTGAATAAGTGAATAATAAACAACTACTTGCGACGGACAATATGAATATCATTAAGTTTACTAATCAAGAAATCATGAAGTATAAAGTGATCACGTACTCATGAAATATGGTTTACTTCTTATTAGATATAATTATCAGGACTTCACAAAAGTAAATGTGATTCTAAGTTTAAAATTAAAAAAAAAAAAAAATTTTTTTCTCATCATTTTATTTATTATTTGATATATGGAATTACTCATTTGAGCTAAGTGACTTGTACCCCCCACTTAAACCATGCATTGTCCCCAATGTATAAAAACCGAAACAACACGCTCAGAAAAAGGAACTTAGCTCTGGATAAGCGTGGAAGTTTGAACAAGTCGTAGGACTTCGCGCAGCGATTCAACAGTACATGCATTGGCTCCATAGCGAGGCGGAAAAATAATCACTGCAACACATATCTTAAACAAAGCTCGCAACTCGTTACAGGATTAGTCCAAACTGTAATAATCAGAAAAATGGGACCGTAAAAGGTATAACAATTTCCTTAAACATTTTTAAGTCCATTAATTAATTATTACATTTCAATACATTTCAACAAGTCCAAAACATTACATAATTTCGAATTTAGGAAACAGAGAAACTTGGTCTATATAACACGACATACTAGTTGAAATGAATCAAAATAAAAACTCGTTAACTATAGGAAATGCCAACACTCAAATTAAAATACTTAATCCCATCCTGGATTGAATGGTGCTAGTTGCAAATTGTTCGGTCGGCCACAAGCATCATCCTCGGGTTCCCTTCTTGATCGTGGCCGTGAAGCAGCGGCGGTGGGACAGAACTCAAAGATAGGATAGGCATTGGTTCCACATAGGAATCGCCGCCTAACACCGGGCACTCGGCTCCCGCAGAATGTAGTGATTAGTGAACCAAAGGTAAGGTATGCCGAGGCTTGAGAGCATCGTCTGTCATCTCCTTCCGTATCAATGCCCCCACATTCACAGGCCATCCCATGTACAACCAATAGATCAAAGTGGCATGAGTGTAGTAAACCGTAGATACATGCTTAGCCGGGAAGATATTAGAACGGATAAGCCGATTAAGGCACTTATCCTCCCATCTCCTAAAGTCTGTTTCCGCAAATGTGCGGGCAACCTCCCTATAGTCCATTCTATTCCTAGATAGGCTCCAACTTCCTCCAACCAAGCATCGGACCCATCAAACGCCGCCATATACTGCGGCCCGTCCTCCGAGATATCAACCCAAAATACTCATTAATCGTGCCCGGAGAAATGATAATTGGTCGCCCACGAATAATAACGACATTGGTGTCGGGGTGTATACGCAAATAAGCATAAAATTCTCTTACCCAATTGGCGTTGACCCGGCCTGGGGGTGCGGCGACATCACGCCATTGATAACTTTCCACCAACTCCAAAAGCTCATCCCCACAATTGTCCAAATCTAGACCCGAGCTCGATGTGCGGGGCATTAACGAAATGATTAGTAAACGAAGAATATACCTCTCGACTCGCGAATTGTGGGACCCGTTGATCATTGGAATATCGCCTTCCACGACCACAAACCGAGCGGCTCTGCGTCTTCTTGGTGGCATCCTGGCGAGATAAACATGTGCGCGGAAAGCAGGCGAAAGGGCGGCCCGACTCTCGGTCGACCGAGAGCAATCACTCGGTTGACCGAGTGTGGAGAATCGATGAAGCTTGACCTCCGGTCTTCTACCCTTCCTGTGGATCGAATCTATTGATCGGAAAAATTTCGATAGGCTTTTCAAGGTGAGTGAAAATGGTGAAATGGATGAAGATTTTCAGAACATTTCCATTTGATTTCTACAGGGGTTTGAGAAAACAAGGTGGATGGAGAATTTGGGATGAAGGAATTGGGGAATAGGAATGAGAAGAATGAAAGAGAGGATGTTGGGTTAAATAGGAAAATGGAGTTTGAAGAAATGGAATGTGATTGGTGTAGAAAAGTTGTTGGGGATTGAGGAGGTGGAAAGGTGGAATTTGAAAATTTGAATTGGGATAATAAAGAAGTTGGGAAGAGAAAAAGGTGAATGGTTGGGAAGAGGGAAAGGTGAGTGGGGATGTGTAGAAATTAATGGTGTTGACCATTTTAATAAATTTGACACATACCGTAAAATAACTACAATATATAACAGTGCCAAAATGTATTATTTCACTCTTACCGCAAAGAATTTTCTAACCAATAGGTCGTCTCAAGCATAAAAGCCACCTCATTTTTATCATAAATAAATCAAACAATCTGGTCTAAGCATTTGTAAGATAACGCATTATCATTTCCTTAATCAACAATTTTTTACAAAGATTCAATTTCAGCGCTTCACTTCACATGAAAACGATTCGAATAAAAAAATTATTTTGCACATCCTTAACTCAACAGTCGTCGGAACATGGCAAAATAGAAAAAAAACTTCTCATCGTTTCATGCTACTTTTATTTAGAAAAAGAAAAATAAAAATAGAGATAAAAATAATGAAGGATAGAATTAGTTCTACAGTTTAAGTCGGTAGCTCGACTTCCCAAAATATCACTCTTTAAGAATTGTTCTTGACTTGCCAGGTCTTCACCCGACTAACCTTCACCTAAAAGCGTCTTGCCATTCCTTTGCACGAGTGCCTTTCCGTGGGATGTACGTCGATTTAAAAGACAATCAAATTGTCCATCTAAAGCAGGCACCGATTTGCGGGATCGTTTGATTTCGATGAGCTTTCTTGATTTGAACTCTACGAGTTCGCCGCTTAACTCTCCTCCTCCTATCCTTAGGTTTCGAAAACGAGGCTTCAAAGATCATCCTTATTAACTACAGGTGCAGGCTGAACAGCTCTATCTCGGCTTAGGATTGTAAGGACCTCTTTCTCATCTCGATCGTCAACATTGTCATCATCACACTCCTCTGAACTTGGAATCACATCCGGTTTAGAACCAACGACTTCTATAATGTTTAAACTTACCGAATAGGAACTCGGGGTTCTTTATCCCAAAAGTCTCGAGAACCTTTAGCATCAAACAATGTGATCTCATGCCTAGTCATACGAATAAGAGCTCTAGAGGTATTAATAAAGGGCCTACCCAAGATAATTGGGCTATCACGGATGCTCCTCTATGTCCATTACGACCAAATCTATCTTAAACCGAAGTTGTCCGATACCAATGATCATGTTATTCATCTGTCGAGACATGATGGTTCTAGTACTATCCATGAACCTCACTTTTAGCGGGGTGTTTGTGGGAGTCGAATCATATTCCTATCGCAAAGGCTTTTAGGAAAATGTTTAAGCTCGATCCGAGTCAATTAAAGCCAATCCCAAGTGTGCTTGTTCTAGGGTAACATCTACAAGGAATGCCCGGGGTCATCTAACTTGGGCATTAACCGAGATTCATCTTCAACATATTTTGCCTCCTTAGCACAGGTGACTATAGGTCGTTCCATATCTACGCTACTCTCGAACTGGACTCTATCTCCGACATGTAATCCATATAATCAATATACGAATCGAATCAATCGAATCCAAGAAATCACTTGGATTTAAAGCACACATACCTCTTTTACATACGCTTCACTTGCTTCCTTGACTTTCGGCTTCACGAATTTGTTCTTTCATTTTTGCTATTCTCTCCTTCGACTTTTGCGTCATCGGCTTCATTGGTGTTGTCTTGGTTCAGTAAACGTTAACATCCTCTTCCTTAACCTTGGAAAATTGTTTTGATGACATATTGTTTATCACGAACAATCTTACCTGAGTGATTTAGTTCGATTATCTCGCAACATGAGAAAAACAACAAACGGTCAATAAACTAACGATCGAAGACGATTGCTCATACCGCCGCTAGGCTTACAACCTACTAACGGGAAAAAACAAGCGAAGGAAAACAATGCCGTCCGATGATATAGAACAATGAAAGGGCTCGATCGACCGAAAGCGACATTATTCGATCGACCGAACATCTAGAACATATATATATAAATATATATATTTTTTTTTATTTATTTTACTCACTTGTAAAAGAAAATAGAAACAAAAAGCGAAATAAGCAAGTAGATCATTTAAGCGGTTGGACCATTGATTCCCGGCAACGGCGCCAAAAACTTGATTGCGGTCAAGTTAAATTACTAACTCGATGCCTAAATAACCACTAGCAAGTGAACTAGGTTCAATCGCAAAGATAGCTAGATAAGTCGAGGTCGATCCCACAGAGAATCAATTTGTGGATCCTAACTTAAATAGTCAACCGATTATTTTCGTTTGACAAATACGGTCTATGACCGAGATAAAGTACGAGAAAAGAAAGACACACTCAAACATATAAATAACACATAAACAAATAACGTAATCAAGCGCCTAATTATAAGCTGTGATCCTCACGGACCTAGACAATTTATATAACAGCAAGACTTATCAACTATTAATCCGTCCATATTCATTTATAGTGGCTACGGGAGTCATCCTCTTTTACTTGACTTAGCACCGGTTAGGTCACTAGATCACTGTGATGTTGTTACGTGACTTCGCCTTTTGGTGCCTCCATCTCATATAACTCACACGCTTACGACTCTAAGGATGCCGATATTAACCGTACACCTCGCCCGAGCAACATTCCTTTGGTTAGGCGTACTTCTGAAACGATCACTCAAACTCTCGTCCAACTAACAATTACCAATTTATAGTCTCATGCTAGTTTACGATCTACGTATAAGAAGGTGCGCGCAATTCCCTAATATAACCCTACCTAGATAACGCTGAAAGTCCGAAGATCAATTCATGAGCCTACCTAAGAGTTTTATACCGGTATTTCCTTTTACACGTTTTAATTAAATCAAGTGAGTGGCGTAGCCATAGCCATACCTACCGAGATATGATTCAATTAAGCTAACCTAATCATAAAGACGTGATCGATTAACGGATGAAAGCAGGCTTGACAACTCTCGGTCGACCGAATAGGTGCTCTCGGTCGACCGAGTGACACCTCTCGGTCACCCGAGAGTCTGACTCCCCAGATTTACATCCCCGAACATATTTCTCAGCGTTTCATATACGAATCGGATTATATAGCGAATCATCAGGACATCATATAGACTAATCTAAATACACGTAAATTAAACACACAGATTCATCCGTAGATGTTAGGTAGAGGACGTAGGGTTTGGGATCCTTATAGACAAGGTATCACCATTGCCCTAACGTCATATCCTAGATCTACATCATCTAGATATGAATTCCTACTCAAACAATCAAAGCATAATTGGGAAATTGATTACTTAAAAGAAAACAAGAAGATAAACTAGGGCTTACATGTTTGCAACCCTAGCAACCTCCGCAAGCCTAAAGAATCCTTATTAGCTTATTTGTAAATATGAAATAGTATTGGTGAATGCCTCTTCAAAAATACAAAAGACTTGTGTTTATATAGAGCCTCAGCCGTCATAGAAAACCGACTTAAAATACCGACACTCTGAACCCTAGCCGACTCAAATAATGTGCCGAACTTCTTACGGATCAGAGGCCCACTCGGTCGACCGAATGCATGGGCTCGGTCGACCGAGCCTTACATGCTCTCTGGGCTCTTTCTCTTTTTCTGTCTTGGGCCTCCGAACTTATCGTGATCCATCACGACTTTTCCGAGAAGTCCATCCTTGTGCTCCCAAATGAGTTACTACAAATATCACATGAAATACAGTCTGTAATATCAAATAATATAATAAAACTTCATAATACATAATAATGAATCGTAACTCTCGGCATATGCAAATTAGGCGTATTACGACTTATTATTACTCTATTATAGCTCCTTTAAACTAGAATCGGGGATAAAGGTTATAGAATAACGGGCACAAAATGACCGTTATCACTTACACCTTTGTTATGGAAGCGTTAATCTTTAAGATCGAGAGATGAAAGATTAATAGGCGAATTATCTACGAGAGTAGAAATTCATACATTTGATAGGTGAACCACAATCTTTATTAAATCTTCACTAAACGATCTACGGTAGAAATTGAGAGTTGCGAGATAGGTGGATCATTGCTTGTTCCTCGTTAACTTAATTGAAAGAATCATTGTGCCTTGTTCTTCGTTGCTAGCTTAGAATTTTATTTTCGTTTTAGTTTATAGAATAGAATTAGTTATTCTAGGTTCGTAATCATATTTCCTGGCTTTGGATTGACAACCCTCTGTCCAGTTTATTGTATTCGTTTTAGTTTTGTTTTGTGTTTTTCGTGACAACCTTTAGAAAAATTAAGAACTAGACCAATCTCGATTCCCTATGATTCGACTCCGGTTGTAGCTACTATACTACGATCCCTGCACTTGGGGTAAACCGGATTATTTTTATTACTTGTTAGTTTTGCTTAGATAAAATCCGAGACAACCGCCACCTCCCACGGCCCCCCACCTCCACCCAACACCTCACACCCAATGACGACTAGAGCTAAAAACAATATATCTAAGCCCACTCAAAAACTATCCCTTATCAGTGAACTTTCTTCCCCTGAACCCGAACCCTCCACGCTATCTCAAGCCCTTGCCTCCCCTTCTTGGAGATCCGCTATGCAACTTGAGTACGATGCCCTTGTCAAGAATCACACGTGGGATCTTGTGCCTGCTGAACCTTCCTTTAATATTGTGGGCTGCCGGTGGGTGTACCTCACTAAGCATCTCCCTGATGGATCTCTCAATCCCTATAAAGCCCGTCTCGTTGCTAAGGGGTTTCATCAGCGCCCAGGTGTTGACTACTTTGAGACCTTCAGTCCCATGGTCAAACCTACCACCATTCGGGTTCTTCTCACTCTTGCTACTTGTCATGGCTAGCCTCTTCGCCAGCTCGATGTCAATAATGCCTTTTTGCAGGGTTCTTTATCTGAAACAGTTTATATGCAGCAACCACCAGCTGGCTTCTCTGATATGGTGCATCCGGATTATGTCTGTCGTCTTAATAAGGCATTATATGGCCTCAAGCAGGCCCATCATGCTAGGTACTCTAAGCTCCGCTCCTATATTCTTTCTGTAGGTTTCAGGAATGCTCACGCCGATGCCTCTCTCTTTATTCTCCATGATGGCACTCATTTTCTCTATGTTCTTGTATATGTGGATGACATCATTGTTACTGGATCGGACCCTGCTGCGGTCCAATCATTTATTCATAATATGGGTGTTCGGTTCTCTATCAAAGATCTTGGTCCGTTGACATACTTTCTTGGAATAGAGGTCATTCCTACACCTGAGGGTCTTCTCCTGTCGCAACGCAAATATATCATCGAGCTCCTCCTCAAATCCCATATAGATAAAGGTAACCCAGTTTCCACACCGCTTCCCTCCGACATTTCTGATCTTACCCCGACCTCGGGGACTCCACTGTCCGATGCCACTCTGTTTCGTAGTATTTTTGGGAGTCTTCAGTACTTACTATTCACCCACCCTGATATTGCCTTCGCAGTCAATAAACTGGCTCAGTTTATGCATGCTCCCACCGACACCCATTGGTCTTTTGTTAAGCGGCTTCTCCGTTATCTCGTTGATACTCTTGATCAGGGATTACACATTTTTCACGATTCTCCTCTTGTCTTGCATGCATTCTCCGATGCTGACTTGGGTGGCAACCGGACGGATTACACTTCCACCGGGGCCTACGTCGTGTTCTTAGGTCGCAATTCCATCTCTTGGAATTCAAAAAAGCAACGTACTGTCGCCCGCTCCTCACTTGAAGCCGAGTACAAATCTATTAACGTCTGATTCTTTGAGCTCAAATGGTTACTCTTTCTCCTTCACGATGTCGGGTTCCCCTCATCTCACGTCCCTGTTGTTTACTGTGATAACCTTGGTGCTACACAACTTTCATCAAACTCAGTCTTTCACTCTCGCATGAAGCATGTGGCCATCGATTATAATTTTATTCGGGACCAGGTCAATCAAGGTGTGGTTCGTGTCACTCACGTCCCTGCTGGAGATCAAATTGAGGATGTTCTCACTAAGTCTCTACCCCGTTTAGACTTTCACTCTTGGTGTGACAAGTTGTGCCTTCGTTCCCGTGGCCCAACTTGAGGGGGTGTATTGAAGATATTGTAGTTATTGTAGATATTATTGTTATTATTGTAATCATTATAAAGTATTCTGTAGTTACTCTAGAAAATACTCACTCCTTGTATAAGTATTTGTTGTGTATAGTAATACAAATCCTCAGTTCTCCAAACTCTGTTATAAATAATAATGAAAATAAAAAAGGAAAAGTAAATCTAGTCGTCTTCTTCCACTTCTGCTCACTGCTAGACTAGGGCTAAATTACAATTTTGGTCCTCTAACTAGACACGTTTTTTGATTTTGGTCCAAGTATTTCTCCGGCGACAATTTTAGTCCTGTAAGTGGTTTTTTTTTGCAAAAATAGTCCTGAATGCCGGAAAGACCACTTACAGGACTAAAATTGTCGCCGGAAAGACCACTTACAGGACTAAAATTTTTGCCGGAAAAGACCAATTTTAGTCCTGTAAGTGGTCTTTCCGGCGTTCAGGACTATTTTTGCAAAAAAAAGACCACTTACAGGACTAAAACTGTCGCCGGAGAAAAACCAGGACCAAAATCGAAAAACGTGTCTAGTTAGAGGACCAAAATTGTAATTTAGCCGCTTGACTAGTCTCCCCCTTCCATCAAGAATACCCACTAAAACTCATACTGAAATACCTATCAAGGAATTTCTACCATCTCAAATGAAATAGCATTCACCTTCTCGAAAAAGCATACAAAAATTAACACAACGAATTAGAACAATGTAATAACAAATAGAAAAACAAAATCTATTTTTCCCCTTATATCATGTTTGATCACAAGTTAATAATTTTGTTTCCCCAAGAATCGTTTATTAGGGTTCCAAATGTATTTGCAACAATTCCAATCCTTATTGAAACCCACGAAAATATAAAATATAAGGATGCGAATATATTTTTCGGCACCATTAAAGGAGTCCATGTAAGAAAAATTGATTGTTGAAACTTTAAAAAAGAATAAAAAAATTGATGTTTTGAATGGAATATTTTTACGAAAGGGATGAGAAATGGCATGCGTATGAACGAGGAAGAGACTAAGAGTATGAACTATGAAGAAGACAACTTTATTATTATTATTATTATTATTTTTTTTTCTTTTGTGATTCGGTGTTTATGGAAATGGGAGCAAAGCGACAACGTTCCTTAGACAGGAAAATGGACGGAGGATCCGTGCCCGCCGATGCGTTAGAAGTTATTTTGAAAAGTGAAAGTAAAAATATACTCAGGACAATAGAAAATGAGAAAGGATGAACATGAGCGATTGTCCGAACACAATACTATTCCAAGGCAAAGAATACAAAGGATGCACGAGCGATTCTCCAAACATTTTTTCGGGCAAGATCAAGTCAAGAAGGATTGTTTACTACCCTTAGGGACATAATTGAGAATTTTAAGATGCAGGAAAATGAGAATATCCTCGAATATTCACTAGGGTATGTTCCTTATTAATAGAATACGCCAACAAACAAAGAATGTTTGGAGACCGAAAAGATCATTAAGATAATTCTATGCGGTTTGCCAAGTTAGGTCGATCATGCGCCTGGTGGCCATTGAATAATCACAATAACTTTCCTCAATGGAAATAAACGCATGCGTGGAAGACTAGAAGAATGAAGCTTGAATTTTGATAATGAAGTCGTCAAATTACTAAGTCTCACAAAGAACATAACTATGAATATGATATCAACTTACGGAGGCAAGGTGTGCCGGCATGTGTTCTTCGCTATTCATCACCGTGGAAGGTATGCTAACATTCTTCTATAAATATTTGTCTTTGTAAACCAAACTGTTTAAATATTACCAATTTTTATGCGTACATTGTGTGACAATTGATAGTTCTCTTCATTTTTGTTGGATATTTGGTGCATTCCGCTCTGTCTCATCTCGGTTATTTAGGTTTTCATGAGTCTATCTTCAAAATGAATATATGTGATTAAAAACGTTCTCAATTTAAAAAGTGACCTACTTATTTGGAATCTACCATTACTTCTAAGGAGTGGGTTGTCCTAGTCAAGGCCCCCATACATTGATGGGTCGGGGCACATGTAATGGAAGAACTTGATGAGGCTTCATATCGAGTCAATGTCCATTGGTTCCTATGGAGACCGTCAACAAAATTTGAGACTCTTACTAAGGTAGCCAAAAAGATCTGACAATGAAGAAGAGGACTTCCAAATGTTTTCTTTTATAATAGAGTAATATAACTGAATTTCCATTGATTTGTTTGAGTAAAATAGAGGTGATTCTATACAACACAACCATAATATAAACGCAATAACACACAATAAATGCAATTGAATACAAGGATTTATTATCAATGATTTTATGTATCTAGTATATTCCCAACACGCCCCCACAATCCCATGAGAATGGAATGAACATGGAGATTGGCTCGTAATGAATTAATCTTGCTACCTTCACATGGTGCATGCAACAACCTTCTTCATATCAATCGGAAACAATCGCTTCAAATCAACCTCATCATTTGCTTGAATCGCAATGTATGACACAATTTTTATAAAGAGTCATAAAAGTAGTGATAGAGAGGAAGAAATGTTTGGAGAGAATATATCATCTTTTAGAGGATTTGATTCCATAAAAAAAAGAATTCTTAGCTGAAAAAAATTGATGTTTGGTCACCCTTGTGATCAACACATGGAGGGTTGTACCCTAATTAAGAAAATTTGGAATGGAGGATTGTAAAACATTTAATAAACTTTGGAATGGATGGTTGTATGAACCCTAATAGACGAAATCTAAAACATGAAATGGGAAGAAGCAATTGGAGGAGGCAAGAGAGGCGTAAATATATGGCAAAAGATGATGGGAGAGAAAAGGTAGAATAAAATAAAGAAATTTTTATTGAAAAAACAGAGGTTTAGTTGTAGTTTACCATTGAATTAAAAAAAAATCGACATGACCTAAGGAAGTGTTTATGGGGTTTGAAAGATGATCATGAATGAGAGCAATTTAGTTTAATGACTAAGAAATTAAAGGAAATAACAAAACATGAAGACGGAAAAAAATCAAAGGATAAACAAAACATGAAGACGGCTGAGGGTTCGTGTAGATTACGGTAACGAACCCCCACTCAAACGAATTTCTTTACGATTGACCAGGCTGAAAGACGTTAGTCAAAATGTTCTGATACCAAAATAGAGTAATAAAACTGAATTTCCATTGATTTGTTTGAGTACGATAGAGGTGATTATATGGAAATTAAGGATAATGACACAATCTGGAATATTTTTAAGTAAAAGGACAGCTACACATTTTTATAGGGAGAAAGACAACTGCATAATTTTTATAGCGAGAAGGACAAACAGTGAATCCCGAAAATCAGTGAATCACGAAATCAATGAATTTCGACAGTGAATCCCGAAACTCAGTGAATTTCGACAATGAATTTT
Source organism: Gentiana macrophylla (assembly GCA_026214975.1). Classification (NCBI taxonomy): domain Eukaryota; kingdom Viridiplantae; phylum Streptophyta; class Magnoliopsida; order Gentianales; family Gentianaceae; genus Gentiana; species Gentiana macrophylla. The sequence goes on from CM047808.1 coordinate 25,452,614, forward strand.
GAAAATTAGTGAATTTCGACAGTGAATTTAAACAGTGAATTTCGACTGTGGATAAATAGTTTTGTCCTTTATGCAAAAGTTTCAAAAGACTGTCTTTCTACTCAATTGATGAAATATTTCTGTCCTTCTCCCTCATTCCCCTGTGATTATATACTACCCAGCCATAATACAAGCGCAATAATACACAATAAATACAGTTGATTACAATGATTTATTTTCCATTATTTTATGTATCTAGAATATTCTCAACACATAGCAATGGCTATCCTTGTCAACTCTATAAATCCTGGTGAACTCGGGTTGGTAACTCAGGTAAGTCTGCCAAAGAAAAATAAAGGGTGTTCTCATCACAGTCGATATACTCAAAACATCACACTTCGTCTAAATTTTGACTTTACAAAGGTTGAAATATGTGTTCATCCCTTTCAGAGTCAAATTTTCTACATAAATTCAACCCTGGAGCGATCGAATTTCGTTGTGGTGCTCCTACGATGAATTGAGTTTGGTGTCATCTACAATGTCCAAAATAAAAATAGAGGAAGTTTACTTTTGTGTAAAACATACTTTTCTTTTTTCTTCCAATTGTTCATCCATCAATAGTCATTACCACTAAAGAAAAAGAAAGAAGCCATGAAGTCATTTCAAATTTTGTTGTGTTTTCAACTAATGTTGCTGCTATTCATCACCGTGGAAGGTATGCTAACATTCTTCTATAAATATTTGTCTTTGTGAACCAAACGGTTTAAATATTACCAAGTTTTATGCGTACATTGTGTAACGATTAATAGTTCTCTTCCTTTTTTGAGGGCAAAAAATTAACAACTTTATGACTATGTTTATTGAATATATTAGGAGCAGCAACACTATGCGTCACTAAGATCGAAGTCCCCGGATGCACTGATAAGAAATGCGGAGACTCATGCTTGGCATTGATTGGTCCGAGACTTAGAGGTGCACGTTGTGTTCCTACTATAAGCAACACAAATTGTGGATGTACCTATGTCTGTGAAGTACCTCCAGGACCGGACAGATCATAAGCACATTTATCAACCGATGAATGAACTCGTTTACAAAATTATGTAGCTCAATTTTTCGTTATGAATAATCAATATTGTTTTACTGCATCCTTATCACCTTGGCCCTCTTTCCATGTTTTTCTTTAATGCAATTTTTGTTATAAAATATTCAATAATGTTTACATTCAATGTAGAACTCAAAACATAGAATGCAAACTATTGATCACTTTAACAATAAGTTCAAAGAGCATATATCCACAAAGATAACAAGTGTAAGCAATTGTAAATCGAATTCCAATTAAATTAATGAATGTGTTCAATTTATACATGAAAAGAATAGGGTTAAGGGAAGTAGAAAAGATGGCACGCAGGGGATGCATTTCGTGATCGCGGGGCGATCCTTGAACCACGTGCCGCGTAGCGTTTCGGACACATGGCAAAGATGGCCTCAATGCTCTTGTCGCCGCTGCCGGAGGACCTTTTACGCTTATCCGAGCACTTATTCCTCTCATAACTTAAAGAATTCAACTAATATGCTATATTTGCAGAAGTCAATGATCTCGAGCATTAAATTAAAGTGAAGGTTTGCAACCGTTTAATAAAGATTCTTGAAGGAGTCTCACTCCTTTTGTTGCATGTGCTAAATTCGGTGAATGTCTACCCGAGCTGCAATGGTAAATTGGCTCAACCCTTCTCATTCCTAGTTCAACTAAAAAACCAAAGGTTTGTGCCCTGTGAAGCTTTCGGGTTTGAGTCATTACGAGAGAATTATCTCGATGATGGTCAAACCAACCTTATTCGAGCGCGTGTGGTTTGGTTTGTGCTACGCTTGTGGTATTGTTTGGAAGTCCGGTCAGGTCGGGGATGGTCTCATTGGTCTTGACCATTCTCTCGATTATGTGTTTTTGTCCTTTATCCATCCTTGTGTGTGCTTGTTTCATTTTGGTTGGATATTTGGTGCTGCTCCGCTCTGTCTCTTCCGGTTATTTAGGTTTTCAAGTGTCTTTCTTCAAAATGAATATATGTGATTAAAAACGTTCTCAATCTAAAATTTACCTACTTATTTGGAATTTGTCAAGGCCCCCATACATTGATGGGTCGGGGCACATGTAATGGAAGAACTTGATGAGGCTTCATATCGAGTCAATGGACTACCAACTTTGAAGAATTATTAAGAATTGTCCATTGGTTCCTATGGAGACCGTCAACAAGGCTAAGACTCTTACTAAGGTAGCCAAAAAGATCGACAATGAAGAAGAGGACTTCCAAATGTTTTCTTTTATAATAGAGTAATATAACTAAATTTCCATTGATTTGTTTTAGTAAAATAGAGGTGATTCTATATTACACAACCATAATATAAACGTAATAACACACAATAAACACAATTGAATACAAGGATTTATTATCCATGATTTTATGTATCTAGAATATTCTCAACACGCCCCCGCAATCCCAGAGGAATGGAATGAACATGGAGATTGGCTCGTAATGAATTAATCTTGCTATCTTCACATGGTGCATGCAACAACCTTCTTCATATCAATCGGAACAAGCTGCTTCAAAACAACTCGCTATTGCTTGAATCGCATTATATGACACAATTTTGTAAAAGAGTCGGAAAAGTAGTGATAGAGAGGAAGAAATGTGTGGAGAGAATATATCATCTTGGAGAGGATTTAATACCATAAAAAAAGAATTCTTAGCTGGAAAAAATTGTTGTGTGGTCACCCTTGTGATGGCTAAATTACAATTTTAGTCCTCTAACTAGCCTGATTTTCGATTTTGGTCCTATATTTTCTCCGGCGACAATTTTAGTCCTGTAAGTGGTCTTTTTTTTTGCAAAAATAGTCCTGAACGTCGGAAAGACCACTTACAGGACTAAAATTGTCGCCGGAAAGACCAATTATAGGACTAAAATTGTTGCCAGAAAATACTAATTTTAGTCCTGTAAGTGGTCTTTCCGGCATTTAGGACTACTTTTGCAAAAAATAGACCACTTACAGGACTAAAATTGTCGCCGGAGAAAAAATAGGACCAAAATCAATAAACAGGCTAGTTAGAGGACTAAAATTGTAATTTAGCCCCCTTGTGATCAACACATGGAGGGTTGTACCCTAATTAAGAAAATTTGGAATGGAGGATTGTAAAACCTTTAATAAAATGTGGAAAGGATGGTTGTACGAACCCAAATAGACGAAATCTAATAGACGAAAGGCGAAGAAGAAATTGGTGGAGTCAAGAGAGGTGTAAATATATGGCAAAAGATGATGGGAGAGAAAAGGTATAATAAAATAAAGAAATTTTGATTGAAAAAACAGAGGTTTAGTCGTAGTTTACCATTGAATTAAAAAAAATCGACATGTCTTATGGAAGTGTTTATGGGGTTTGAAAGATGATCATGAATGGGAGCAATTTAGTTTAATGACTAAGAAAATTAATGGAAATAACAAAACATGATGACGGAAAAAAATCAAAGGATAAACAAAACATGAAGACAGTTGAGGGTTCGTCTAGATTACGGTAACGAACCCCTACCCAAACGAATTTTTTACGATTGACCAAGATCTAAAAGATGTTAGTCGAAATGCTCTAATACCTTAATAGAGTAATAAAGCTGAATTTCCATTGATTTGTTTGAATACGATAGAGGTGATTATATACTACACAACCATAATATAAACACAACAATACACAATAAATGCAGTTGATTACAATGATTTATTTTCCAGATTTTATATATCTTGAATATTCTCAACACATTACTTCAAAGGCTATGGCTATCCTTGTCAACTCTATAAGTCCTGGTGAACTCGGGTTGGTAACTCAGAAAGTCTTGCAAAAGAAAAATAAAGGGTGTTCTCATCACAGTCGATCAACTCAAAACATCACACTTCGTCTAAATTTTGACTTTACAAAGGTCGAAATATGTGTTCATCCCTTTCAGAGTCAAATTTTCTACATAAATTCAACCCTGGAGCGATCGAATTTCGTTGTGGTGCTCCTACGATTAATTGAGTTTGGTGTAATCTACAATGTCCAAAATAAAAATAGAGGAAGTTTACTTTTGTGTAAAACATACTTTTCTTTTTCTTTTTATTAAAACGTACTTTTCCAAATCCAGAAATTTATAAGGTATCTTTCTAGAAAAAAAAAAAGATGGACCGTACACAGTCAAGCAAGAAATAAGAAGACCGATATGGTAATATTAATGAGACCAAACATTCATGTACGGAATAAGCATCCATCTGAATTTTACTTGAACAATTTTAGTGTAATTTTAATTCACGTGTTTCAGCTCATAAATACATTTCATTTACATACATAGGTATACAAATATTAAGGAAATGTATAAAAATATTAATGGAACAAAATGTGGGCCACATTGATATATGTGAATGCGCTACTTGATCAATTTATAAATGAGGTTCAACTCAAATGTTCATGGCATCTGTATCTTTCAATTGTTCATCCATCAATATTAGAGGTTTGTGCCCTGTGAATCTTTTCGGGTATGAGTCATCTTTGAGAGAATTAGCTCGATGATGGTCAAACCAACCTTATTCCAATCGATTACTGCTTGCATGCAACAACCTTCTTCATATCAATCGGAAACAACTACTTCAAATCAACTGCTATTGCTTGAATCTGTAATTTATGACACAATTATTGTAAAGAGTAATAAAAGTAGTGTGAGAGAGGAAGAAATGTTTGGAGAGAATATATCATCTTTGAGAGGATTTGATTCCATATAAAAAGAATTCTTAGCTGAAAAAAATTGATGTGTGGTCACCCTATTGAGGGTTGTACCTAATTAAGAAAATTTTGAATGGAGGATTGTAAAACCTTTAATAAACTTTGGAATGGATGGTTGTACGAACCCTAATAGCGAAATCTAATACACGAACGGGTAAGAAGCAATTGGTGGTGGCAAGAGAGGCGTAAATATATGGCAAAAGATGATGGGAGAGAAAAGGTAGAATAAAATAAAGAAATTTTTATTGGAAAACAGAGGTTTAGTTGTAGTTTACCATTTAATTAAAAAAATCGACATGTCTTACGGTAGTGTTTATGGGGTTTGAAAGATGATGATGAATGAGAGCAATTTAGTTTAATGACTAATAAAATTAAAGGAAATAACAAAACATAAAGATGGAAAAAATCAAAGGATAAACAAAACATGAAGACATGTGAGGGTTCGTGTAGATTACGGTAACGAACCCCACCCAAACGAATTTTTTACGATTGACCTTGATCTGAAAGACGTTAGTCAAAATGTTCTGATACCAGAATAGAGGAATAAAACTGAATTTCCATTGATTTGTTTGAATACGATAGAGGTGATTATATGGAAAATTAGGGATAAGGACACAATCTGGAATATTTTTAAGTAACAGAGACGACTACACATTTTTATAGGGAGAAGGACAACTACATAATTTTTATAGCGAGAAGGACAAGCAGTGAATCCCGAAAATCGGTGAATCTCCCGGTGAATCCCGAAATCAATGAATTTCGATGGTGAATCCCGAAAATCGGTGAATTTCGACAACGAATTTTAAAATTAGTGAATTTAAACGATGAATTTTGGCGTTGAATTTAAAAGCAGTGAATCTCTACAACACAAGTGAATTTATTTGTGGATAAATAGTTTTGTCCTTTATGCAAAAGTTTCAAAAGACTATCCTTCTACTCAATTGATGAAATATTTACGTCTTTCTCCCTCATTCCCCGTGATTATTTACTACACGACCATAATACAAAGCGCAATAATACACAATAAAGCGCTTTATTACAATGATTTATTTTCCATTATTTTATGTATCTAGAATATTCTCAACACATAGCAATGGCTATCCTTGTCAACTCTATAAGTCTGATGAACTCGGGTTGGTAACTCACGCAAGTCTGCCAAAGAAAAATAAAGGGTGTTCTCATCACAATCGATCTACTCAAAACATCACATTTCGTCTAAATTTTGACTTTACAAAGGTGAAATATTTGTTCATCCCTTTGAGTCAAATTTTCTACATAAATTCAACCTGAAGCGATCGAATTTCGTTGTGGTGCTCCTACGATAAATTGAGTGTGGGGTCATCTACAATGTGCAAAATAAAAATAGAGGAAGTTTACTTTTGTGTAAAACATACTTTTCTTTTATCTTTATCTTTTTCTTTTTCTTATTATTAAAACACACTTTTCCAAATCCAGAAACTTATAAGGTATCTTTCCAAAAAAAAAAAAAAGTGACCGTTCACAAGTAGTAACATACTAAAACAAATAATAATGACCCGTAAAATGTAGTAACGGGTAATAAACAAGTAGTAATGACCCATAAAATAGATAAAGCACATCAAAAAAATTAGTAACGTTACAAAATTAATATTAACAACCCTAAACCCTAAACTTTTTCAAAAGAAAAATAAATTAAACAGTCTGCTTCGCCGGCGTTCAATTCCGATCGTTCAGCTCCGGCGGCACAACCGTCACCCCTCTTTCTCCTCCCCAACCAGCTGTTTCTCCTCCCCAAATTGTTCAAAAATTCAGAGCTTCGATTCAAAAATTGCAAATTCAGAGCTTCGGTTTATCACTACAAAAATGTGATATTAACAGGGAATCAAATCATTAATTTACATAGAATAAAACCTAGAAATTGACCAATGATTCAATCAATTCAATCGATTCAGGGCTGAACGATTCACCAATGATTCAATCAATTCACCAATGATTCTTCATCAATTCGTTCGAGGGTGAACGATTCAATCATTCAATCGTTCTTTGTCAATGGCCATCATTCTTCGTCGGTGGTGACCATTGAGCGACGGTTGAACGATTCACCCCGCCTTTCCGATGGCGGACAAATAAAAGATGGTGACGCCCGGCGAGCTCCATTGCTAGAACGCCGATGCCGATCGCCGGTCTCTTACGTGTGGTGTTTTGAAGCGTGAGTCTTTGGAGATCCGAGGGTTCACGCCCGTTTTTTTTTTTTTTTTTTTTTTTTGGAAGTAGAGTTTTTATTTTATAGATATATAGGAAAAGGGTGTTTTTGGAAAATTACATAGGTTTTGTCCTGATTATTTAGCAGTGTCCTTACATCCTGGTTTATTTTTTAATTTGACCTTCCTCACAAAAACCTATAATTTTAATTCACGCGTCTCACCTCATATACATACATTTCATATACATAGGTACATAATTAATAAGGAAAATTATCAAAATATTAAAGGAAAAAATGTGGGACACATCAAATGTGAATGCACCACTCAGCTTATAAATGAGGTTCAACTCGATGTTCATAGCATATATCTGTATCTTTCAATTGTTCATCCATCAATACTACTAAAGAAAAAGAAAGAAGCATGAAGTCATTTCAACTTTTTTTGGGTTTCCAACTAATGTTGCTGCTATTCATCACCGTGGAAGGTATGCTAACATTAATCGATATATATTACCAAGTTTTATGCCTACATTGTGTGACCATTTATAGTTCTCTTCCTTTTTTTAACGGCAAAAAAGCTCTTAATGATGACTATGTTTATTGAATATATTAGGAGCAGCTACTCTGTGCACAAAACAGATCGAAGTCCCCGGGTGTACCGATAAGAAATGCGCAGACTCATGCCATGCTTTGATTGGTCCGAGACTTAGAGCTGCACGTTGCGTTCCCTCTATAAGCAACACAGCGTGTGTATGCACCAGTGTCTGTGAAGTACCACCAGGACCGGACAGATCATAATTAAACACTTTTATCAACATATAACTTCCTAGTATTTGCTCTTTTACAAAATTATGACGAGCTCAATTTTTTGTTATATAATATTCAATAATGTTTTATTGAAACCATATCTCCTTGGCCCTCTTTCATTTTTATTTTTTTAATAATGCAAATTTTTGTTATAAAATATTCAATAATGTTTACATTTAATGTAGAACTCAACACACAGAATGTAAACTATTATATAATCACTTTGAAATTAAGTTCAAAAGGCATATCATCCACAAAGATAACAAGCCGATGCGGGGCACGGATCTCTGTCCATTTTCCCTGTATAGGCATATATACGCTGTCGTTTTGCTCCCATTTCCATAGACTATGACGCCCCATTCCCTGAAACCGAGTCCTTATCTGGAAAATAATGCCCGGCATGTATAATATCAAATAAAATCTAATATTATACATAATCCTTACATCATATATTATAAACACAATGCGGAAACAAAACGACTCAGGGAAAAATTCCAAAGATCAACTACAACAAGATTCAATGCTGCTAAAACCAAAATGGAAATTGAAACGTCTTACAACAATTCCAAAATAAAAGAAACCCAAACGATCTAGTCTTACATCAAAGGCCTCTAAAACGAGCCAAACAAAAACAACATTCAACTTGAAATAACAACATTGTTTAAATCAAAACTTGAAATAAACAAAAGTCTTCAAAACAACTTCAACAAAAAAAACATCATGCATCATGTGACCTCATCGTTCTCATCTCCATCAAAAACCTGTTCATCTTCTCAAAACAAAACATATAACGGGTAAGTACATACGTACTTAGTAACGAGTAGAAGTTATTGAATAATACGTTTTATAATGAAAAGAAAGTAAACGTCGTCTTATTATTAATCCGTTATTAAATGATCTTACACCAAGCTATCACATTATATTCATAGTATAACATGAGATCCTTAAGGTTACTAACTTAGCTTATCTTTGTTACAGCATGTTTGCTAGGGCACTACACTTAGTGAGATATGCACTAAGACAAAGACGCAACTCTATAGAGATAAATCTCTAGCGGTCCCGGGATAGTCATTCCAATTTGTCTGGCCAACCCTAGTGAGCTGACTGGTGAATGTCTATCTCGTTCGTGAGTTTGTCCGGCGGAATGATCACTACTTTATCTGGCGGGTCTAGAATCCGGCAGTGATCATCACCACTTTATCTGGCCAACCATCACATTGCAGATATTGTATTGTGCCTATCCAAGCTCTCATGATGTTTAACATTTTATCTAGTCAAATACGTTTATTAAGTGATTAACTAGCCACCTAGGTACATTCAGGATAAAAAGCTCCCTACTCCCTCTTCTTAGACTCTTATATTCAAGCTAGCAATTACACAGACACTGATGAACTCTAGTTCATCAAAGCACAAGCCTTTTCATGCCCTTCCGACGGTCCCGAACTTCAACTCCCTTTAAGAGTACATCCGGTGCCGGAACTAAACGCATCAGAAGCTCAATCGAGTCTTGTTCATATTATTTCAACTTATTTGAATTCATTAGAAAGAATATAAATCAAGCTAAGTATCAAAATAACATTAGTCACACAATCCATTGTCAACAAAATTGAATATTCAAATTTTCAAAAAAATCAAATAAAATAACACAACGCAATAACACCAAACAACTACACATTATATATTTATTAAATCGCCTAATTTTTTTCAAAAATTTGTTGCCACCAACCCCAAGCATAAGGAAAGAAAAAGAAAGAAAGTACAAATACAAAGAAGAGAAAACATGCATATACACTAAAGTGTATATCTAATTCTTTTGTTATTTCACCTTTTTCCTTTTTCCTAGAATAGTACACCACCTGCAGAAAGAAATTATTGATGTTGCTATTACTATCATTATTATAATTTTGTTTTTTTACTATTTATCAGTTACCCTCCCAGCAACTTGCGACATCATCTGCATTTTAAATTTTTTTTTTCATGTACGAACTCAACATTATTCCAAACCAATTCCATCGATTTTTGACAGCAAGAACACAAATAAAACAGGTCTAAAACATCACCAAATATATTTTAAAATCAACAACCCATAAACTTTATTCTACAAACAAAACACACAATCCAAACATTATAAATCATTCAATATGAAAACCACGTTACCTTAATTGCGAGCAACAAACAATCCAAAACACCAAAAGAACCTAGCTTTCAATTCAACCTACAAATTGATCAAACTACGATTCTTGAACATCAAAGCAACCTAAACTCAGAACATCTAACTTATACTAAGTATTTGCAGCCATAACTTCTCAGAACCAAAAACGAATGAAATCTTACATTCTCCAACCGGTTAATTGTTGGTATCAAAACGATTCTCGCCTTCCGTAGAATATTATCCTCTTGATACGTCTGTTGAAAAGAGCAACGGATTAGCCTCGAAATCCAAAAGTCTCTTCTCTTTTTTTCTTCTCAAAACTTGCGCCCCTCTGCTTAATTTTTAACATGAAATCAATTTACGAATAATGGGAATTTAATTCCTATTAATCCCATTAAAACTTATTTTAATTAATTCCTTAATTAACAAATCCTTTAATTTCCTTTTTCTTTCTTTAATTCCAATAATGAAAATAAATCTAATATTCTGATTTTCGTTAAATGACTGAAATGCCCTTTTTCGAAAATCGGGATATTACATAGACGCTGAATCACAAAAATATAAATAAATTATTGAAGATATTGTAGTTATTGTAGATATTATTGTTATTATTGTAATCATTATAATTGATTTGGTAGTTACTCTAGAAGATACGTATTTGTTGTGTATAGTAATACAAATCATCAGTTCTCCAAACTCTGTTATGGTATCAGAGCCACCCTAATTTTTATATTTTTACCTAATTCTTTTTCTACTTTTTTTCAGCCGCACCCATCTTCTTCCTCATGTCTGCCCAATCAGACCTCTCCTCTCTGGCAACAGCCACAGCCACAACCGGCTCCAATCTCCCTGCTCTTGTTCCCCTCAACTCCGACGCTCAAGCTCCGGTCAAACTCACAGGTGATAATTATGCTATTTGGGAGGTCCAATTTCGATCTCTCTCATTGGTTATGATTTGTTTGGCTACGTCGACGGCTCCAAACCTCAGCCACCCGCAACCATCACCGCCAATAATGTCACCACCTCCAATCCGGCACACACCCATTGGTACCGGCAGGACCAACTCATCCTCAACGCCTTGATCGGGTCTCTGTCCAACAGCGTTTTAGGCTCGATTCATGCTCCCAAAAGCTCTATGGATGTCTGGACAGCCCTGAAAGACATCTATGCCAAGCCGTCTCGGGGACGCATTAAACAAATCAAGCAAGCTATGAAGCACACCATGAAAGGTACCATGTCCATCACCGATTACTTGCAATTTATGCGCAATAAGTCTCACGAGCTCGCTCTTCTTGACAAACCCATGGATCATGAGGACCTAATCGATGTTATTTTGGATAATCTCGATGCATGATGATTATGCCGATCTGGTTCGTGCCGTTCAGGCTCGTGACTCCCTCATCACCATTGATGAGCTCCATGAAAAGTTGTTGAATTATGATGCTTCCCGTCGCCGTCCTGCATTGTCTGTACCTGCGGCTGTTGCTCATGTTGCTCCCGGCCTCCACCCTCAGCTCGTCCTCCGGTGTACACAGGTAGTGCAGGTAACCCGGGCAATTCAGCCCGACCTTCAACCAAACCTTATCAAGGTAAATGTCAAATGTGTCGTGTGCAGGGACATAGTGCTCGCTTTGCCCCTAATTTTCACTTTGTTTTCTGTCCAAGGCTCACTGCCCCACGTCCTTTGAATTTCCGTCCTCAGCAAAGCGGTGGCGCCCCAACGCCCACACAGGCTCACTTTCATCGCAACCTCGAACAGGCGCCCCACTCCCGTGGCTTCTTGACAACAAGCGATCGCACCACGTCACCAAAGTGGTCTCAAAACCTTTCTCTTCACTCGCCATACACCGGCTCCGACGACCTTATGATCGGCGATGGTAGTCCCTTAATCGTTACTCACACCGGCACTACTTCACTCCCTCCTCTAATTTAAATTTCCGGCTTACCGTGATGTGTTATGCGTTCCAAATATATCTCGCAATTTACAGTCCACTTCCAAATTTTGTCAAACTAATTGTGTCTCTGTTGAATTTTTCTGGACTCATTTCGTGTTTAGGAGATTCCAACGGGTACGTGCCTACTGGCGGGACCCGCTAAAGATGGACTTTACACTTGGCCCTCCACTCCTCTCCTCGCCTTTGCTGCATCCACCGCCTCTTAGGATACCTGGCACTCCCGTCTCGGTCACCTGCCTCTTCCATTTTTCGTAATATTAGTTCTACTGCAAATTTGCCATTTTCCAATAATACATTTTCTGAAAATTGTGATGCCTATTTTAAGAATAAAAGTCATAAACTTCCATTTAGTTTGTCTACTTTACGTTCCTCCCGCCCACTAGAAATTTTATTTTCTGATGTATGGACTTCCCCAGTTTATGGCCTTGACGGCTCTAAATATTATGTGATTTTTGTCGACCACTTTACAAAATATATCTGGTTTTATCCACTCACGCGTAAAAATGATGTTGCTACAGTTTTCCCACAATTTAAAAACCTAGTTGAAAAGTACTTTGACGCCACCATAAAAATTCTTTACTCAGATAATGGCACCGAGTTCACAAGTCTTCACCCATTTCTCACATCTCATGGGATCTCCCACTTCACCTCCCCCCTCACACACCCAAGCACAATGGCTATTCGGAACGCCATCACCTCCACATCTTCGAAACATGCCTAGCTCTTTTAACCCATGCGTCCATGCCTACCACTTACTGGCCCTATGCCTTCGCCACCACTTTTTATCTCATTAATCGTCTCCCCACCCCAACCCTCGACATGACCTCTCCCTTTGCCCAAATATTTGGCCACTCCCCGAACAATGAAAAACTTCACGTATTCGGTTGTCTCTGCTACCCCTGGTTTCGCACTTACACTACCTACAAACTTGAACCCCGATCTCATGCATGTCTCTTCGTCGTCTATTCTCTTACCCAATCAGCCGATCCGTGCCTTGACACCACCGATCTTCGTATATACACCTCTCGCCACGTTAAATTTATGGAAAATGTTTTTCCTTTCCGCTCCACCGCCGAACCTCCACCTAACCAGCCTCCTCTACTCCACCACTGGATTCCCATACCACCTCCGGTCCCCACCCCCTCCCCTTCCCCGACCAGCTCCTCTCCTCAACCTTCTTCGGCCCCATCACCGCCACCTCCCACGGCCCCCACCTCCACCAAACACCTCACACCCAATGACGACTAGAGCTAAAAACAATATCTCTAAGCCCACTCAAAAACTATCCCTTCTCAGTGAACTTTCTTCCCCTGAAACCGAACCCTCCACGCTGTCTCAAGCCCTTGCCTCCCCTTCTTGGAGATCCGTTATGCAACTTGAGTACGATGCCCTTGTCAAGAATCACACGTGGGATCTTGTGCCTGCTGACCCTTCCTTTAATATTATGGGCTGCCGGTGGGTGTACCGCACTAAGCATCTCCCTGATGGATCTCTCGATCCCTATAAAGCCCGTCTCGTTGCTAAGGGGTTTCATCAGCGCCAGTGTTGACTACTTTGAGACCTTCACCCCGTGGTCAAACCTACCACCATTCGGGTTCTTCTCACTCTTGCTACTTGTCATGGCTGGACTCTTCGCCAGCTCGATGTCAATAATGCCTTTTTGCAGGGTTCTTTATCTGAAACAGTTTATATGCAGCAACCACCTGGCTTCTCTGATATGGTGCATCCGGATTATGTCTGTCGCCTTAATAAGGAATTATATGGCCTCAAGCAGGCCCATCATGCTTGGTACTCTAAGCTCCGCTCCTATCTTCTTTCTGTAGGTTTCAGGAATGCTCACGCCGATGCCTCTCTCTTTCTTCTCCATGATGGCACTCATTTTCTCTATGTTCTTGTATATGTGGATGACATCATTGTTACTGGATCGGACCCTGCTGCGGTCCAATCATTTATTCATAATATGGGTGTTTGGTTCTCTATCAAAGATCTTGGTCCGTTGACATACTTTCTTGGAATAGAGGTCATTCCTACACCTGAGGGTCTTCTCCTGTCGTAACGCAAATATATCATTGAGCTCCTCCTCAAATCCCGTATGGATAAAGCTAACCCAGTTTCTACACCGCTTCCCTCCGACATTTCTGCTCTTACCCCGACCTCGGGGACTACACTATCCGATGCCACTCTGTTTCGTTGTATTGTTGGGAGTCTTCAGTACTTACTATTCACCCACCCTGATATTGCCTTCGCAGTCAATAAACTGGCTCAGTTTATGCATGCTCCCACCGACACCCATTGGTCTTTTGTTAAGCGGCTTATCCGTTATCTCGTTGGTACTCTTGATCAGCGATTACACATTTTTCATGATTCTCCTCTTGTCTTGCATGAATTCTCCGATGCTGACTGGGGTGGCAACCGGACGGATTACACTTCCACCGGGGCCTACGTCGTGTTCTTAGGTCGCAATGCCATCTCTTGGAATTCAAAAAAGCAACGTACTGTCGCCCGCTCCTCCACTGAAGCTGAGTACAAATCTATTGTCGATTCTTTGAGCTCAAATGGTTACTCTTTCTCCTTCACGATGTCAGGTTCCCCTCATCTCACGTCCCTGTTGTTTACTGTGATAACCTTGGTGCTACACAACTTTCATCCAAACCAGTCTTTCAATCTCGCAAGAAGCATGTTGCCATCGACTATAATTTTATTCGGGACCAGGTCAATCAAGGTGTGGTTCGTGTCACTCACGTTCCTGCTGGAGATCAAATTGCGGATGTTCTCACTAAGTCTCTACCCCGTTTAGACTTTCACTCTTGGCGTGACAAGTTGTGCCTTCGTTCCCGTGGCCCAACTTGAGGGGGCGTATTGAAGATATTGTAGTTATTGTAGATATTATTGTTATTATTGTAATCATTATAAAGTATTCTGTAGTTACTCCAGAAGATACTAGAAAATACTCACTCTTTGTATAAGTATTTGTTGTGTATAGTAATACAAATCCTCAATTCTCCAAACTCTGTTATAAATAATAATGAAAATAAAAAAGGAAAAGTAAATCAAGTCGTCTTCTTCCACTTCTGCTCACTGCTAGACTAGGGCTAAATTACAATTTTGATCCTCTAACTAAACACGTTTTTCGATTTTGGTCCAAGTTTTTCTCCGGCGACAATTTTAGTCCTGTAAGTGGTCTTTTTTTGCCAAAATAGTCCTGAACGCCGGAAAGACCACTTACAGGACTAAAATTGTCACCGGAAAGACCACTTACAGGACTAAAGTTTTTGCCGGAAAAGACCAATTTTAGTCCTGTAAGTGGTCTTTCCGGCGCTCAGACTATTTTTCAAAAAAAAGACCACTTAGGACTAAAGCGTCGCCGGAGAAAACCAGGACCAAAATCGAAAACGTGTCTAGTTAGAGGACCAAAATTGTAATTTAGCCGCTTAGACTAGTCTCCCCTTCCATCAAGAATACCCATTAAAACTCATACCGAAATACCTATCAAGGAATTTCTACCATCTCAAATGAAGTAGCATTCACCTTCTCGAAAAAGCATACAAAAATTAACACAACGAATTAGAACAATGTACTAAAAAATAGAAAAACAAAATCTATTTTTCCCTTATATCATGTTTGATCACAAGTTAATAATTTTGTTTCCCCAAGAATCGTTTATTAGGGTTCCAAATGTGGCGCAACAATTCCAATCCTTATTCGAAACCCACTAAAATATAAAATATAAGGATGCGAATATATTTTTCGGCACCATTAAAAGAGTCCATGTAAGAAAAATTGATTGTTGAAACTTTAAAAAAGAATAAAAAAATTGATGTTTTGAATGGAATATTTTTCTGAAAGGGATGAGAAATGGCATGCGTATGAACGAGGAAGAGACTAAGAGTATGAACTATGAAGAAGACAACTTTATTATTATTATTATTATTATTTTTTTGTGATTCAGCGTTTATGGAAATGGGAGCAAAACGACAACGTTCCTTAGACAGGGAAAATGGACAGAGGATCCGTGCCCGCCGATGCGTTAGAAGCTATTTTGAAAAGTGAAAGTAAAAAATATATTCCAGACAATAGAAAATGAGAAAGGATGAACATGAGCGATTGTCCTGAACACAATACTATTCCAAGGCAAAGAATACAAAGGATGCACGAGCGATTCTCCAAACATTTTTTTTCCGGGCAAGATCAAGTCAAGAAGGTTTGTTTACTACCCTTAGGGACATAATTGAGAATTTTAAGATGCAGGAAAATGAGAATATCCACGAATATTCACTAGGGTAAGTTCCCTTATTAATAGAATACGCCAACAAACAAAGAATGTTTGGAGACCGAAAAGATCATTAAGATAATTATATGCAGTTTGCCAAGTAAGGTCGATCATGCGCTGGTGGCCATTGAATAATCACAATAACTTTCCTCAATGGAAATAAACGCATGCGTGGAAGACTAGAAGAATGAAGCTTGAATTTTGAGAATGAAGTCGTCAAATTACTAAGTCTCACAAAGAACATAACTATGAATATGATCTCAACTTACGGGAGGCGGTGTGTCGACATGTGTTCTTTCGCTTATTCATCACCGTGGAAGGTATGCTAACATTCTTCTATAAATATTTGTCTTTGTAAACCAAACTGTTTAAATATTACCAATTTTTATGGGCTAAATTACAATTTTGGTCCTCTAACTAGACACGTTTTTCGATTTTGGTCCCGATTTTTCTCCGCGACAATTTTAGTCCTGTAAGTGGTCTTTTTTTGCAAAAATAGTCCTGGACGCCGGAAAGACCACTTACAGGACTAAAATTAGCCTTTTCCCCCAACAAAAAATACCACTTACAAGACTAAAATTGGTCTTTCCGGCGACAATTTTAGTCCTGTAAATGGTCTTCCGGCGTTCAGGACTATTTTTGCAAAAAAAAAAATCACTTACAGGACTAAAATTGTCGTCGGAGAAAAACCAGGACCAAAATCGAAAAACGTGTCTAGTTAAAGGACCAAATTTGTAATTTAGCCCATTGTGTGACAATTGATAGATCTCTTCATTTTTTGTTGGATATTTGGTCTGTTCTGCTCTGTCTCATCTGGTTATTTAGGTTTTCATGAGTCTATCTTCAAAATGAATATATGTGATTAAAAACGTTCTCAATTTAAAAGTGACCTACTTATTTGGAATCTACCATTACTTCTAAGGAGTGGGTTGTCCTTGTCAAGGCCCCCATACATTGATGGGTCGGGGCACATGTAATGGAAGAACTTGATGAGGCTTCATATCGAGTCAATCTCCATTGGTTCCTATGGAGACCGTCAACAAGGCTGAGACTCTTACTAAGGTAGCCAAAAAAGATACTGACAATGAAGAAGAGGACTTCCAAATGTTTTCTTTTATAATAGAGTAATATAACTGAATTTCCATTGATTTGTTTGAGTAAAATAGAGGTGATTCTATACTACACAACCATAATATAAACGCAATAACACACAAAAAATGCAATTGAATACAAGGATTTATTATCAATGATTTTATGTATCTAGAATATTCCCAACACGCCCCCACAATCCCATGAGAATAGAATGAACAAGGAGATTGGCTCGTAATGAATTAATCTTGCTACCTTCACATGGTGCATGCAACAACCTTCTTCATATCAATCGGAAACAACTGCTTCAAATCAACCTACTGTTGCTTGAATCTGCAATGTATGACACAATTTTTATAAAGAGTCATAAAAGTAGTGATAGAGAGGAAGAAATGTTTGGAGAGAATATATCATCTTTTAGAGGATTTGATTCCATAAAAAAGAATTCTTAATCGAAAAATTGATGTGTGGTCACCCTTGTGATCAACACATGGAGGGTTGTACCCTAATTAAGAAAATTTGGAATGGAGGATTGTAAAACCTTTAATAAACTTTGGAATGGATGGTTGTATGAACCCTAATAGACAAAATCTAAAACACGAAAGGGGAAGAAGCAATTGGAGGAGGCAACAGAGGCGTAAATATATGGCAAAAGATGATGGGAGAGAAAAGGTAGAATAAAATAAAGAAATTTTTATTGAAAAAACAGAGGTTTAGTTGTAGTTTACCATTGAATTAAAAAAAATCGACATGACTTAAGGAAGTGTTTATGGGGTTTGAAAGATGATCATGAATGAGAGCAATTTAGTTTAATGACTAAGAAAATTAAAGGAAATAACAAAACATGAAGACGGAAAAAAATCAAAGGATAAACAAAACATGAAGACGGGTGAGGGTTAAAGTGTAGATTACGATAATGAACCCCCACTCAAACGAATTTCTTTACGATTGACCAGGCTGAAAGACGTTAGTCGAAATGTTCTGATACCAAAATAGAGTAATAAAACTGAATTTCCATTGATTTGTTTGAGTACGATAGAGGTGATTATATGGAAATTAGGGATAAGGACACAATCTGGAATATTTTTAAGTAATAGGACAGGTACACATTTTTATAGGGAGAAAGACAACTGCATAATTTTTATAGCGAGAAGGACAAATAGTGAATCCCGAAAATCAATGAATCTCCTCAGTGAATCCCGAAATCAATGAATTTCGACAGTGAATCCCGAAACTCAGTGAATTTCGACAATGAATTTTGAAAATTAGTGAATTTCGACAGTGAATTTCGGCAGTGAATTTAAACAGTGAATTTCGACTAGGATAAATAGTTTTGCCCTTTTTGCAAAAGTTTCAAAAGACTGTCCTTCTACTCAATTGATTAAATATTTCTGTCCTTCTCCCTCATTCCTCTGTGATTATATACTACCCAGCCATAATACAAGCGCAATAATATACAATAAATGCAGTTGATTACAATGATTTATTTTCCATTATTTTATGTATCTAGAATATTCTCAACACATAGCAATGGCTATCCTTGTCAACTCTATAAATCCTGGTGAAATCGGGTTGGTAACTCAGGTAAGTCTGCCAAAGAAAAATAAAGGGTGTTCTCATAACAGACGATCTACTCAAAACATCACACTTCGTCTAAATTTTGACTATACAAAGGTCGAAATATGTGTTCATCCCTTTCAGAGTCAAATTTTCTGCATAAATTCAACCCTGGAGCGATCGAATTTCGTTGTGGTGCTCCTACGATTAATTGAGTTTGGTGTCATCTACAATGTCCAAAATAAAAATAGAGGAAGTTTACTTTTGTGTAGAACATACTTTTATTTTTTCTTTTTCTTTTTCTTATTATTAAAACGTACTTTTCCAAATCCAGAAATTTATATAGTATCTTTCCAACACACAAAAAAAAAAAAAAGGGACCGTACACAGTCAAGCAAGGAATAAGAAGACCGATATGGTAATATTAATGAGACCAAACATTCATGTATGGAATAATGAAAGTAACTAAAAAGTCTGTATCTTGAAAAAGCATCCATCTGAATTTTACTTATACAATTTTAGCGTGATTTTAATTCACGTGTTTCAGCTCATATATACATTTCATTTACCTACATAGGTATACAAATATTAAGGAAATGTATAAAAATATTAATGGAAAAAAATGTGGGCCACATTGATAAATGTGAATGCGCTACTTGCAGGATCAATTTATAAATGAGGTTCAACTCAAATGTTCATGGCATCTGTATCTTTCAATTGTTCATCCATCAATAGTCATTACCACTAAAGAAAAAGAAAGAAGCCATGAAGTCATTTCAAATTTTGTTGTGTTTTCAACTAATGTTGCTGCTATTCATCACCGTGGAAGGTATGCTAACATTCTTCTATAAATATTTGTCTTTGTAAACCAAACGGTTTAAATATTACCAAGTTTTATGCGTACATTGTGTAACGATTAATAGTTCTCTTCCTTTTTTGAGGGCAAAAAATTAACAACTTTATGACTATGTTTATTGAATATATTAGGAGCAGCAACACTATGCGTCACTAAGATCGAAGTCCCCGGATGCACTGATAAGAAATGCGGAGACTCATGCTTGGCATTGATTGGTCCGAGACTTAGAGGTGCACGTTGTGTTCCTACTATAAGCAACACAAATTGTGGATGTACCTATGTCTGTGAAGTACCTCCAGGACCGGACAGATCATAAGCACATTTATCAACCGATGAATGAACTCATTTACAAAATTATGTAGCTCAATTTTTCGTTATGAATAATCAATATTGTTTTACTGCATCCTTATCACCTTGGCCCTCTTTCCATGTTTTTCTTTAATGCAATTTTGTTATAAAATATTCAATAATGTTTACATTCAATGTAGAACTCAAAACATAGAATGCAAACTATTGATCACTTTAACAATAAGTTCAAAGAGCATATATCCACAAAGATAACAAGTGTAAGCAATTCAGAAATCGAATTCCAATTAAATTAATGAATGTGTTCAATTTACACATGAAAAACAATAGGGTTATGGGGAAGAAGAAAAGATGGCACGGGGGATGCATTTCGGCAGACTGCAGGACAGTCCTTGAACCATGCACGTGCCGCGTAGCGTTTCGGACACATGGCAGCATGGCCTCAATGCTCTTGTCGCCGCAGCCGGAGGACCTTTTCTGCTTATCCGAGCACTTATTCCTCTCATAACTTAAAGAATTCAACTAATATGCTATATTTGCAGAAGTCAATGATCTCGAGCATTAAATTAAAGTGAAGGTTTGCAACCGTTTAATAAAGATTCTTGAAGGCAGTCTCACTCCTTTTGCTGCATGTGCTAAATTCGGTGAATGTCTACCCGAACTGCAATGATAAATTGGCTCAACCCTTCTCATTCCTAGTTCAACTAAAAAAACCAAAGGTTTGTGCCCTGTGAAGCTTTTCGGGTTTGAGTCATTCTGAGAGAATTAGCTCGATGATGGTCAAACCAACCTTATTCCAGTCAGTGGCTGGTTTGTGCTTCACTTGTGGTATTGTTTGGAAGTCCGGTCGGGTCGGGATGGTCTACTGGTCTTGACCATTCTCTGATTATGTGTTTTTGTCCTTTATCCATCCTTGTGTGTGTTTGTTTCATTTTTGGTTGGATATTTGGTCTGTTCCGCTCTGTCTCTTCCTGGTTATTTAGGTTTTCAAGTGTCTTTCTTCAAAATGAATATATGTGATTAAAAACGTTCTCAATCTAAAAGTTACCTACTTATTTGAATTTGTCAAGGCCCCCATACATTGATGGGTCGGGGCACATGTAATGGAAGAACTTGATGAGGCTTCATATCGAGTCAATGGACTACCAACTTCGAAGAATTATTAAGAATTGTCCATTGGTTCCTATGGAGACCGTCAACAAGGCTAAGACTCTTACTAAGGTAGCCAAAAAAGATACTGACAATGAAGAAGAGGACTTCCAAATGTTTTCTTTTATAATAGAGTAATATAACTGAATTTCCATTGATTTGTTTGAGTAAAATAGAGGTGATTCTATATTACACAACCATAATATAAACGCAATAACACACAATAAACACAATTGAATACAAAGATTTATTATCCATGATTTTATGTATCTAGAATATTCTCAACACGCCCCGCAATCCAGGGAATGGAATGAACATGGAGATTGGCTCGTAATGAATTAATCTTGCAACCTTCACATGGTGCATGCAACAACCTTCTTCATATCAATCGGAAACAAGCGCTTCAAAACAACTCGCTATTGCTTGAATCGCATTATATGACACAATTTTTGTAAAGAGTCAGAAAAGTAGTGATAGAGAGGAAGAAATGTGTGAAGAGAATATATCATCTTGGAGAGGATTTAATACCATAAAAAAAGAATTCTTAGCTGGAAAAAATTGTTGTGTGGTCACCCTTGTGATCAACACATGGAGGGTTGTACCTAATTAAGAAAATTTGGAATGGAGGATTGTAAAACCTTTAATAAAATGTGGAAAGGATGGTTATACGAACCCAAATAGACTAAATCCAATAGACGAAAGGCGAAGAAGAAATTGGTGGAGTCAAGAGAGGTGTAAATATATGGCAAAAGACGATGATGAGAGAAAAGGTATAATAAAATAAAGAAATTTTGATTGAAAAAACAGAGGTTTAGTCGTAGTTTACCATTGAATTAAAAAAAATCGACATGTCTTATGGAAGTGTTTATGGGGTTTGAAAGATGATCATGAATGGGAGCAATTTATTTTAATGACTAAGAAAATTAATGGAAATAACAAAACATGATGACGGAAAAAAATCAAAGGATAAACAAAACATGAAGACAATTGAGGGTTCGTCTAGATTACGGTAACGAACCCCTACCCAAACGAATTTTTTACGATTGACCAAGATCTAAAAGACGTTAGTCGAAATGCTCTAATACCTTAATAGAGTAATAAAGCTGAATTTCCATTGATTTGTTTGAATACGATAGAGGTGATTATATACTACACAACCATAATATAAACACAACAATACACAATAAATGCAGTTGATTACAATGATTTATTTTCCAGATTTTATATATCTTGATTATTCTCAACACATTACTTCAAAGGCTATGGCTATCCTTGTCAACTCTATAAGTCCTGGTGAACTCGGGTTGGTAACTCAGGAAAGTCTGCAAAAGAAAAATAAAGGGTGTTCTCATCACAGTCGATCAACTCAAAACATCACACTTCGTCTAAATTTTGACTTTACAAAGGTCGAAATATGTGTTCATCCCTTTCAGAGTCAAATTTTCTACATAAATTCAACCCTGGAACGATCGAATTTCGTTGTGGTGCTCCTACGATTAATTGAGTTTGGTGTAATCTACAATGTCCAAAATAAAAATAGAGGAAGTTTACTTTTGTGTAAAACATACTTTTCTTTTTCTTTTTATTAAAACGTATTTTTCCAAATCCAGAAATTTATAAGGTATCTTTCCAAAAAAAAAAAAAGATGGACCGTACACAGTCAAGCAAGAAATAAGAAGACCGATATGGTAATATTAATGAGACCAAACATTCATGTACGGAATAAGCATCCATCTGAATTTTACTAAAACAATTTTAGTGTAATTTTAATTCACGTGTTTCAGCTCATAAATACATTTCATTTACATACATACGTATACAAATATTAAGGAAATGTATAAAAATATTAATGGAACAAAATGTGGGCCACATTGATATATGTGAATGCGCTACTTGATCAATTTATAAATGAGGTTCAACTCAAATGTTCATGGCATCTGTATCTTTCAATTGTTCATCCATCAATATTAGAGGTTTGTGCCCTGTGAATCTTTTCGGGTATGAGTCATGCAGAGAGAATTAGCTCGATGATGGTCAAACCAACCTTATTCCAATCAGTGCCTGCTGCATGCAACAACCTTCTTCATATCAATCGGAAACAACTACTTCAAATCAACCTGCTATTGCTTGAATCTGTAATTTATGACACAATTATTGTAAAGAGTAATAAAAGTAGTGACAGACAGGAAGAAATGTTTGGAGAGAATATATCATCTTTGAGAGGATTTGATTCCATATAAAAAGAATTCTTAGCTGAAAAAAATTGATGTGTGGTCACCCTATTGAGGGTTGTACCTAATTAAGAAAATTTTGAATGGAGGATTGTAAAACCTTTAATAAACTTTGGAATGGATGGTTGTACGAACCTAATAATAGACTAAATCTAATACACGAACGGGTAAGAAGCAATTGGTGGTGGCAAGAGAGGCGTAAATATATGGCAAAAGATGATGGGAGAGAAAAGGTAGAATAAAATAAAGAAATTTTTATTGGAAAAACAGAGGTTTAGTTGTAGTTTACCATTTAATTAAAAAAAATCGACATGTCTTACGGTAGTGTTTATGGGGTTTGAAAGATGATGATGAATGAGAGCAATTTAGTTTAATGACTAATAAAATTAAAGGAAATAACAAAACATAAAGATGGAAAAAAATCAAAGGATAAACAAAACATGAAGACATGTGAGGGTTCGTGTAGATTACGGTAACGAACCCCCACCCAAACGAATTTTTTTACGATTGACCTTGATCTAAAAGACGTTAGTCAAAATGTTCTGATACCAGAATAGAGGAATAAAACTGAATTTCCATTGATTTGTTTGAATACGATAGAGGTGATTATATGGAAAATTAGGGATAAGGACACAATCTGGAATATTTTTAAGTAACATGACAGCTACACATTTTTTATAGGGAGAAGGACAACTACATAATTTTTATAGCGAGAAGGACAAACAGTGAATCCCGAAAATCAGTGAATCTCCCCAGTGAATCCCGAAATCAATGAATTTCGACAGTGAATCCCGAAAATCAGTGAATTTCGACAACGAATTTTTAAAATTAGTGAATTTCGACAGTGAATTTTGGCAGTGAATTTAAACAGTGAATCTCTAACACAAGTGAATTTCGACTGTGGATAAATAGTTTTGTCCTTTATGCAAAAGTTTCAAAAGACTATCCTTCTACTCAATTGATGAAATATTTCTGTCTTTCTCCCTCATTCCCCCGTGATTATTTACTACACAGCCATAATACAAACGCAATAATACACAATAAAGCAGTTTATTACAATGATTTATTTTCCATTATTTTATGTATCTAGAATATTCTCAACACATAGCAATGGCTATCCTTGTCAACTCTATAAGTCCTGATGAACTCGGGTTGGTAACTCACGCAAGTCTGCCAAAGAAAAATAAAGGGTGTTCTCATCACAGTCGATCTACTCAAAACATCACATTTCGTCTAAATTTTGACTTTACAAAGGTCGAAATATTTGTTCATCCCTTTCAGAGTCAAATTTTCTACATAAATTCAACCCTGAAGCGATCGAATTTCGTTGTGGTGCTCCTACGATAAATTGAGTGTGGGGTCATCTACAATGTCCAAAATAAAAATAGAGGAAGTTTACTTTTGTGTAAAACATACTTTTCTTTTATCTTTATCTTTTTCTTTTTCTTATTATTAAAACACACTTTTCCAAATCCAGAAACTTATAAGGTATCTTTCCAAAAAAAAAAAAAAAAAAAAAAAAGTGACCGTTCACAAGTAGTAACATACTAAAACAAATAGTAAATGATTTCGTAAAATGTAGTAACGGGTAATAAACAAGTAGTAATGACCCATAAAATAGATAAAGCACATCAAAAAAAAATTAGTAACGTTACAAAATTAATATTAACAACCCTAAACCCTAAACTTTTTCAAAAGAAAAATAAATTAAAGCGATCAGCTTCGCGGCGTTCAATTCCGATCGTTCGGCCCGCGCACAACCGTCACCCTCTTTCTCCTCCCCAACCAATTGTTTCTCCTCCCCAAATTGTTCAAAAATTGAGCTTCGATTCAAAATTGCAAATTCAGAGCTTCGGTTTATCACTACAAAAATGTGATATTAACAGGAATCAAATCATTAATTTACATAGAATAAAACCTAGAAATTGACCAATGATTCAATCAATTCAATCGATTCAGTATGAACGATTCACCAATGATTCAATCAATTCACCAATGATTCTTCATCAATTGTTCAGGTGAACGATTCAATCATTCAATCGTTCTTTGTCAATGGCCATCATTCTTCGTCGTTGGTGACCATTGTATGACGGTTGAACGATTCACCCCCCTTTCCGATGGCCGGACAAATAAAAGATGGTGACGCCGACGAGCTCCATTGCTAGAACGCCGATGCCGATCGCCGGTCTCTTCGTGGTGTTTTGAACGAGTCGCTGGAGATCCGAGGGTTCACGCCGTTTTTTTTTTTTTTTTTTTTGGAAGTAGAGTTTTTATTTTATAGATATATATAGGAAAAGGGTGTTTTTGGAAAATTACATAGGTTTTGTCCTGATTATTTAGCAGTGTCCTTACATCCTGGTTTATTTTTTAATTTGACCTTCCTCACAAAAACCTATAATTTTAATTCACGCGTCTCACCTCATATACATACATTTCATATACATAGGTACATAATTAATAAGGAAAATTATCAAAATATTAAAGGAAAAAATGTGGGACACATCAAATGTGAATGCACCACTCAGCTTATAAATGAGGTTCAACTCGATGTTCATAGACCGTGGAAGGTATGCTAACATTAATCGATATATATTACCAAGTTTTATGCCTACATTGTGTGACCATTTATAGTTCTCTTCCTTTTTTTAACGGCAAAAAAGCTCTTAATGATGACTATGTTTATTGAATATATTAGGAGCAGCTACTCTGTGCACAAAACAGATCGAAGTCCCCGGGTGTACCGATAAGAAATGCGCAGACTCATGCCATGCTTTGATTGGTCCGAGACTTAGAGCTGCACGTTGCGTTCCTCTATAAGCAACACAGCGTGTGTATGCACCAGTGTCTGTGAAGTACCACCAGGACCGGACAGATCATAATTAAACACTTTTATCAACATATAACTTCCTAGTATTTGCTCTTTTACAAAATTATGACGAGCTCAATTTTTGTTATATAATATTCAATAATGTTTTATTGAAACCATATCTCCTTGGCCCTCTTTCATTTTTATTTTTTTAATAATGCAAATTTTTGTTATAAAATATTCAATAATGTTTACATTTAATGTAGAACTCAACACACAGAATGTAAACTATTATATAATCACTTTGAAATTAAGTTCAAAAGGCATATCATCCACAAAGATAACAAGCCGATGCGGGGCACGGATCTCTGTCCATTTTCCCTGTATAGGCATATATACGCTGTCGTTTTGCTCCCATTTCCATAGACTGTGACGTCCCATTCCCTGAAACCGAGTCCTTATCCGGAAAATAATGCCCGGCATGTATAATATCAAATAAAATCTAATATTATACATAATCCTTACATCATATATTATAAACACAATGCGGAAACAAAACGACTCAGGGAAAAATTCCAAAGATCAACTACAACAAGATTCAATGCTGCTAAAACCAAAATGGAAATTGAAACGTCTTACAACAATTCCAAAATAAAAGAAAACCAAACGATCTAGTCTTACATCAAAGGCCTCTAAAACGAGCCAAACAAAAACAACATTCAACTTGAAATAACAACATTGTTTAAATCAAAACTTGAAATAAACAAAAGTCTTCAAAACAACTTCAACAAAAAAAAACATCATGCATCATGTGACCTCATCGTTCTCATCTCCATCAAAAACCTGTTCATCTTCTCAAAACAAAACATATAACGGGTAAGTACATACGCATTTAGTAACGAGTAGAAGTTATTGAATAATACGCTTTATAATGAAAAGAAAGTAAACGTCGTCTTATTATTAATCCGTTATTAAATGATCTTACACCAAGCTATCACATTATATTCATAGTATAACATGAGATCCTTAAGGTTACTAACTTAGCTTATCTTTGTTACAGCATGTTTGCTAGGGCACTACACTTAGTGAGATATGCACTAAGACAAAGACGCAACTCTATAGAGATAAATCTCTAGCGGTCCCGGGATAGTCATTCCAATTTGTCCGCCAACCCTAGTGAGTCGATCGGTGAATGTCTATCTCGTTCGTGAGTTTGTCCAGCGGAATGATCACTACTTTATCTCTGGCGGGTCTAGAATCCGGCAGTGATCATCACCACTTTATCTCGCCAACCATCACATTGCAGATATTGTATTGTGCCTATCCAAGCTCTCATGATGTTTAACATTTTATCTAGTCAAATACGTTTATTAAGTGATTAACTAGCCACCTAGGTACATTCAGGATAAAAAGCTCCCTACTCCCTCTTCTTAGACTCTTATATTCAAGCTAGCAATTACACAGACACTGATGAACTCTAGTTCATCAAAGCACAAGCCTTTTCATGCCCTTCCGACGGTCCCGAACTTCAACTCCCTTTAAGAGTACATCCGGTGCCGGAACTAAACGCATCAGAAGCTCAATCGAGTCTTGTTCATATTATTTCAACTTATTTGAATTCATTAGAAAGAATATAAATCAAGCTAAGTATCAAAATAACATTAGTCACACAATCCATTGTCTACCAAATTGAATATTCAAATTTTCAAAAAAAATCAAATAAAATAACACAACGCAATAACACCAAACAACTACACATTATATATTTATTAAATCGCCTATTTTTTTTTTCAAAAGCTGTTGCCACCAACCCCAATCATAAGGAAAAGAAAGAAAGTACAAATATAGCAGCAGAAAACATGCATATACACTAAAGTGTATATCTAATTCTTTCGTTATTTCACCTTTTTCCTAGAATAGTACACCACCAGAGAAAGAAATTATTGATGTTGCTATTACTATCATTATTATTAAATTTTTTTGTTACTATTTATCGATTACCCTCCCAAAGAACTTGCGACATCATCTCGCATTTTTTTTTTTTTTCATATACGAACTCAACATTATTCCAAACCAATTCCATCGATTTTTGACAAAGAAGAACACAAATAAAACAGGTCTAAAACATCACCAAATATATTTTAAAATCAACAACAACCCATAAACTTTATTCTACAAACAAAACACACAATCCAAATGTTATAAAACGGATGGAGATAACTTCAGATGCAAGAAACAGAAACAGAAGCAATCAAACATAAACAATCAAAGGAGAAAACAGAAACAAGAAGAACACAGATTTAACGTGGAAAACCCCTCAGTGGGAGAGGTAAAAAACCACGGGCAGAAAAGAGATATTTTATTATGCACTGAATTTTACAGATTTCAACACACCCAGATAATGAGACAACAATTGTATTTATAGGCACAAATCCCTAAACCCTAGCCGCAAGGAATCTTTGTCTGATGCACCATAAATACCCCTACACGTGTCCTCCTTTTAATGACACTGTATAGCTGTCACATAACAGAATTAGCAGATGTGGGACCCTGCTGTATTCAAGTACTCAGCAGACTGTCACCCTGCTGATAGTCACCCTGCTGAAGCCTCAGTAGACTCCACCCTACTGATGCACAGAATTGAATACACTTCTCAGCTGTCCATCACACAGCTGAGTCTTCAGATTGGTTCCACCCAGATGCAGAGTTTAAGTCACCTTACTGACAAATCTCCACCTTGACTTCAACTCTCACTAGAGTCAAACAGATTGCATAACCGGATGTACTTGTACCGGATGCATTCGTCAATGCCGGATGTACTTGTACCGGACAATCTCCACAAAGATCTACTCCACCGACCGCCCCTCGGTAGAGTTTCCAAGCAGATTACAAGCTTTGAATATTCGGTAAGTCCAGGCAAAGCCGAACTTACTCATTGAATCTGGTTTAGTGAACATATCAGCAGGATTCTCCTTTGTGCTAATCTTCTTCACCACAACCCTCTTCTCATTTCTCAGAAAATGTTACCTGACATCAATATGCTTGGTTCTCTCATGATGAACCTGATCCTTGGCTAAACATATTGCACTTAGACTGTCACAATATATATCAGCCTGATCCTGATGCAACCCCAAATCATTGACTAGCCCCTTCAACCAGACACCCTCCTTAACTGCTTCAGTAAGAGCCATATATTCTCGCTTCAAGAGTTGATAAGGCTATCAGAGCCTCAAGAGTAGCTTTCGGTGACCTTTGCATTTCCCAATGTAAACACATAACCAGATCATTGATTTTCATCGTCAACATCACTGCGATAATCAAGCATCACAAACTTTGTGACTGCACCAAGATCACCTCCATAAATGAGACCAACATCACCTGTACCTCTCAGTGTACCGAATATCCTTTTATGACTTTCAGTGTTCCTCCAGGTTGAGCCATAAACTCGCCGACAACACCGATCGCTCGAGCAGATCAGGCCTAGTGCATACCATGGCATACATCGATCGCCAATCTGCACTAGCATATAGGAACTTTTGACATATACTCCTTCTCTTGGTGATCGTGAAGCATAAGCAGACAAATGAACATTTGATGCCATAGGAGTATCTATTGGTTTTCTGAAAGAGACATCCCAAACTTGGCCAATATCTTACGCACATAACCCTTTGAGACAAGAATAATTTCTTCCGACTTCTATCTCTCCAGATCTCCATCCCCAAGATTTTCTTGGCAAAGACCCAAATCCTTCATTTCAAATTCCAGATTGAGAAGGTTCTTGATTTTGAACATCGACTTCCTTGTCGCAGCTATCAAGATGTCATCCACATACAGGACAAGATAGATATATGATCCATCTTTCAAATAGATCAGTAGTAAACACACTGATCATATGGACTTATTATAACCTCGCCAAGCATGAACTCACAAACCTTTTATACCATCGCCTTGGAGCTTGCTTCAAACCATACAATGATTTCTTCAACTTGCAAACATAGTTTTCTTTGCCAGGAACTTGAAAACCCTCAGCCGTGTCATGTATATCTCCTTATCCACCTCACCATGTGTAAGCAGTTTTCACATCTAATTGCTCAAGTTCCAGATCTCTTTGTGCCACCATTGCTAGTAACACCTCGATTGAAGTGTGTCTCGACCACTCGTGAAAATATTTCATCAAAGTCAACCCCTTCCTTTTGATGAATCCTCTTGCAACCAAACGTGCCTTATACCCGACCCTTTCGCTTTGTTATTCCTTCCTTTTCTTGAAGATCCATTTACAAGTCACAACCCCCCTTGTCAAGAGGGTCGTTTCACCAATTCCCAAGTCGATTCTTCAATAATGACTCCATTTCATCTCCCATGGCTGCATGCCACCGAGATGCTTCTTCAGACATGTCATCTTTGCTTTCCGTAAGTAGTAGGTTCAAAGAACCTCTACTTCTTCAAAGAACTTGGAGTGCATATCCGGCCAAATCATCATATCCATATCTCCTTGAGGTATCCCAACATTAGATCTTCTAGGCTCTCTTTGGCGCCTAGACTCTGCTGATCAATGTTTGTATGACGCCCTGCTGAGGTCTCAGCAGACTGGCTTGGATCAGATTCTGGTTCATTATCCAGATCAGTATAGTGTTGATTTGGATCCACCGATTGTTGCATATCAAGAGACTCCACCAAGCTCCACTGCTTCTCAACACTATCGATTCAAAGATGGTTTCGCACTCAGTGAGACCTCTCCACCGATGAGTTTAACATAGAATTTTCATCAAACACAACGTCCTGGCTGAGGATTACTGGACTCACTGATGACCAAATTCTATATCCTTTACTCCATCACCATACCCCACAAACACTCCCTTCTTGGCTCTTGGCTCCAACTTCCCTTCACTAACATGATAGTAAGCTGTACTTCCAAAAACCCTTAGAACTGAGTAGTCAGCAGGCTTGCCTGACCACATCTCAAATGGTGTCTTGAGATTGATTCTGTGTGAGGACTCCTGTTGATTAAGTAGCAAGTCGTCTTAACGACTTCTCGCCCAAAATCTCCTTGATAAACCCGGCTTGAGAAAGCATACATCTTGCCCTCTCCGGAAGAGTTTGATTCATCCTTTCACCACACCATTCTCACGAGGTGTATTCCTTATGATATGATGTCCGGCAATACCTCATTTGCACAAAATGAATCAAAATCCGCCCAGTAGAATTCGCACCATTATCACATTTAAGCTTCTTGATTTTCTTGCCTAACCGATTCTCCACTAGGACCTTCCAACGCTTGAAGTTATTGAATGCATCACTTTTGTTCTTCATCATCACCACCCAAGTCATCCTTGAATAGTCATCTATGAATGACACAAAATATCTGTGACCACCCAATGACTCAACTCTTGATGGGCCCCAAGCTGAATCTGAATGGATATAATCAAGTGTTGCCTTTGTATTGTGCAACCCTTTGAGAACTTATACGTGCAATTTCCCAAACACACAATGTTCACAAAAGTCCAGATTCTTGACCTTATATCCCCAAGAAAACATGTCAAGAAAGAACTCAGATACCCTTTCACCCATGTGACCTAGTCTCATGTGCCACTGGTGAGTCTCTTGAGGATCGGTGAATCAGCGAGGATGCAACAAAGAAGAGTGTTGGGATCTGATAGATCCTTGTAATATATACAAGGTTCCCTCTTGATGCCTTTGAGGACTACAATTGAATCTTTGAAGGCATTCAAATGCCCACCTTCACCCTTGAAATTGAACCCTTGTCATCCAAAGAGACTAAGAGATACCAAATTCTTGGTCATCTGTGGAACATGTCTTACATCTCTCAGTGTACAAAACTTACCATCCTCTCGTCCTTAACTTTATCGAGCCAATTCCCACAACTTTGCACTTTTGTTGGCCATATAGATTTGACCACCATCTATCCGCTTCATAAGTAGAAAACCACTGTTTGGACAAATATGGTAGGATGCTCCAGAATCAAGTATCCACACATCATTGTGGTGTGTAGAATCCCTCGCAACTAGAACCAGATCCTCATCGATTGCTCAAGAGCCAAAGGCTGGCCGTGCGAATTGCCTTCCCGCTGCTTTCTTCTTCCTTGGACAATTGGACTTCCAATGTCCCCGCTCCTTCTGAATTACAGACATCAGTAGACTTAGGACCTTTGGACCCTGACTTCTTTTTCTTCTTCTGTCCATATCCTTTTCCACTATTGCTGCTAGCTACTAGCCCAGCAGCCTGACTGTCTGTTCCAGCAGCCTTGTGTCTAAGCTCCCTGGCATGTAAGGCAGACCTCACATCCTCCAAAGCTACTGTATCCTTTCCAACTATGAAAGACTGCACAAAGTTTTCATATGATGCCGGTAATGACACCAACAGGATTAGGGCTGCATCTTCATCTTCAATTTTAACATCAATATTCCTTAAATCAAGCAATATTGTGTTCAGCTGGTCCAGATGTTCCCTCAGTGGACTTCCTTCATGCATCTTCAAACTGAACAACCTCTGTTTCAACAACAACTTGTTGGTCAGTGACTTGGTCATATATACAAGGCTTTCAAGCTTCTTCCACAACTTTGTGCGGTGTCTTCCTCAAAGAACCTCGATGATAACATCATCGATAAGCACAACATGATGGTTGAATGTGCTTTTCTTCCGTGACCGCATAATCTGGCCGACTTTGTATTTGGTTTGTCGATAAAGGATTCCACAAACCCCTTTGTTTCAACAAAGGCACGATCTTGATTTGCCACAGACCAAAACTGTTCCTTCCTCAGTAAATTTATCGATTTTTACGCCATCTGCCGACATCTTTCCTTGCTAAAGATCACAACTTTGTCACAGATCCTAGCACCTTGTCAAGGCCTTGGTGAAGACGAAGTTGATCGCATGCATTGTTTTCCCTAACCTTGCTCGATACCACTTGTTATAAAACGGATGGAGATAACTTCGGATGCAAGAAAGTAAATGAAGCAATCAAACATAAACAATCAAAAAGGAGAAGCAGAAACAAGAAGAACATGATTTAACGTGGAAAACCCCTCGGTGGGAGGTAAAACCACGGGCGTAAAAGAGATATTTTATTATGCACTTCGAATTTTACTGATTTCAACACACCCAGATAATGAGAGACAACAATTGTATTTATAGGCACAAATCTCAAACCCTAGCCGCAAGGAATCTTTTCTCGATGCACCATAAATACCCCTACACGTGTCCTCTTTTAATGACATTTGTATAGTCAGTCACATAAATGTAATTAGCAGATGTGGGACCTGCAGATTCAAGTACTCGCAGATCGTCACCTGCCGATAGTCACCTCGCCAAGCCTCGATGAGACTCCACCCTACCGATGCATGCAATTGAATACACTTCTCATTTGGCCCATCACATGGTGAGTCTTTGATTGGTTCCACCTGATGCAGAGTTTAAGTCACCCATCGACACCAAACATTATAAATCATTCAATCATTCAATATGAAAACCACGTTACCTTAATTGCGAGCAACAAACAATCCAAAACACCAAAAGAACCTAGCTTTCGATTCAACCTAGAAATTGATCAAACTACGATTCTTGAACATCAAAGCAACCTAAACTCAGAACATCTAACTTATACTAAGTATTAGCAGCCATAACTTCTCAGAACCAAAAACGAATGAAATCTTACCTTCTCCAACCGGTTAATTGTTGGTATCAAAACGATTCTCGCCTTCCGTAGAATATTATCCTCTTGATACGTCTGTTGAAAAGAGCAACGAATTAGCCTCGAAATCCAAAAGTCTCTTCTCTTTTTTTCTTCTCAAAACTTGCGCCCCTCTGCTTAATTTTTAACATGAAACTGTTTCTGAATAATGGGAATTTAATTCCCTATTAATCCCATTAAAACTTATTTTAATTAATTCCATAATTAACAAATCCTTTAATTTTCTTTTTCTTTCTTTAATTCCAATAATGAAAATAAATCTAATATTCTGATTTTCGTTAAATGACTGAAATGCCCTTTTTCGAAAATCGGGATATTACATAGACGCTGAATCACAAAAATATAAATAAATTATTGAAGATATTGTAGTTATTGTAGATATTATTGTTATTATTGTAATCATTATAATTGATTCGGTAGTTACTCTAGAAGATACTAGAAAATATTCACTCTTTGTATAAGTATTTGTTGTGTATAGTAATACAAATCATTAGTTCTCCAAACTCTGTTATGGTATCAGAGCCACCCTAATTTTTATTTTTTTACCTAATTCTTTTTCTACTTTCTTTCAGCCGCACCCATCTTCTTCCTCATGTGTGCCCAATCAGACCTCTCCTCTCTGGCAACAGCCACAGCCACAACCGGCTCCAATCTCCCTGCTCTTGTTCCCCTCAACTCCGGCGCTCAAGCTCCGGTCAAACTCACAGGTGATAATTATGCTATTTGGGAGGTCCAGTTTTGATCTCTCTTCATTGGTTATGATTTGTTTGGCTACGTCGACGGCTCCAAACCTCACCACCCGCAACCATCACCGCCAATAATGTCACCACCTCCAATCCGCACACACCCATTGGTACCGGCGCAGACCAACTCATCCTCAACGCGCTTGATCGGGTCTCTGTCCAATAGCGTTTTAGGCTCGATTCATGCTCCCAAAAGCTCTATGGATGTTTGGACAAATAATGAAAGACATTTATGCCAAGCCGCCTCGGGACGATTAAACAAATCAAGCAAAGCTATGAAGCACAACATGAAAGGTACCATGTCCATCTCCGATTACTTGCAATTTATGCGCAATAAGTCTCACGAGCTCGCTCTTCTTGATAAACCCATGGATCCTGAGGACCTAATCGTTGTTATTTTGGATAATCTCGATGATGATTATGCCGATCTGGTTCGTGCCGTTCAGGCTTGTGACTCCTTCATGACCATTGATGAGCTCCATGAAAAGTTGTTGAATTATGATGCTTCATGTCGCCGATCTGCATTATGCTCACCACTGCGGTCGTTGCTCATGTTCCTGCCTCCACCCTCAGCTCGTCCTCCGGTGTACACAGGTAGTGCAGGTAACCCGGGCAATTCAGCCCGTCCTTCAACCAAACCTTATCAAGGTAAATGTCAAATGTGTCGTGTGCAGGGACATAGTGCTCGCTTTTGCCCCAATTTTCAGTTTGTTCCTGTCCAAGGCTCAGCAGCCCCACGTCCTTCAGCCCCTCGTCCTCAACAGCAGTGGCGTCCCAATGCCCCACAGGCTCACTTTACTGCAACCTCTGAACAGGCGTCCCATTCCCCGTGGCTTCATGACAGCGGCGCATCGCACCACGTCACCAATGGTCTCCAAAACCTTTCTCTTTCACTCGCCATACACCGGCTCCGACGACCTTATGATCGGCGATGGTAGTCCCTTAACTGTTACTCACACTGGCACTAATTCACTCCCTCCCTCTGATATTCAGTAATGTTTAATTGAAACCATATCTCCTTGGCCCTCTTTCATTTTTATTTTTTAATAATGCAAATTTTTGTTATAAAATATTCAATAATGTTTACATTTAATGTAGAACTCAACAGAAAGAGAGAACCCGTTTACCCACAGAGATTCCCGCCTTAGAAAGCAGGCTCTCAAAGAACTCATCTTGGCCAATAACACAGAACGTAAACTATTATATAATCACTTTGAAATTAAGTTCAAAAGGCATATCATCCACAAAGATAACAAGCGTAAGTAATTCACAAACCGAAATTTCAATTAAATTAATGAATGTGTTAAATTCACACATTAACATGCATAGCACATCGATTACAACAAGACAGGTACGTAATTAGCTTCATCGGAGTCATTCAATCATTTCAATATTGCAACACCTATTGAAGGTAAGGTTTTTTTTTTTTTTTTTTTTCAATGGAGCAACATTAAAAAAAATTCTTGAATCATGGAGCGTCGTTGAAGTAGTCATTGCCCCGAAGGTAAAAACTCAACTAGCCGATGCGGGGCACGGATCTCTGCCCATTTTCCCTGTATATAGGCATATATCGCCTGTCGTTTTGCTCCCATTTCCATAGACTGTGATGCCCCATTCCCTGAAACCGAGTCCTTATCCGAAAAATAACGCCCGGCATGTATAATATCAAATAAAATCTAATATTATACATAATCCTTACATCATATATCATAAACACAATGCGGAAACAAAACGACTCAGGGAAAAATTCCAAAGATCAACTACAACAAGATTCAATGATGCACTAAAACCAAAATGGAAATTGAAACGTCTTACAACAATTCCAAAATAAAAGAAAACCAAACGATCTAGTCTTACATCAAAGGCCTCTAAAACGAGCCAAACAAAAACAACATTCAACTTGAAATAACAACATTGTTTAAATCAAAACTTGAAATAAACAAAAGTCTTCAAAACAACTTCAACAAAAAAAAAAAAAAAAAAACATCATGCATCATATGTCATCATCGTTCTCATCTCCATCAAAAACCTGTTCATCTTCTCAAAACAAAACATATAATGGGTAAGTACATACGTACTTAGTAACGAGTAGAAGTTATTGAATAATACGTTTTATAATGAAAAGAAAGTAAACGTCGTCTTATTATTAATCCGTTATTAAATGATCTTACACCAAGCTATCACATTATATTCATAGTATAACATGAGATCCTTAAGGTTACTAACTTAGCTTATCTTTGTTACAGCATGTTTGCTAGGGCATTACACTTAGTGAGATATGCACTAAGACAAAGACGCAACTCTATAGAGATAAATCTCTAGCGGTCCCGGGATAGTCATTCCACTTTGTCTGGCCAACACTAGAGAGCTGACTGGTGAATGTCTATCTCGTTTGTGAGTTTGTCCGGCGGAATGATCACTACTTTATCTGGCGGGTCTAGAATCCGGCAGTGATCATCACCACTTTATCTGGCCAACCATCACATTGCAGATATTGTACTGTGCCTATCCAAGCTCTCATGATGTTTAACATTTTATCTAGTCAAATACGTTTATTAAGTGATTAGCTAGCCACCTAGGTACATTCAGGATAAAAAGCTCCCTACTCCCTCTTCTTAGACTCTTAGATTCAAGCTAGCAATTACACAGACATTCATGAACTCTAGTTCATCAAAACACAAGCCTTTTCATGCCCTTCCGACGGTCCCGAACTTCAACTCCCTTTAAGAGTACATCCGGTGCCGGAACTAAACGCATCAGAAGCTCAATCGAGGCTTGTTCATATTATTTCAACTTATTTGAATTCATTAGAAAGAATATAAATCAAGCTAAGTATCAAAATAACATTAGTCACACAATCCATTGTCTACCAAATTGAATATTCAAATTTTCAAAAAAATCAAATAAAATAACATAATGCAATAACACCAAACAACTACACATTATATATTTATTAAATCGCCTTTTTTTTTTTCAAAAGTGTTGCCACCAACCCCAAGCATAAGGAAAAGAAAGATAGTACAAATACAAAGAATAGAAAACATGCATATACACTAAAGTGTATATCTAATTCTTTGGTTATTTCACCTTTTCCTAGAATAGTACACCACCTGCAGAAAGAAATTATTGATGTTGCTATTACTATCATTATTATTATTTTTTTTTTTTTTTTTTTTTACTATTTATCAGTTACCCTCCCAAAGAACTTGCGACATCATCTGCATTCATTTTTTTTTTCATGTACGAACTCAACATTATTCCAAACCAATTCCATCGATTTTTGACAAAGAAGAACACAAATAAAACAGTCTAAAACATCACCAAATATATTTTAAAATCAACAACAACCCATAAACTTTATTCTACAAACAAAACACACAATCCAAACATTATAAATCATTCAATCATTCAATATGAAAACCACGTTACCTTAATTGCGAGCAACAAACAATCCAAAACACCAAAAGAACCTAGCTTTCGATTCAACCTACAAATTGATCAAACTACGATTCTTGAACATCAAAGCAACCTAAACTCATAACATCTAACTTATACTAAGTATTTGCTGCCATAACTTCTCAGAACCAATGTTGAGCATACTCTGGATGATTCCAATTGATTCTCTCATTTATTGTAATTTATTGTAATTATTCATTCACATTATTCTTGTACACACTATATATACATCCATTGTATCAACATCACAATCAATGGAAAATACAATTCATTCACATTTACATCCTTAATATGGTATCGGAGCAAATCTCGATCCTGCATTTCATTCCCACATTCTCTCCCTCCTCCTTCTTCGCATAATCAGCCCAACAAAAAAAAACCTTTCTTCTTCGTCCCAGCAACTCAGGAACCCTAGCCATGGCCACCTCCACCGTATCATCGGATTCCACAGCCGGCTCCTCCTCCACTCTTCCTCTCTTCAACCCTTCCAGCTCTATCCCCATTCTCAAACTAACTCGCTCAAATTATCATCTCTGACGCTTGCAAATTGTTCCTTACCTTCGTGGTCAAAAAGTTTTCGGCTACGTCGACGGTTCTATCCCTCAGCCACCTGCCACCATACTTTCCGGTGACAAAAGTCAGCCAAACCCAGATTTTGAAACATGGCAGCAACAAGACAATCTCATTCTCAGCCTCATCACATCATCATTATCAGAAGAGGTGTTGCTTCAAGTTTATCATGCAACATCATCGGCAGCAATATGGGAGGCTCTCAAAACTTGTTTCTCCTCCCAAAGTAGGGCTCGTCTGGTGCAACTCAGAACACAGCTTGCCTCTACTCGCATTGACAATCGTACAGCAGCTGAGTATTTTGCCACAATCAAACAAATCACGGATGACCTGAGCATGGCCGGTCACCCCCTTTCCACTGACGACATCATCGGTTACTTACTTGCTGGTTTAGGTCGTGATTACGACTCCTTGGTTACCATGCTTTCTGACAGAGAGAAATTGACTTTGGAGGAGGTGTACTCGCATCTCCTTACGACGGAAGCTCGTCTTAAACGCCATGACACAGCCGCTGTTGCTTCTCCTTTGCCTCTCCCGTCTCCAGTCACTCCAGCCGCCAATTTTGCTGCATCTTCCCAATCAAACAGAGGTCGTTCCGGCTATAATACCTCTTATCGGGGTCGTGGGGGTCGTGGTAATTCCCAGCAACACCAATCGCACAGCACCAATCCCAGCAACACCAATCGCAGCAAGGCCGAGGTAGACAAGGCCACCGCTATCCCCCCGGTCAAGTCTCAACCTGTCAAGTTTGCTATAAAAATGGACATACGGCTCTCGAATGTTGGCATCGATTTGAAGAACATTTTCAGCCTTCTCCTCCAAACCGTCCTCTGCAGCCTTCCCGCCCTCCTCATGCGTTCAATGCTCAAGTGCCAAATTCTTTTCCTACTGGTTGGGTACCCGACACCGGTGCCTCTCATCACATGACAAACGATTTTCGGAATCTCTCTCTCGTTGCCGAACCTTATGATGGACCGGATAAAATAAATATTGGTGACGGTTTAGGTTTGATTATCACTCACACTGGCTCTTCCACTTTTTCTACGCCTACTGCTTCCTTTATTTTATCTAATGTGCTTGTCTCCCCTACTCTCAAAACCAATCTTTTATCTGTCCAAAAATTTGCCCATGATAATTGTGTTTATTTTGAATTTCATGGTTCCTTTTTTGTTGTGAAGGATTACTCGGGTCGGGTCCTTCATAGAGGTTCTCTCCAGGATGGTCTTTACAGCTTCAACTCTCCTCAAGCCCTAATCACTCACTCCAGCTCTCCAGTTCGATGGCACCCACGTCTTGGCCACTGTCGCATCCGGTCTTGTGTGTCGTGTCCTTCGTAGTCAAAATATTTCTGTTTCAAATAAAGCCTCCGAGTCATCTCGTGAGGCATGTCAACTTGCTAAGAGCCATAGGTCGATTTACTGCTTTCTTCTTTTACATCAATCGCAACATTAGACTTGGTATTTTTCGATGTTTGGGGTCCTTGTGCGAAACTTCAATTTATGGAAATAAATATTATGTGAGCTTTCTTGATGACTTTACCAAATTTTTGTGGATTTATCCTTTGCTTTTAAAATCTGATGTTGACATTATTTTTCCTCGATTTAAATCTTTTGTTGAGCGTCAGTTTAACTCCACCATTAAATATTTTCAATCTGACTAGGGTGGTGAGTTTCGCCGTTTACACTCCCACCACACCACTCTTGGTATCCAGCACCATCAGTCCTGTCCCCATACACACGAACAAATGGGTGCAATCGAACGTCGTCATCGTCAAATCGTTGAAGTCGGTCTTTCTCTCCTTGCTCAATCTAATCTACCCCTTCTTTATTGGGAAGATGCCTTCTTCACTGCCACTTATCTCATAAATAAGCTGCCTACTCCTGTTCTGTCTAATAAATCTCCGTTTGAAATGGTCCATGCCCGAACTCCAGATTATTCCTTTCTTCGGGTCTTTGGTTGTGCCTGCTGGCCCTACATCCGTCCCTACAACTCCCATAAAACTGATTGTCGGTCTAAGTCATGCATATTTATTGGGTATAGTCCTGATCACTATGGGTATAAATGCTTGGACCTCACCTCGGGTCGTATCTATATTGCTCGCCATGTCACCTTTGATGAATCCATCTTTCCTTACCGCAAGCCCGATCAACCCATCTCTTACTCTCAATTGACAACCTCTCTCCCTCTCTCTTTATCTACGGTCCCACCTCCCTCCTCCACCCCACCAGCTCCAGCCGACCCTCCTTCTCCTCTTCATCCCTCCCCGTCCCACAATCCGGCCTTTTCTCTTTCCCCACCCGACTCTCCTTTCACTTCATCGCCATCTCCAGCCGACAGCTCCCCCTCCCCCTTCCACCGCCCACTCGCATGGTTACTCGCACCCAAACCAACTCCTTAAAACCCAAAATTGATCCCAACTTCATTCGCTATCCTCTTCCCAAAGCTCTCCTGGCCACCTCTCCCACTGAACCCACGTCCTACACCGAAGCCTCCA
This sequence comes from Gentiana macrophylla, assembly GCA_026214975.1. Lineage (NCBI taxonomy): Eukaryota > Viridiplantae > Streptophyta > Magnoliopsida > Gentianales > Gentianaceae > Gentiana > Gentiana macrophylla. Next base: position 25,493,717 of record CM047808.1, read on the forward strand.
AGCTTCACGTGTGGCGTAATGCAATGCAGGATGAAATTAATGCTCTTATTCATAACGACACATGGGATCTAGTTCCGCCTTCTCCCCGCATGAACATTATTGGTAATAAATGGGTTTTCCGTGTTAAACATAATACAGATGGTTCTGTGGAGCGTCACAAAGCTCGTTTGGTTGCTAAGGGTTTCCATCAGGCTGAAGGCATTGACTTTCAGGACACTTTCAGTCCTGTCGTCAAGCCTGTCACCATTCGGTTACTCCTCACTCTTGCCCTCTCCCACAGTTGGTCGATCCGTCAGGTTGATATACAAAACGCTTTCTTGCATGGATATCTTACTGACAATGTTTTTATGCAGCAACCCGCAGGTTTTGTTCATCTGGATTTTCCCACTCATGTCTGCCGGCTTAAACGTAGTCTCTATGGCCTTCGTCAGGCACCTCGTGCTTGGTTTTCTCGTCTCACTGAGGTTCTCATTGCTTATGGTTTTCGTGCCTCCAAGGCTGATTCGTCATTATATATTTATTCACGGGGGTTCTCTTGTGCTGTTCTTATTGATTTATGTGGATGACATTGTCCTCACTGGCTCCTCGGATGAGTTCATTCAGCAGGTTCTCCATCACTTATCCACTCACTTTCCTGTCAAGGACCTTGGACCGTTATCTTATTTTCTTGGCATCGAGGTTCTCCGTGTCACTGATGGTCTCTACCTCACACAGCGCAAGTATATTTTCTGACTTCTTGAGAAAAGTTGGTATGACTCTTGCCAAGCCCTCATTCCACGCCTATGGCGACCAGCTCGTCGACTTCGGGCATAAGGCAGCCCTCTGTTCTCCGATCCATCCCTCTACCGCACGATTGTCGGTGGCCTTCAGTATCTCAATTTTACACGTCCTGAGCCTCCAGCAGCATAACTATTGTCCCCGCACTCGACTGCTCACGAATGAAGTGATAATCAAACCTGAACCGTCCCAGCAACACCAATCGCACTTCACGTCCTCATAGTATCATCACGAGCCTGAATGGCACTCACAAGATCCTTATATTCACTACCAAGATTTGATTTTGGGTATCAAGATTGTGCTTTTTGTAGGGTTTAAGCCATGGATAACACAGACACCCAAAGACTCGAAGTTTGGAATAATTAGGAGGATCCGAGAAGAGTTTAAGATGAGGGGAGAGCATGTCAAGATTTTTGGTAGGCATGTGATTGATGAGATAGACAAGCTGAACTGACAGCATATGACCAATAGGTGATCGGCATGGAGGCATGAGAAAGGAGAGTTAAAGCGGTTTCGTTGATGTGCGAGATGACGTCGTTCGAGAGATACCATTATCTTTGAGGTGTGTAGGTGGGAGGCGTGAAGTGGGAGATGCCGTGGGCGCAAGGAAGGGACGCAGTTTTATATGGGACGGGCAACAAGATGCCTTGATACACAATTTGATTTTGGGTTCGGTCGACAAGGAATTCATGGCTACGATTCAACACACAACCGCTTCGAAACAAGCTTGGGACACTCTCCTTGATACCTATGGGAAACAGAGTAAGGGTCGTATTAGACATCTCAGACTCCGTTTAAACTCTATTGTTAAAGGTACAATGTCAATCTCTCAATATTTCACTGCCATTAAAACTATTGCGGATGATCTCGCGTCTCTGGATGCTAAGGTACCTGATGATGAATTAGTTGAGATTATTTTAAAAAATCTTGGTAGTGAATATAAGGATCTTGTGAGTGCCATTCAGGCTCGTGATGATACTATGGAAGAGCTAGTGTGAGTGATAATCAAACCTGAACCGTCACCAATATTTATTTTATCCGGTCCATCATAAGGTTCGGCAGCGAGAGAGAGATTCCGAAAATCGTTTGTCATGTGATGAGAGGCACCGGTGTCGGGTACCCAACCAGTAGGAAAATAATTTGGCACTTGAGCATTGAACGCATGAGGAGGGCGGGAAGGCTGCAGAGGACGGTTTGGAGGAGAAGGCTGAAAATGTTCTTCAAATCGATGCCAACATTCGAGAGCCATATGTCCATTTTTATAGCAAACTTGACGAGGTTGGGACTTGACCGGGGATAGCGGTGGCCTTCTACCTCGGCCTTGCTGCGATTGGTGTTCTTGGGATTGGTGCTTTGTGATTGGTGTTCTTTGGGAATTACCATGACCCTCACGACCCGATAAGAGGTATTATAGCCGAACGACCTCTGTTTGATTGGGAAGATGCGACAAAATTGGCGGGTGGAGGATTGGAGACGGAGAGGCAAATGAGAAGCAACGGCCCGGTGTGTCATGGCGTTTAAGACGAAGCTTCCGTCGTAAGGAGATGCGAGTACACCTCCTCCAAAGTCAATTTCTCTCTCGTCGAAAGCATGGTAACCAAGGAGTCGTAATCACGACCTAAACCCGACAAGTAAGTAACCGATGATGTCGTCATCGGGAAAGGGGTGACCGGCCATGCTCAGGTCATCCGTGATTTGTTTGATTGTGGCAAAATACTCATTTCTTGCATCACGATTGTCAATGCGAGTAGAGGCAAGTCGTGTTACGAGTTGTACTGCAGGCGAGCCCTACTTTGGGAGGAGAAACAAGTTTTGAGAGCTCCCATATTCTTTCGCCGATGATGTTGCATGATAAACTTGAAGCAACACCTCTTCTGATAATGATGATGTGATGAGGCTGAGAATGAGATTGTCTTGTTGCTGCCATGTTTCAAAATCTGGGTTTGGCTGACTTTTGTCACCGGAAAGTATGGTGGCAGGTGGCTGAGGGATAGAACCGTCACCGTAGCCGAAAACTTTTTAACCACGAAGGTAAGGAACAATTTGCGAGCGCCAGAGATGATAATTTGAGCGAGTTAGTTTGAGAATGGGGATAGAGCTGGAAGGGTTGAAGAGAGGAAGAGTGGAGGAGGAGCCGGCTGTGGAATCCGATGATACGGTGGAGGTGGCCATGGCTAGGGTTCCTGAGTTTCTGGGACGAAGAAGAAAGGTTTTTTTTTTGTTTTTTTTTTGTTGGGCTGATTATGCGAAGAAGGAGTAGGGACCAAGATCCTTCCCCCTGAATGGCACCAATCCCAGCAACACGAGCCTGAATGAACAGGAGCCTTGTGAGTGCCACAAGGCTATAAACGTAAATACAAAATAATTAAAATAACTATTGGCTAATACGCTCCCTCAAGCTGACGGCGCTGTGCGAAGACCAAGCTTGGAAATGAAAGTAGAAAAAGATAAATGTGGCAGTGGCTTGGTGAGAACATCTGCCAACTGATCAGCAGTAGCTACACGAGCAACACGAACAAGTCCTCTCTCAACATGCTCACGAATGAAGTGATAATCGATAGCAACATGCTTCATGCACGAGTGAAACACTGGATTGGCGCTTAGTCGAAGAGCACCTGATGACGGTCAAATTATACCCGTAAAAGTCATCAACATTGACCTTAAATCGTGATTAATAATGTATATTTCATATTAAATCACTCGTTTATATTTATTATTTAATGTTAAGTGATTATTAATATGATATCTGGTATTTAGCCGTTTTCATTATTTAAAAGCCGATTTATTGTGCGATAAATGCTGATTTTGCAGATCACGACAAATCGAGAGGATAAATGTCATTCAATCAGTAAATCTCGAGATAATAAGGAAGAAAATCGGAGCATTAATCAAGAGATAAATTAGAGAAATCAGATCAACACGAAAGCGTGCAGTGGGGAACAAGATAGACGAGAGAAACGTTTAACACGTGCAGAAAAAGGCTCGGTCGACCGAGCCCTATCATTCGGTCGACCGAGAGTGTCGGCTCGGTCACTTGAAGTTTATCCGGCAGAAATCGCGTGTATATCTTCTAGATCCTTCCTAGGTCGGCAAAAACCTCTATATAAGCAGCGACTACGAAATTTGTAAAAACACACCAACACACACCTTAGATATACATACAATACCTTATACCTTTTTCATAGCTTTGGTACGTTACAATGTAGTTGTCCAGCAGTTTATTATGGCTGCAAATATGTAAGCCTTTATTTTCTGTTTCTTTCTTTTAAGTAATTAATCCCTCCCAATTATGCTTTATCGTTTGAGTTAGTTAATCATAGCTAGATGATGTAGATCTAGGCTATGACGTTGGGAAGGTGGAGATACCTTGTCTATGAGGATCCCATAACCTACGTCATTTACTTAGTTTCTATCCATGAATCTGCATTGTTTAATTAATGTGTATCTAAGTTAGTTTATATGAATGCTTTACGAATTACTGTTCGATCCGTTGTGTATGATGAAACGCTGAGAGATATATTCAGGGATGCAATCTGGGGGAAAGGACCATTCGGTCGACCGAGTGTCTGTATTCGGTCGACCGAGCCCCCTGTTCATCCGTTAGATAGCCATGTCTTTATGGTTAGGTTAACTTAATAGAATTTATTATCTCAGTAGGTATGGCTATGACTACGTTACTCGCTTAGTTTAATTAAAACGTGTAAAAAGGAAATACCAATATAAAACTCTTAGGTAGGCTTATGAATTGATCTTCACGGACGTTCAGCAATATCTAGGTAGGTTTATATTCGGGAATTGCATGCACCTGATTATACGTACGTCGTAGATTAGCATGAGACTATAACTTGGTAATTGTTAGTTGGACGAGAGCTTGAGTAATCGTTTAGGAAGTACGCCTAACCATAGGAATGTTGCCTAGACGAGGTGTACGGTCAATATCGGCATCCTTAGAGTCGTAAGCGTGTGAGTTATATGAGATGGAGGCACTTAAAAGGCGAAGTCACGTAACAATATCACAGTGATCTAGCGACCTAACTGGTGCTAAGTCAAGTTTAAGAGGATGACTCCCGTAGCCAATCTAAGATAGATACAAACGGATTGACAGTTAATAAGTTCAGTTTATTATATAAATTATCTAGGTCCAAACGATAAAGACTATAATTGGGGAGGTTAATTACGTTGTGTCGAGTCGTGTCTTTACATTTCTTGTCTTATGTTGGTCGTAGACCGCCTCTATGTCCTTGACATGTTTAATTAATTGTTTGTATATAAGATGATCCACAATTGGTTCCCTGTGGGATCGACCTTGATTCACTATAGCTATACTACGATGGGCCTAGTCCTCTTGCTAGTATTGGTTTATGGTGGTCAAGTATATTATAACCTGATTGACCCCGATCAGCACCTAAATTATCACAAAAAATCACTGGTGTAGTCTGAACCGAAAAACCGAGATCTGCAAGCAGATAGGTCAGCCAAGCAATCTCTACCGCTTGATGTCAACAACACATCGTATTCGACCCGGTGGACGAGCGAGAGCGAGGTTTGCTTCTTGGAGCTCCAGAAATCGCATTCCTACCCAAGAAGACTATATACGCAGAGGTAGAAGTATAACCAGCTTCCCTATTCCCCCCAATCAGAATCAGAGAAAGCATGCAGAGCCAACGGCGAATCCGGATATAACTGCAGACCCATAGTGGCGGTGCCAGACAAGTAGCGCAACACACGTTTGACTAACATCCAATGGTACTCAGTCGGCGCAGGCATAAACTGAGATAGCTTATTAACAGCAAACTGAATATCAACCCGTGTAAAGCATAAATACTGGTTCGATGGCACCAACTTCTTGGCCACTGTTCGCATCCAGTCTTGTTTCGTGTCCTTCGTAGTCAAAATATTTATGTTTCAAATAAAGCCTCTGAGTCTGTCTGTGAGGCATGTCAACTTGCTAAGAGCCATAGGTCGCATTTACCTGTTTCTTCTTTTACATCTACTGCACCATTAGACTTGGTATTTTCTGATGTTTGGGGTCCTTGTACCGAACCTTCAATTTATGGCAATAAATATTATGTGAGCTTTCTTGATGACTTTACCAAATTTTTGTGGATTTATCCTTTGCGTTTAAAATCTGATGTTGACATTATTTTTCCTCGATTTAAATCTCTTGTTGAGCGTCAGTTTAACTCCACCATTAAATCTTTTCAATCTGACTGGGGTGGTGAGTTTCGCCGTTTACACTCCCACCTCACCACTCTTGGTATCCAGCACCGTCAGTCCTGTCCCCATACACACGAACAAATGGGTGCAATCGAACGTCGTCATCATCAAATCATTGAAGTCGGTCTTTCTCTCCTAGCTCAATCTAATCTACCCCTTCCTTATTGGGAAGATGCCTTCGTCACTGCCACTTATCTCATAAATAGGCTGCCTACTCCTGTTCTGTCTAATAAATCTCCGTTTGAAATGGTCCATGCCCGAACTCCAGATTATTCCTTTCTTCGGGTCTTTGGTTGTGCCTGCTGGCCCTACATCCGTCCCTACAACTCCCATAAAACTGATTATTGGTCTAAGTCATGCATATTTATTGGGTATAGTCCTGATCACTATGGGTATAAATGCTTGGACCTCACCTCGGGTCGTATCTATGTTGCTCGCCATGTCACCTTTGATGAATCCATCTTTCCTTACAGCAAGCCCGATCAACCCATCTCTTACTCTCAATTGACCACATCTCTCCCTCTCTCTTTATCTACGGTCCCACCTCCCTCCTCCACCCCACCAGCTCCAGCCGACCCTCCTTCTCCTCTTCATCCCTCCCCGTCCCACAATCCGGCCTTTTCTCCTTCCTCACCCGACTCTCCTTTCACTTCATCGCCATCTCCACCGGCAGCGGCCCCTCCCCTTCCACCGCCCACTCGCATGGTTACTCGCACCCAAACCAACTCTTAAAACCCAAAGCGATCCCAACTACATTCGCTATCCTCTTCCCAAAGCTCTCGGCCACCTCTCCCACTGAACCCACGTCCTACACCGAAGCCTCCAAGCTTCACGTGTGGCGTAATGCAATGCAGGATGAAATTAATGCTCTTATTCATAACGACACATGGGATCTAGTTCCGCCTTCTCCCCGCATGAACATTATTGGTAATAAATGGGTTTTCCGTGTTAAACATAATGCAGATGGTTCTGTGGAGCGTCACAAAGCTCGTTTGGTTGCTAAGGGTTTCCATCAGGCTGAAGGCATTGACTTTCAGGACACTTTCAGTCCTGTCGTCAAGCCTGTCACCATTCGGTTACTCCTCACTCTTGCCCTCTCCCGCAGTTGGTCGATCCGTCAGGTTGATATACAAAACGCTTTCTTGCATGGATATCTTACTGACAATGTTTTTATGCAGCAACCCGCAGGTTTTGTTCATCTGGATTTTCCCACTCATGTCTGCCGGCTTAAACGTAGTCTCTATGGCCTTCGTCAGGCACCTCGTGCTTGGTTTTCGTCTCACCGAGGTTCTCATTGCTTATGGTTTTCATGCCTCCAAGGCTGATTCGTCATTATAAATTTATTCACGGGGTTCTCGCGTGTCTTTGTTCTTATTGATTTATGTGGATGACATTGTCCTCTTTGGCTCCTCGGATGAGTTCATTCGGCGAGAGTTCTCCATCACTTATCCACTCACTTTCCTGTCAAGGACCTTGGACCGTTAGGCATCGAGGTTCTCCGCGTCCCTGATGGTCTCTACCTCACACAGCGCAAGTATATTTTATGACTTCTTGTAAAGTCGGTATGACTCTTGCCAAGCCCATTCCACGCTATGGCGACTAATCGTCGACTTCGGGCACAAGGCAGCCTCTGTTCTCCGATCCATCCCTCTACCGCACGATTGTCGGTGGCCTTCAGTATCTCAATTTTACACGTCCTGACATTGCCTTTGTGGTTCACCGCATTAGCAAATTCATGCACTCTCACACCGATGATCATTGGGCTGCTGTCAAACGCATTCTTCGCTATCTCAAGTTCACCATCTCTGATAGCCTCAGCATTCGGCCGGCTCCTTCCCTCATATTGTGTGCCTTTACTGATGCAGATTGGGCGGCGGATGCTGATGATCGTCGCTCGGTTGGTGCTTACTGTGTCTTTCTTGGTCCCACACTTATCAGCTGGCGTTCTAAACAACAACAGACGGTTTCCAAGAGCAGTACCGAAGCCGAGTACAAGTCTTTATCTAACACTGCTGCTGAAGTTCAATGGATATGCGCTCTTCTTCGTGAAATGGATGTTCACCTTTCATCTACTCCACTTCTTTGGTGTGACAACATCGGCGCCACCTACTTGGCTGCCAACCAGGTCTTCCATGCTCGTACCAAACACATCGAAATCGATTTTCATCACGTCCATGAGTTAGTTGCTTCTAAACGTCTTCAAGTTGGGTTTCCGTCCTCTCGTGATCAATTGGCCGACATCCTCACTAAGCCCTTAGGCAATCCTCGATTTACTTTGTTGAAGTCCAATCTCCACGTTCATTCCTTGCCCGTGGGATTGCGGGGGCGTGTTGAGCATACTCTAGATGATTCCAATTGATTCTCTCATTTATTGTAATTTATTGTAATTATTCATTCACATTATTCTTGTACACACTATATATACATCCATTGTATCAACCTCACAATCAATGGAAAATACAATTCATTCACATTTACATCCTTAATATTCATTCACATTTACATCCTTAATAACCAAAAATGAATGAAATCTTACCTTCTCCAACCGGTTAATTGTTGGTATCAAAACGATTCTCGCCTTCCGTAGAATATTATCCTCTTGATACGTTGTTGAAAAGAGCAACGGATTAGCCTCGAAATCCAAAAGTCTCTTCTCTTTTTTTCTTCTCAAAACTTGCGCCCCTCTGCTTAATTTTTAACATGAAACTGTTTCTGAATAATGGGAATTTAATTCCCTATTAATCCCATTAAAACTTATTTTAATTAATTCCTTAATTAACAAATCCTTTAATTTCCTTTTTCTTTCTTTAATTCCAATAATGAAAATAAATCTAATATTCTGATTTTCGTTAAATGACTGAAATGCCCTTTTTCGAAAATCGGGATATTACATAGACGCTGAATCACAAAAATATAAATAAATTATTGAAGATATTGTAGTTATTGTAGATATTATTGTTATTATTGTAATCATTATAATTGATTCGGTAGTTACTCTAGAAGATACTAGAAAATACTCACTCTTTGTATAAGTATTTGTTGTGTATAGTAATACAAATCATCAGTTCTCCAAACTCTGTTATGGTATCAGAGCCACCCTAATTTTTATTTTTTACCTATTTCTTTTTCTACTTTCTTTCAGCCGCACCCATCATTTTCCTCATGTCTGCCCAATTAGACCTCTCCTCTCTGGCAACAGCCACAGCCACAACCGGCTCCAATCTCCCTGCTCTTGTTCCCCTCAACTCCGGCGCTCAAGCTCCGGTCAAACTCACATGTGATAATTATGCTATTTGGGAGGTCCAATTTCGATCTCTCTTCATTGGTTATGATTTGTTTGGCTACGTCGACGGCTCCAAACCTCAGCCACCCGCAACCATCACCGCCAATAATGTCACCACCTCTAATCCGGCACACACCCATTGGTACCGGCAGGACCAACTCATCCTCAACGCCTTGATCGGGTCTCTGTCCAACAACGTTTTAGGCTCGATTCATGCTCCCAAAATCTCTATGGATGTCTGGACAGCCCTAAAAGACATCTATGCCAAGCCGTCTGGGGACGTATTAAACAAATCAAGCAGGCTATGAAGCACACCATGAAAGGTACCATGTCCATCTCCGATTACTTGCAATTTATGCGCAATAAGTCTCACGAGCTCGCTCTTCTTGACAAACCCATGGATCCTGAGGACCTAATCGATGTTATTTTGGATAATCTATATGATGATTATGCCGATCTAGTTCGTACCGTTCAGGCTCGTGACTCCCTCATCACCATTGATGAGCTCCATGAAAAGTTGTTGAATTATGATGCTTCCCGTCGCCGTCCTGCATTGTCTGTACCTGCGGCTGTTGCTCATGTTGTTGCCCGGCCTCCACCCTCAGCTCGTCCTCCGGTGTACACAGGTAGTGCAGGTAACCCGGGCAATTCAGCCCGTCCTTCAACCAAACCTTGTCAAGGTAAATGTCAAATGTGTCGTGTGCAGGGACATAGTGCTCGCTTTTGCTCTAATTTTCAGTTTGTTCCTGTCCAAGGCTCAGCAGCCCCACCTCCTTCAGCCCCTCGTCCTCAACAGCAGTGGCGTCCCAACGCTCCACAGGCTCACTTTACTGCAACCTCTGAACAGTCGTCCCACTCCCCGTGGCTTCTTGACAGTGGCGCATCGCACCACGTCACCAATGGTCTCCAAAACCTTTCTCTTCACTCGCCATACACCGGCTCCGACGACCTTATGATCGGCGATGGTAGTCCCTTAACTGTTACTCACACTGGCACTACTTCACTCCCTCCATCTAATTTAAATTTTCAGCTTCGTGATGTGTTATGCGTTCCAAATATATCTCGCAATTTACTGTCCACTTCCAAATTTTGTCAAACTAATTGTGTCTCTGTTGAATTTTTTCTGGACTCATTTCGTGTTAAGGAGATTCCAACGGTGCGTGTTTCTCGACAGACCCGCTAAAGATGGACTTTACACTTGGCCTCCACTCTCTCTCCTCGCCTTTCTTTGCATCCACCGCCTTTTGGGATGCCTGGCACTCCCGTCTCGGTCACCCTGCCTCTTCCATTTTTCGTAATATTAGTTCTACTGCAAATTTGCCATTTTCCAATAATACATTTTATAAACATTGTGATGCCTGTTTTAAGAATAAAATTCATAAACTTCCATTTAGTTTGTCTACTTTACGTTCCTCCCGCCCACTAGAAATTTTATTTTCTGATGTATGGACTTCCCAGTTTATGGCCTTGACGGCTCTAAATATTATGTGATTTTTGTCGACCACTTTACCAAATATATCTGGTTTTATCCACTCACGCGTAAAAATGATGTTGCTACAGTTTTCCCACAATTAAAAAACCTAGTTGAAAAGTACTTTGACGCCACCATAAAAATTCTTTACTCAGATAATGGCACCGAGTTCACAAGTCTTCGCCCATTTCTCACATCTCATGGGATCTCCCACTTCACCTCCCCCACTCACACACCTGAGCACAATGGCTATTCGGAACGCCATCACCTCCACATCTTCGAAACATGCCTAGCTCTTTTAACCCATGCGTCCATGCCTACCACTTACTGGCCCTATGCCTTCGCCACCGCTGTTTATCTCATTAATCGTCTCCCCACCCCGACCCTCGACATGACCTCTCCCTTTGCCAAAATATTTGGCCACTCCCCGAACTATGAAAAACTTCGCGTATTAGGTTGTCTCTGCTACCCCTGGCTTCGCCCTTACACTACCCACAAACTTGAACCCCGCTCTCGTGCATGTCTCTTCGTCGGCTATTCTCTTACCCAATCAGCCTATCTGTGCCTTGACACCACCGATCTTCGTATATACACCTCTCACCGCGTTAAATTTATGGAAAACTTTTTTCCATTCCGCTCCACCGCCGAACCTCCAAATGACCAGCCTCATCTACTCCACCACTGGATTCCCACACCACCTCCGATCCCCACCCCCTCCCCTTCCCCGACCAGCTCCTCTCCTCAACCTTCTTCGGCCCCAACCCCGCCACCTCCCACGGCCCCCACCTCCACCCAACACCTCACACCCAATGACGACTAGAGCTAAAAACAATATCTCTAAGCCCACTCAAAAACTATCCCTACTCAGTGAACTTTCTTCCCCTGAACCCGAACCCTCCACGCTGTCTCAAGCCTTTGCCTCCCCATCTTGGAGATCCGTTATGCAACTTGAGTACGATGCCCTTGTCAAGAATCACACGTGGGATCTTGTGCCTGCTGACCCTTCCTATAATATTATGGGCTGCCGGTGGGTGTACCGCACTAAACATCTCCCTGATGGATCTCTCGATCCCTATAAAGCCCGTCTCGTTGCTAAGGGGTTTCATCAGCGCCCAGGTGTTGACTACTTTGAGACCTTCAGTCCCGTGGTCAAACCTACCACCATTCGGGTTCTTCTCACTCTTCCTACTTGTCATGGCTGGCCTCTTCGCCAGCTCGATGTCAATAATGCCTTTTTGTAGGGTTCTTTATCTGAAACAGTTTATATGCAGCAACCACCTGGCTTCTCTGATATGGTGCATCCGGATTATGTCTGTCGCCTTAATAAGGCATTATATGGCCTCAAGCAGGCCCATCGTGCTTGGTACTCTGAGCTCTGCTCCTATCTTCTTTTTGCAGGTTTCAGGAATGCTCACGCCGATGCCTCTCTCTTTATTCTCTATGATGGCACTCATTTTCTCTATGTTCTTGTATATGTGGATGACATCATTGTTACTGGATCGGACCCTGCTGCGGTCCAATCATTTATTCATAATATGGGTGTTCGGTTCTCTATCAAAGATCTTGGTCCGTTGACATACTTTCTTGGAATAGAGGTCATTCCTACACCTGAGGGTCTTCTCCTGTCGCAACGCAAATATATCATCAAGCTCCTCTTCAAATCCCGTATGGATAAAGCTAACCCAGTTTCTACACCGCTTCCCTCCGACATTTTTGCTCTTACCCCGACCTCGGGGACTCCACTGTCCAATGCCACTCTGTTTCGCAGTATTGTTGGGAGTCTTCAGTAGATACTATTCATCCGCCCTGATATTGCCTTCACAGTCAATAAACTGGCTCAGTTTATGCAAGCTCCCACCGACACCCATTGGTCTTTTGTTAAGTGGCTTCTCCGTTATCTTGTTGGTACTCTTGATCAAGGATTACACATTTTTCACGATTCTCCTCTTGTCTTGCATGCATTCTCCGATGCTGACTGGGGTGGCAACCGGCCGGATTACACTTCCACCGGGGCCTACGTCGTGTTCTTAGGTCGCAATGCCATCTCTTGGAATTCAAAAAAACAACGTACTGTCGCCCGCTCCTCCACTAAAGCTGAGTACAAATCTATTGCTGATACAGTTGCTGAGCTCAAATGGTTACTCTTTCTCCTTCACGATGTCGGATTCCCCTCAACTCACGTCCCTGTTGTTTACTGTGATAACCTTGGTGCTACACAACTTTCATCCAACCCAGTCTTTCACTCTAGCATGAAGCATGTTGCCATCGATTATAATTTTATTCGGGACCAGGTCAATCTCGGTGTGGTTCGTGTCACTCACGTCCCTGCTGGAGATCAAATTGCAGATGTTCTCACTAAGTCTCTACCCCGTTTAGACTTTCCTTCTTGGCGTGACAAGTTGTGCCTTCGTTCCCGTGGCCCAACTTGAGGGGGCGTATTGAAGATATTGTAGTTATTGTAGATATTATTGTTATTATTGTAATCATTATAAAGTATTCTATAGTTACTCTAGAAGATACTAGAAAATACTCACTCTTTGTATAAGTATTTGTTGTGTATAGTAATACAAATCATCAGTTCTCCAAACTCTGTTAAAAATAAAAATAAAAATAAAAAAGGAAAAGTAAATCAAGTCGTCTTCTTCCACTTCTCCTCACTGCTAAATTACAATTTTGGTCCTCTAACTAGACACGTTTTTCGATTTTGGTCCAAGTTTTTCTCCGGCGACAATTTTAGTCCTGTAAGTGGTCCTTTTTTGCAATAATAGTCCTGAACGCCGGAAAGACCACTTACAGGACTAAAATTGGTCTTTTCCGGCGTTCAGGACTATTATTGCAAAAAAAGACCACTTACAGGACTAAAACTGTCGCCGGAGAAAAACCAGGACCAAAATCGAAAAACGTGTCTAGTTAGAGGACCAAAATTGTAATTTAGCCGCTAGACTAGTCTCCCCCTTCCATCAAGAATACCCATTAAAACTCATACCGAAATACCTATCAAGGAATTTCTACCATCTCAAATGAAGTAGCATTCACCTTCTCGAAAAAGCATACAAAAATTAACACGACGAATTAGAACAATCTAATAAAAAATAGAAAAACAAAATCTATTTTTCCCTTATATCATGTTTGATCACAAGTTAATAATTTTGTTTCCCCAAGAATCGTTTATTAGGGTTCCAAATGTGGCTGCAACAATTCCAATCCTTATTCGAAACCCACGAAAATATAAAATATAAGGATGCGAATATATTTTCCGGCACCATTAAAGGAGTCCATGTAATAAAAATTGATTGTTGAACCTTTAAAAAAAGAACAAAAAAAATTGATGTTTTGAATGGAATATTTTTACAGAAAGGGATGAGAAATGGCATGCGTATGAACGAGGAAGAGACTAAGAGTATGAACTATGAAGAAGACAACTTTATTAATATTATTATTATTATTATTATTATTATTATTATTATTATTATTATTATTATATATATATATTTTTGTGATTCAGCGTTTATGGAAATGGGAGCAAAACGACAACGTTCCTTAGACAGGGAAAATGGACAGAGGATCCGTGCCCGCCGATACGTTAGAAGTTATTTTGAAAAGTGAAAGTAAAAAATATACTCCAGACAATAGAAAATGAGAAAGGATGAACATGAGCGATTGTCCTGAACACAATACTATTCCAAGGCAAAGAATACAAAGGATGCACGAGCGATTCTCCAAACATTTTTTTTCCGGGCAAGATCAAGTCAAGAAGGTTTGTTTACTACCCTTAGGAACATAATTGAGAATTTTAAGATGCAGGAAAATGAGAATATCCTCGAATATTCACTAGGGTATGTTCCCTTATTAATAGAATACGCCAACAAACAAAGAATGTTTGGAGACCGAAAAGATGATTAAGATAATTCTATGCAGTTTGCCAAGTAAGGTCGATCATGCACTGGTGGCCATTGAATAATCACAATAACTTTCCTCAATGGAAATAAACGCATGCGTGGAAGACTAGAAGCCAATGAAGCTTGAATTTTGACAATGAAGTCGTCAAATTACTAAGTCTCACAAAGAACATAACTATGAATATGATCTCAACTTACGGGAGGCAGTGTGTCAGCATGAGTTGCTGCTATTCATCACCGTGGAAGGTATGCTAACATTCTTCTATAAATATTTGTCTTTGTAAACCAAACTGTTTAAATATTACCAATTTTTATGCGTACATTGTGTGACAATTGATAGTTCTCTTCATTTTTGGTTGGATATTTGGTATGTTCCGCTCTGTCTCATCTGGTTATTTAGGTTTTCATGAGTCTATCTTCAAAATGAATATATGTGATTAAAAACGTTCTCAATCTAAAAAGTGACCTACTTATTTGGAATCTAACATTACTTCTAAGGAGTGGGTTGTCCTTGTCAAGGCCCCCATACATTGATGGGTCGGGGCACATGTAATGGACGAACTTGATGAGGCTTCATATCGAGACAATGGACTACCAACTTTGAAGAATTATTAAGAATTGTCCATTGGTTCCTATGGAGACCGTCAACAAGGTGAGACTATTACTAAGGTAGCCAAAAAGATATCTGACAATGAAGAAGAGGACTTCCAAATGTTTTCTTTTATAATAGACTAATATAACTGAATTTCCATTGATTTGTTTGAGTAAAATACAGGTGATTCTATACTACACAACCATAATATAAACGCAATAACACACAATAAATGCAATTGAATACAAGGATTTATTATCAATGATTTTATGTATCTAGAATATTGCCAACACGCCCCCACAATCCCATGAGAATGGAATGAACATGGAGATTGGCTCGTAATGAATTAATCTTGCTACCTTCACATGGTGCATGCAACAACCTTCTTCATATCAATCGGAAACAACTGCTTCAAATCAACCTACTGTTGCTTGAATCTGCAATGTATGACACAATTTTTATAAAGAGTCATAAAAGTAGTGATAGAGAGGAAGACATTTTTGGAGAGAATATATCATCTTTTAGAGGATTTGATTCCATAAAAAAAGAATTCTTAGCTGAAAAAAATTGATGTGTGGTCACCCTTGTGATCAACACATGGAGGGTTGTACCCTAATTAAGAAAATTTGGAATGGAGGATTGTTAAACCTTTAATAAACTTTTGAATGGATGGTTGTATGAACCCTAATAGACGAAATCTAAAACACGAAAAGGGAAGAAGCAATTGGAGGAGGCAAGAGAGGCATAAATATATGGCAAAAGATGATGGGAGAGAAAAGGTAGAATAAAATAAAGAAATTTTTATTGAAAAAACAGAGGTTTAGTTGTAGTTTACCATTGAATTAAAAAAAATCGACATGACTTAAGGAAGTGTTTATGGGGTTTGAAAGATGATCATGAATGAGAGCAATTTAGTTTAATGACTAAGAAAATTAAAAGAAATAACAAAACATGAAGACGGAAAAAAATCAAAGGATAAACAAAACATGAAGACGGGTGAGAGTTCGTGTAGATTACGGTAACGAACCCCCACTCAAACGAATTTCTTTACGATTGACCAGGCTGAAAGACATTAGTCGAAATGTTCTGATACCAAAATAGAGTAATAAAACTGAATTTCCATTGATTTGTTTGAGTACGATAGAGGTGATTATATGGAAATTAGGGATAAGGACACAATCTGGAATATTTTTAAGTAATAGGACAGCTACACATTTTTATATGGAGAAAGACAACTGCATAATTTTTATAGCGAGAAGGACAAACAGTGAATCCCGAAAATCAGTGAATCCCGAAATCAATGAATTTCGACAGTGAATTTCGACAGTGAATCCCGAAACTCAGTGAATTTCGACAATGAATTTTGAAAATTATTGAATTTCGGCAGTGAATTTAAACAGTGAATTTCGACTGTGGATGAATAGTTTTGTCCTTTATGCAAAAGTTTCAAAAGACCGTCCTTCTACTCAATTGATGAAATATTTCTGTCATTCTCCCTCATTCCCCTGTGATTATATACTACCCAACCATAATACAAGCGCAATAATACACAATAAATGAAGTTGATTACAATGATTTATTTTCCATTATTTTATGTATCTAGAATATTCTCAACACATAGCAATGGCTATCCTTGTCAACTCTATAAATCCTGGTGAACTCGGGTTGGTAACTCAGGTAAGTCTGCCAAAGAAAAATAAAGGGTGTTCTCATCACAATCGATCTACTCAAAACATCACACTTCATTTAAATTTTGACTTTACAAAGGTCGAAATATGTGTTCATCCCTTTCAGAGTCAAATTTTCTGCATAAATTCAACCCTGGAGCGATCGAATTTCGTTGTGGTGCTCCTACGATTAATTGAGTTTGGTGTCATCTACAATGTCCAAAATAAAAATAGAGGAAGTTTACTTTTGTGTAGAACATACTTTTATTTTTTCTTTTTCTTTTTCTTATTATTAAAACGTACTTTTCCAAATCCAGAAATTTATATAGTATCTTTCCAACACACAAAAAAAAAAAAAAAAAAGAGGGACCGTACACAGTCAAACAAGGAATAAGAAGACCGATATGGTAATATTAATGAGACCAAACATTCATGTACGGAATAATGAAAGTAACTAGAGAGTCTGTATCTTGAAAAAGCATCCATCTGAATTTTACTTATACAATTTTAGCGTGATTTTAATTCACGTGTTTCAGCTCATATATACATTTCATTTACCTACATAGGTATACAAATATTAAGGAAATGTATAAAAATATTAATGGAAAAAAATTGTGGGCCACATTGATAAATGTGAATGCGCTACTTGCAGGATCAATTTATAAATGAGGTTCAACTCAAATGTTCATGGCATCTGTATCTTTCAATTGTTCATCCATCAATAGTCATTACCACTAAAGAAAAAGAAAGAAGCCATGAAGTCATTTCAAATTTTGTTGTGTTTTCAACTAATGTTGCTGCTATTCATCACCGTGAAAGGTATGCTAACATTCTTCTATAAATATTTGTCTTTGTAAACCAAACGGTTTAAATATTACCAAGTTTTATGCGTACATTGTGTAACGATTAATAGTTCTCTTCCTTTTTGAGGGCAAAAATTAACAACTTTATGACTATGTTTATTGAATATATTAGGAGCAGCAACACTATGCGCCACTAAGATCGAAGTCCCCGGATGCACTGATAAGAAATGCGGAGACTCATGCTTGGCATTGATTGGTCCGAGACTTAGAGGTGCACGTTGTGTTCCTACTATAAGCAACACAAATTGTGGATGTACCTATGTCTGTGAAGTACCTCCAGGACCGGACAGATCATAAGCACATTTATCAACCGATGAATGAACTCGTTTACAAAATTATGTACCTCAATTTTTCGTTATGAATAATCAATATTGTTTTACTGCATCCTTATCACCTTGGCCCTCTTTCCATGTTTTTCTTTAATGCAATTTTTGTTATAAAATATTCAATAATGTTTACATTCAATGTAGAACTCAAAACATAGAATGCAAACTATTGATCACTTTAACAATAAGTTCAAAGAGCATATATCCACAAAGATAACAAGTGTAAGCAATTCAGAAATCGAATTCCAATTAAATTAATGAATGTGTTCAATTTACACATGAAAAACAATAGGGTTATGGGGAAGAAGAAAAGATGGCACGGGGGATGCATTTCGGCAGACTGCAGGACAGTCCTTGAACCATGCACGTGCCGCGTAGCGTTTCGGACACATGGCAGCATGGCCTCAATGCTCTTGTCGCCGCAGCCGGAGGACCTTTTCTGCTTATCCGAGCACTTATTCCTCTCATAACTTAAAGAATTCAACTAATATGCTATATTTGCAGAAGTCAATGATCTCGAGCATTAAATTAAAGTGAAGGTTTGCAACCGTTTAATAAAGATTCTTGAAGGCAGTCTCACTCCTTTTGCTGCATGTGCTAAATTCGGTGAATGTCTACCCGAACTGCAATGATAAATTGGCTCAACCCTTCTCATTCCTAGTTCAACTAAAAAAACCAAAGGTTTGTGCCCTGTGAAGCTTTTCGGGTTTGAGTCATTCTGAGAGAATTAGCTCGATGATGGTCAAACCAACCTTATTCCAGTCAGTGGCTGGTTTGTGCTTCACTTGTGGTATTGTTTGGAAGTCCGGTCGGGTCGGGGATGGTCTACTGGTCTTGACCATTCTCTGATTATGTGTTTTTGTCCTTTATCCATCCTTGTGTGTGTTTGTTTCATTTTTGGTTGGATATTTGGTCTGTTCCGCTCTGTCTCTTCTGGTTATTTAGGTTTTCAAGTGTCTTTCTTCAAAATGAATATATGTGATTAAAAACGTTCTCAATCTAAAAAGTTACCTACTTATTTGGAATTTGTCAAGGCCCCATACATTGATGGGTCGGGGCACATGTAATGGAAGAACTTGATGAGGCTTCATATCGAGTCAATGGACTACCAACTTCAAGAATTATTAAGAATTGTCCATTGGTTCCTATGGAGACCGTCAACAAGGCTAAGACTCTTACTAAGGTAGCCAAAAAGATCTGACAATGAAGAAGAGGACTTCCAAATGTTTTCTTTTATAATAGAGTAATATAACTGAATTTCCATTGATTTGTTTGAGTAAAATAGAGGTGATTCTATATTACACAACCATAATATAAACGCAATAACACACAATAAACACAATTGAATACAAAGATTTATTATCCATGATTTTATGTATCTAGAATATTCTCAACACGCCCCCGCAATCCCAGGGGAATGGAATGAACATGGAGATTGGCTCGTAATGAATTAATCTTGCAACCTTCACATGGTGCATGCAACAACCTTCTTCATATCAATCGGAAACAACTGCTTCAAAACAACCTGCTATTGCTTGAATCTGCATTATATGACACAATTTTTGTAAAGAGTCAGAAAAGTAGTGATAGAGAGGAAGAAATGTGTGGAGAGAATATATCATCTTGGAGAGGATTTAATACCATAAAAAAAGAATTCTTAGCTGGAAAAAATTGTTGTGTGGTCACCCTTGTGATCAACACATGGAGGGTTGTACCCTAATTAAGAAAATTTGGAATGGAGGATTGTAAAACCTTTAATAAAATGTGGAAAGGATGGTTGTACGAACCCAAATAGACGAAATCTACTAGACGAAAGGCGAAGAAGAAATTGGTGGAGTCAAGAGAGGTGTAAATATATGGCAAAAGACGATGGGAGAGAAAAGGTATAATAAAATAAAGAAATTTTGATTGAAAAAACAGAGGTTTAGTCGTAGTTTACCATTGAATTAAAAAAAAATCGACATGTCTTATGGAAGTGTTTATGGGGTTTGAAAGATGATCATGAATGGGAGCAATTTATTTTAATGACTAAGAAAATTAATGGAAATAACAAAACATGATGACGGAAAAAAATCAAAGGATAATCAAAACATGAAGACAATTGAGGGTTCGTCTAGATTACGGTAACGAACCCCTACCCAAACGAATTTTTTACAATTGACCAAGATCTAAAAGACGTTAGTCGAAATGCTCTAATACCTTAATAGAGTAATAAAGCTGAATTTCCATTGATTTGTTTGAATACGATAGAGGTGATTATATACTACACAACCATAATATAAACACAACAATACACAATAAATGCAGTTGATTACAATGATTTATTTTCCAGATTTTATATATCTTGATTATTCTCAACACATTACTTCAAAGGCTATGGCTATCCTTGTCAACTCTGTAAGTCTGGTGAACTCGGGTTGGTAACTCAGAAAGTCCGCAAAGAAAAATAAAGGGTGTTCTCATCACGATCGATCAACTCAAAACATCACACTTCGCCTAAATTTTGACTTTACAAAGGTCGAAATATGTGTTCATCCCTTTCGTGAGTCAAATTTTCTACATAAATTCAACCCTGGAACGATCGAATTTCGTTGTGGTGCTCCTACGATTAATTGAGTTTGGTGTAATCTACAATGTCCAAAATAAAAATAGAGGAAGTTTACTTTTGTGTAAAACATACTTTTCTTTTTTTTTTTTATTAAAACGTACTTTTCCAAATCCAGAAATTTATAAGGTATCTTTCAAAAAAAAAAAAAAAAAGATGGACCGTATACAGTCAAGCAAGAAATAAGAAGACCGATATGGTAATATTAATGAGACCAAACATTCATATACGGAATAAGCATCCATCCGAATTTTACTAAAACAATTTTAGTGTAATTTTAATTCACGTGTTTCAGCTCATAAATACATTTCATTTACATACATAGGTATACAAATATTAAGGAAATGTATAAAAATATTAATGGAACAAAATGTGGGCCACATTGATATATGTGAATGCGCTACTTGATCAATTTATAAATGAGGTTCAACTCAAATGTTCATGGCATCTGTATCTTTCAATTGTTCATCCATCAATATTAGAGGTTTGTGCCCTGTGAATCTTTTCGGGTATGAGTCATGCTGAGAG
Organism: Gentiana macrophylla; assembly: GCA_026214975.1. NCBI lineage: Eukaryota > Viridiplantae > Streptophyta > Magnoliopsida > Gentianales > Gentianaceae > Gentiana > Gentiana macrophylla. The sequence continues at coordinate 25,514,945 of CM047808.1, forward strand.
AATTAATTAGCTCGATGATGGTCAAACCAACCTTATTCCAATCGATTACTCTTTGCATGCAACAACCTTTTTCATATCAATCGAAACAACTACTTCAAATCAAACTGCGCTATTGCTTGAATCGTAATTTATGACACAATTATTGTAAAGAGTAATAAAAGTAGTGATGAGAGAGGAAGAAATGTTTGGAGAGAATATATCATCTTTGAGAGGATTTGATTCCATATAAAAGAATTCTTAGCTGAAAAAAATTGATGTGTGGTCACCCTATTGAGGGTTGTACCCTAATTAAGAAAATTTTGAATGGAGGATTGTAAAACCTTTAATAAACTTTGGAATGGATGGTTGTACGAACCCTAATAGACGAAATCTAATACACGAACGGGTAAGAAGCAATTGGTGGTGGCAAGAGAGGCGTAAATATATGGCAAAAGATGATGGGAGAGAAAAGGTAGAATAAAATAAAGAAATTTTTATTGGAAAAACAGAGGTTTAGTTGTAGTTTACCATTTAATTAAAAAAAATCGACATGTCTTACGGTAGTGTTTATGGGGTTTGGAAGATGATGATGAATGAGAGCAATTTAGTTTAATGACTAATAAAATTAAAGGAAATAACAAAACATAAAGATGGAAAAAAATCAAAGGATAAACAAAACATGAAGACATGTGAGGGTTCGTGTAGATTACGGTAACGAACCCCCACCCAAACGAATTTTTTTACGATTGACCTTGATCTGAAAGACGTTAGTCGAAATGTTCTAATACCAGAATAGAGGAATAAAACTGAATTTCCATTGATTTGTTTGAATACGATAGAGGTGATTATATGGAAAATTAGGGATAAGGACACAATCTGGAATATTTTTAAGTAACAGGACAGCTACACATTTTTTATAGGGAGAAGGACAACTACATAATTTTTATAGCGAGAAGGACAAACAGTGAATCCCGAAAATCAGTGAATTTCCCCAGTGAATCCCGAAATCAATGAATTTCGACAGTGAATCCCGAAAATCAGTGAATTTCGACAACGAATTTTTAAAATTAGTGAATTTCGACAGTGAATTTTGGCAGTGAATTTAAACAGTGAATCTCTAACACAAGTGAATTTATTTGTGGATAAATAGTTTTGTCCTTTATGCAAAAGTTTCAAAAGACTATCCTTCTACTCAATTGATGAAATATTTCTGTCTTCCTCCCTCATTCCCCCGTGATTATTTACTACACAGCCATAATACAAACGCAATAATACACAATAAAGCGTTTATTACAATGATTTATTTTCCATTATTTTATGTATCTAGAATATTCTCAACACATAGCAATGGCTATCCTTGTCAACTCTATAAGTCTGATGAACTCGGGTTGGTAACTCACGCAAGTCCGCCAAAGAAAAATAAAGGGTGTTCTCATCACAATCGATCTACTCAAAACATCACATTTCGCCTAAATTTTGACTTTACAAAGGTCGAAATATTTGTTCATCCCTTTCGAGTCAAATTTTCTACATAAATTCAACCACAAGCGATCGAATTTCGTTGTGGTGCTCCTACGATAAATTGAGTGTGGGGTCATCTACAATGTCCAAAATAAAAATAGAGGAAGTTTACTTTTGTGTAAAACATACTTTTCTTTTATCTTTATCTTTTTCTTTTTCTTATTATTAAAACACACTTTTCCAAATCCAGAAACTTATAAGGTATCTTTCCAAACAAAAAAAAAAAAAAAAAAAAGTGACCGTTCACAAGTAGTAACATACTAAAACAAATAGTAACAGCCCCGTAAAATGTAGTAACGGGTAATAAACAAGTAGTAACAGCCCATAAAATAGATAAAGCACATCAAAAAAAAATTAGTAACGTTACAAAATTAATATTAACAACCCTAAACCCTAAACTTTTTCAAAAGAAAAATAAATTAAACAGTCTGCTTCGCCGGCGTTCAATTCCGATCGTTCAGCTCCGGCGGCACAACCGTCACCCCTCTTTCTCCTCCCCAACCAGCTGTTTCTCCTCCCCAAATTGTTCAAAAATTCAGAGCTTCGATTCAAAAATTGCAAATTCAGAGCTTCGGTTTATCACTACAAAAATGTGATATTAACAGGGAATCAAATCATTAATTTACATAGAATAAAACCTAGAAATTGACCAATGATTCAATCAATTCAATCGATTCAGGGCTGAACGATTCACCAATGATTCAATCAATTCACCTATGATTCTTCATCAATTCGTTCAGGGCTGAACGATTCAATCATTCAATCGTTCTTCGTCAATGGCCATCATTCTTCGTCAGTGGCTGAACCATTCAGGGCGACGGTTGAACGATTCACCCCCGCCTTCTGATGGCCGGACAAATAAAAGATGGTGACGCCGACGAGCTCCATTGCTAGAACGCTGATGCCGATCGCCGGTCTCTTCTGTGGTGTTTTGAACGTAGCTGCTGGAGATCTGAGGGTTCACGCCGTTTTTTTTTTTTTTTTTTTTTGGAAGGAGAGTTTTTATTTTATAGATATATAGGAAAAGGGTGTTTTTGGAAAATTAAATAGGTTTTGTCCTGATTATTTAGCAGTGTCCTTACATCCTGGTTTATTTTTTAATTTGTTCTTCCTGACAAAAACCTATAATTTTAATTCACGTGTCTCACATCATATACATACATTTCATATACATAGGTACATAATTAATAAGGAAAATTATCAAAATATTGAAGGAAAAAATGTGGGACACATCAAATGTGAATGCACCACTCAGCTTATAAATGAGGTTCAACTCGATGTTCATAGCATATATCTGTATCTTTCAATTGTTCATCCATCAATACTACTAAAGAAAAAGAAAGAAGCATGAAGTCATTTCAACTTTTTTTGGGTTTCCAACTAATGTTGCTGCTATTCATCACCGTGGAAGGTATGCAAACATTAATCGATATATATTACCAAGTTTTATGCCTACATTGTGTGACCATTTATAGTTCTCTTCCTTTTTTTAACGGCAAAAAAGCTCTTAATGATGACTATGTTTATTGAATATATTAGGAGCAGCTACTCTGTGCACAAAACAGATCGAAGTCCCCGGGTGTACCGATAAGAAATGTGCAGACTCATGCCTCGCTTTGATTGGTCCGAGACTTAGAGCTGCACGTTGCGTTCCCTCTATAAGCAACACAGCGTGTGTATGCACCAGTGTCTGAGAAGTACCACCAGGACCGGACAGATCATAATTAAACACTTTTATCAACATATAACTTCCTAGTATTTGCTCTTTTACAAAATTATGACGAGCTCAACTTTTTATATAATATTCAGTAATGTTTAATTGAAACCATATCTCCTTGGCCCTCTTTCATTTTTATTTTTTAATAATGCAAATTTTTGTTATAAAATATTCAATAATGTTTACATTTAATGTAGAACTCAACACACAGAATGTAAACTATTATATAATCACTTTGAAATTAAGTTCAAAAGGCATATCATCCACAAAGATAACAAGCCGATGCGGGCACGGATCTCTGTCCATTTTCCTGTATAGGCATATATACGCTGTCGTTTTGCTCCCATTTCCATAGACTGTGACGCCCCATTCCCTGAAACCGAGTCCTTATCCGAAAAATAACGCCCGGCATGTATAATACCAAATAAAATCTAATATTATACATAATCCTTACATCATATATCATAAACACAATGCGGAAACAAAACGACTCAGGGAAAAATTCCAAAGATCAACTACAACAAGATTCAATGATGCACTAAAACCAAAATGGAAATTGAAACGTCTTACAACAATTCCAAAATAAAAGAAAACCAAACGATCTAGTCTTACATCAAAGGCCTCTAAAACGAGCCAAACAAAAACAACATTCAACTTGAAATAACAACATTGTTTAAATCAAAACTTGAAATAAACAAAAGTCTTCAAAACAACTTCAACAAAAAAAAAAAAAAAAAAAAAAAAAAAAAAACATCATGCATCATATGTCATCATCGTTCTCATCTCCATCAAAAACCTGTTTATTAAGTGATTAGCTAGCCACCTAGGTACATTCAGGATAAAAAGCTCCCTACTCCCTCTTCTTAGACTCTTAGATTCAAGCTAGCAATTACACAGACATTGATGAACTCTAGTTCATCAAAACACAAGCCTTTTCATGCCCTTCCGACGGTCCCGAACTTCAACTCCCTTTAAGAGTACATCCGGTGCCGGAACTAAACGCATCAGAAGCTCAATCGAGGCTTGTTCATATTATTTCAACTTATTTGAATTCATTAGAAAGAATATAAATCAAGCTAAGTATCAAAATAACATTAGTCACACAATCCATTGTCTACCAAATTGAATATTCAAATTTTCAAAAAAATCAAATAAAATAACATAATGCAATAACACCAAACAACTACACATTATATATTTATTAAATCGCCTTTTTTTTTTTCAAAAGCTGTTGCCACCAACCCCAAGCATAAGGAAAAGAAAGAAAGTACAAATACAGCAGCAGAAAACATGCATATACACTAAAGTGTATATCTAATTCTTTGGTTATTTCACCTTTTTCCTAGAATAGTACACCACCTGCAGAAAGAAATTATTGATGTTGCTATTACTATCATTATTATTCTTTTTTTTTTTTTTACTATTTATCAGTTACCCTCCCAGCAACTTGCGACATCATCTGCATTCTTTTTTTTTTTCATGTACGAACTCAACATTATTCCAAACCAATTCCATCGATTTTTGACAGCAAGAACACAAATAAAACAGGTCTAAAACATCACCAAATATATTTTAAAATCAACAACAACCCATAAACTTTATTCTACAAACAAAACACACAATCCAAACATTATAAATCATTCAATCATTCAATATGAAAACCACGTTACCTTAATTGCGAGCAACAAACAATCCAAAACACCAAAAGAACCTAGCTTTCGATTCAACCTACAAATTGATCAAACTACGATTCTTGAACATCAAAGCAACCTAAACTCAGAACATCTAACTTATACTAAGTATTTGCTGCCATAACTTCTCAGAACCAATGTTGAGCATACTCTGGATGATTCCAATTGATTCTCTCATTTATTGTAATTTATTGTAATTATTCATTCACATTATTCTTGTACACACTATATATACATCCATTGTATCAACATCACAATCAATGGAAAATACAATTCATTCACATTTACATCCTTAATATGGTATCGGAGCAAATCTCGATCCTGCATTTCATTCCCACATTCTCTCCCTCCTCCTTCTTCGCATAATCAGCCCAACAAAAAAAAAACCTTTCTTCTTCGTCCCAGCAACTCAGGAACCCTAGCCATGGCCACCTCCACCGTATCATCGGATTCCACAGCCGGCTCCTCCTCCACTCTTCCTCTCTTCAACCCTTCCAGCTCTATCCCCATTCTCAAACTAACTCGCTCAAATTATCATCTCTGGCGCTTGCAAATTGTTCCTTACCTTCGTGGTCAAAAAGTTTTCGGCTACGTCGACGGTTCTATCCCTCAGCCACCTGCCACCATACTTTCCGGTGACAAAAGTCAGCCAAACCCAGATTTTGAAACATGGCAGCAACAAGACAATCTCATTCTCAGCCTCATCACATCATCATTATCAGAAGAGGTGTTGCTTCAAGTTTATCATGCAACATCATCGGCAGCAATATGGGAGGCTCTCAAAACTTGTTTCTCCTCCCAAAGTAGGGCTCGTCTGGTGCAACTCAGAACACAGCTTGCCTCTACTCGCATTGACAATCGTACAGCAGCTGAGTATTTTGCCACAATCAAACAAATCACGGATGACCTGAGCATGGCCGGTCACCCCCTTTCCACTGACGACATCATCGGTTACTTACTTGCTGGTTTAGGTCGTGATTACGACTCCTTGGTTACCATGCTTTCTGACAGAGAGAAATTGACTTTGGAGGAGGTGTACTCGCATCTCCTTATGACGGAAGCTCGTCTTAAACGCCATGACACAGCCGCTGTTGCTTCTCCTTTGCCTCTCCCGTCTCCAGTCACTCCAGCCGCCAATTTTGCTGCATCTTCCCAATCAAACAGAGGTCGTTCCGGCTATAATACCTCTTATCGGGGTCGTGGGGGTCGTGGTAATTCCCAAAGAACACCAATCACAAGACCAATCCCAAAGAACACCAATCGCAGCAAGGCCGAGGTAGACAAAGCCACCGCTTATCCCCCGGTCAAGTCTCAACTCATCAAGTTTGCTATAAAATGGACATACGGCTCTCGAATGTTGGCATCGATTTGAAGAACATTTTCAGCCTTCTCCTCCAAACCGTCCTCGGCAGCCTTCCCGCCCTCCTCATGCGTTCAATGCTCAAGTGCCAAATTCTTTTCCTACTGGTTGGGTACCCGACACCGGTGCCTCTCATCACATGACAAACGATTTTCGGAATCTCTCTCTCGCTGCCGAACCTTATGATGGACCGGATAAAATAAATATTGGTGACGGTTTAGGTTTGATTATCACTCACACTGGCTCTTCCACTTTTTCTACGCCTACTGCTTCCTTTATTTTATCTAATGTGCTTGTCTCCCCTACTCTCAAAACCAATCTTTTATCTGTCCAAAAATTTGCCCATGATAATTGTGTTTATTTCGAATTTCATGGTTCCTTTTTTGTTGTGAAGGATTACTCGGGTCGGGTCCTTCATAGAGGTTCTCTCCAGGATGGTCTTTACAGCTTCAACTCTCCTCAAGCCCTTATCACTCACTCCAGCTCTCCAGTTCGATGGCACCCACGTCTTGGCCACTGTTCGCATCCAGTCTTGTGTCGTGTCCTTCGTAGTCAAAATATTTCTGTTTCAAATAAAGCCTCTGAGTCTGTCTGTGAGGCATGTCAACTTGCTAAGAGCCATAGGTCGCATTTACCTGTTTCTTCTTTTACATCAACTGCAACATTAGACTTGGTATTTTCTGATGTTTGGGGTCCTTGTACCGAAACTTCAATTTATGGAAATAAATATTATGTGAGCTTTCTTGATGACTTTACCAAATTTTTGTGGATTTATCCTTTGCGTTTAAAATCTGATGTTGACATTATTTTTCCTCGATTTAAATCTTTTGTTGAGCGTCAGTTTAACTCCACCATTAAATATTTTCAATCGACTAGGGTGGTGAGTTTCGCCGCTTTTACTCCCACCACACCACTCTTGGTATCCAGCACCATCAGTCCTGTCCCCATACACACGAACAAATGGGTGCAATCGAACGTCGTCATCGTCAAATCGTTGAAGTCGGTCTTTCTCTCCTTGCTCAATCTAATCTACCCCTTCTTTATTGGGAAGATGCCTTCGTCACTGCCACTTATCTCATAAATAGGTTGCCTACTCCTGTTCTGTCTAATAAATCTCCGTTTGAAATGGTCCATGCCCGAACTCCAGATTATTCCTTTCTTCGGGTCTTTGGTTGTGCCTGCTGGCCCTACATCCGTCCCTACAACTCCCATAAAACTGATTGTCGGTCTAAGTCATGCATATTTATTGGGTATAGTCCTGATCACTATGGGTATAAATGCTTGGACCTCACCTCGGGTCGTATCTATGTTGCTCGCCATGTCACCTTTGATGAATCCATCTTTCCTTACCGCAAGCCCGATCAACCCATCTCTTACTCTCAATTGACCACCTCTCTCCCTCTCTCTTTATCTACGGTCCCACCTCCCTCCTCCACCCCACCAGCTCTAGCCGACCCTCCTTCTCCTCTTCATCCCTCCCCGTCCCACAATCCGGCCTTTTCTCTTTCCCCACCCGACTCTCCTTTCACTTCATCGCCATCTCCAGCCGACAGCTCCCCCTCCCCCTTCCACCGCCCACTCGCATGGTTACTCGCACCCAAACCAACTCCTTAAAACCCAAAATTGATCCCAACTTCATTCGCTATCCTCTTCCCAAAGCTCTCCTGGCCACCTCTCCCACTGAACTCACGTCCTACACCGAAGCCTCCAAGCTTCACGTGTGGCGTAATGCAATGCAGGATGAAATTAATGCTCTTATTCATAACGACACATGGGATCTAGTTCCGCCTTCTCCCCGCATGAACATTATTGGTAATAAATGGGTTTTCCGTGTTAAACATAATCTGAGATGGTTCTGGGGGCGCCACAAAGCTCGTTTGGTTGCTAAGGGTTTCCATCAGTCAAGGCATTGACTTTCAAGACACTTTCAGTCCTGTCGTCAAGCCTGTCACCATTCGGTTACTCCTCACTCTTGCCCTCTCCCACAGTTGGTCGATCCGTCAGGTTGATATACAAAACGCTTTCTTGCATGGATATCTTACTGACAATGTTTTTATGCAGCAACCCGCAGGTTTTGTTCATCTGGATTTTCCCACTCATGTCTGCCGGCTTAAACGTAGTCTCTATGGCCTTCGTCAGGCACCTCGTGCTTGGTTTTCTCGTCTCACTGAGGTTCTCATTGCTTATGGTTTTCGTGCCTCCAAGGCTGATTCGTCATTATATATTTATTCACGGGGTTCTCATGTGCTGTTCTTATTGATTTATGTGGATGACATTGTCCTCACTGGCTCCTCGGATGAGTTCATTCAGCAGGTTCTCCATCACTTATCCACTCACTTTCCTGTCAAGGACCTTGGACCGTTATCTTATTTTCTTGGCATCGAGGTTCTCCGTGTCACCGATGGTCTCTACCTCACCTGGCGCAAGTATATTTTTATGCCTTCTTCGTAAAAGTGGTATGACTACCGCCAAGCCCTCGTTTCCACGCCTATGGCAACCAACTCGTCGACTTCGGGCACAAGGCGCCCTCGTTTCTCCGATCCATCCTCTACCGCACGATTGTCGGTGGCCTTCGATGATCTCAATTTTACACGCCCCGAGCCTCCAAAGAAGATAACTATTGTCCCCGCACTCGACTGCTCACGAATGAAGTGATAATCAAACCTGAACCGTCCCAGCAACACCAATCGCACTTCACGTCCTCATAGTATCATCACGAGCCTGAATGGCACTCACAAGATCCTTATATTCACTACCAAGATTTGATTTTGGGTATCAAGATTGTGCTTTTTGTAGGGTTTAAGCCATGGATAACACAGACACCCAAAGACTCGAAGTTTGGAATAATTAGGAGGATCCGAGAAGAGTTTAAGATGAGGGGAGAGCATGTCAAGATTTTTGGTAGGCATGTGATTGATGAGATAGACAGCTGAACTGACAGCATATGACCAATAGGTGATCGGCATGGAGGCATGAGAAAGGAGAGTTAAGGCAGTTTCAGTGATGTGCAGATGACGTCGTTCAGAGATACCATTATGCTGAGGTGTGTAGGTGGGAGACGTGAAGTGGGAGATGCCGTGGGCAGCAAGGAAGGGACGCAGTTTTATATGGGACGGGCAACAAGATGCCTTGATACACAATTTGATTTTGGGTTCGGTCGACAAGGAATTCATGGCTACGATTCAACACACAACCGCTTCGAAACAAGCTTGGGACACTCTCCTTGATACCTATGGGAAACAGAGTAAGGGTCGTATTAGACATCTCAGACTCCGTTTAAACTCTATTGTTAAAGGTACAATGTCAATCTCTCAATATTTACACCGCCATTAAAACTATTGCGGATGATCTCGCGTCTCTCGGATGCTAAGGTACCGATGATGAATTAGTTGAGATTATTTTAAAAATCTTGGTAGTGAATATAAGGATCTTGTGAGTGCCATTCAGGCTCGTGATGATACTATGGAAGAGCTAGTGTGAGTGATAATCAAACCTGAACCGTCACCAATATTTATTTTATCCGGTCCATCATAAGGTTCGGCAGCGAGAGAGAGATTCCGAAAATCGTTTGTCATGTGATGAGAGGCACCGTGTCGGGTACCCAACAAAGAGGGAAAATAATTTGGCACTTGAGCATTGAACGCATGAGGAGGCGCGGAAGGTCGCAGAGGACGGTTTGGAGGAGAAGGCTGAAAATGTTCTTCAAATCGATGCCAACATTCGAGAGCCATATGTCCATTTTTATAGCAAACTTGACAGGTTGGGACTTGACCGGGGGGATAGCGGTGGCCTTGTCTACCTCGGCCTTGCTGCGATTGGTGTTACTGGGATTGGTGCTGTGATTGGTGTTGCTGGGAATTACCATGACCCTCACGACCCCGATAAGAGGTATTATAGCCGGAACGACCTCTGTTTGATTGGGAAGATGCAGCAAAATTGGCGGCTGGAGTGACTGGAGACGGGAGAGGCAAATGAGAAGCAACAGCGGCTGTGTCATGGCGTTTAAGACGAGCTTCCGTCGTAAGGAGATGCGAGTACACCTCCTCCAAAGTCAATTTCTCTCGTCGAAAGCATGGTAACCAAGGAGTCGTAATCACGACCTAAACCCGACAAGTAAGTAACCGGCGATGTCGCTGGAAAGGGTGACCGCCATGCTCAGTCATCCGTGATTTGTTTGATTGTGGCAAAATACTCAATTTCTTTGTCACGATTGTCAATGCGAGTAGAGGCAAGTTGTGTTCGAGTTGTACTGCATTTGAGCCCTACTTTGGGAGGAGAAACAAGTTTTGAGAGCCTCCCATATTGCTGCCGATGATGTTGCATGATAAACTTGAAGCAACACCTCTTCTGATAATGATGATGTGATGAGGCTGAGAATGAGATTGTCTTGTTGTCGCCATGTTTCAAAATCTGGGTTTGGTGACTTTTGTCACGGAAAGTATGGTGGCGGTGGTGAGGATAGAACCGTCGCCGTAGTCGTAAAACTTTTAACCACGAAGGTAAGGAACAATTTATGTAGCGCCAGAGATGATAATTTGAGCGAGTTAGTTTGAGAATGGGGATAGAGCTGGAAGGGTTGAAGAGAGGAAGAGTGGAGGAGGAGCCGGCTGTGGAATCCGATGATACGGTGGAGGTGGCCATGGCTAGGGTTCCTGAGTTTCGGGACGAAGAAGAAAGGGTTTTTTTTTTTTTTTGTTGGGGTGATTATGCGAAGAAGGAGTAGTGGACCAAGATCCTTCCCTCGAATGGCACCAATCCCCAAGAACACGAGCCTGAATGAACAGAGCCTTGTGAGTGCCACAAGGCTATAAACGTAAATACAGAATAATTAAAATAACTATTGTCTAATACGCTCCCTCAAGCTGACGGCGCTGTGCGAAGACCAAGCTTGGAAATGAAAGTAGAAAAAGATAAACGTGGCAGTGGCTTGGTGAGAACATCTCGCCAACCGACGTTAGAGAGCTACACGAGCAACACGAACAAGTCCTCTCTCAACATGCTCATGAATGAAGTGATAATCGATAGCAACATGCTTCATGCGCGAGTGAAACACTGGATTGGCGCTTAGTCGAAGAGCACCTGATGACGGTCAAATTATACCCGTAAAGTCATCAACATTGACCTTAAATCGTGATTAATAATGTATATTTCATATTAAATCACTCGCTTATATTTATTATTTAATGTTAAGTGATTATTAATATGACATCCGGTATTTAGCCGCTTTCATTATTTAAAAGCCGATTTATTGTGCGATAAATGCCGATTTTGCAGATCACGAAAAATCGAGAGGATAAATGTCATTCAATCAAGAAATCTCGAGATAATAAGGAAGAAAATCGGAGCATTAATCAAGAGATAAATTAGAGAAATCGATCAACACTAAAGCGTGCAGTGGGGGAACAAGATAGACGAGAGAAACGCTTAACACGCAGTGCAGAAAAGGCTCGGTCGACCGAGCCCTATCATTCGGTCGACCGAGAGTGTCGGCTCGGTCACTTGAAGTTTATCCGCGTAAATCGCATGTATATCTTCTAGATCCTTCCTAGGTCGGCAAAACCTCTATATAAGCAAATGACTACTTAAATTTGTAAAAACACACCAACACACACCTTAGATATACATACAATACCTTATACCTTTTTCATAGCTTTGGTACGTTACAATGTAGTTGTCCAGCAGTTTATTATGGCTGCAAATATGTAAGCCTTTATTTTCTGTTTCTTTCTTTTAAGTAATTAATCCCTCCCAATTATGCTTTATCGTTTGAGTTAGTTAATCATAGCTAGATGATGTAGATCTAGGCTATGACGTTGGGAAGGTGGAGATACCTTGTCTATGAGGATCCCATAACCTACGCCATTTACTTAGTTTCTATCCATGAATCTGCATTGTTTAATTAATGTGTATCTAAGTTAGTTTATATGAATGCTTACTTAATTATCGCTCGATCCGCTGTGTATGATGAAACGCCGCTGAGAGATATATTCAGGATGCAACCGGGAAAGGACCATTCGGTCGACCGAGTGTCTCAGATTCGGTCGACCGAGCCCCTGCTCATCCGTTAGATAGCCATGTCTTTATGGTTAGGTTAACTTAATAGAATTTATTATCTCAAGTAGAGGTATGGCTATGGCTACGTTACTCGCTTAGTTTAATTAAAACGTAAAAAGGAAATACCAATATAAAACTCTTAGGTAGGCTTATGAATTGATCTTCACGGACGCTCAAAGAATATCTAGGTAGGTTTATATTCGGGAATTGCATGCACTGATTATACGACGTCGTAGATTAGCATGAGACTATAACTTGGTAATTGTTAGTTGGACGAGAGCTTGAGTAATCGTTTAGAAAGTACGCCTAACCATAGGAATGTTGCCTAGACGAGGTGTACGGTCAATATCGGCATCCTGTAGTCGTAAGCGTGTGAGTTATATGAGATGGAGGCACTTAAAAGGCGAAGTCACGTGAACAATATCACAGTTGATCTAGCGACCTAATCGGTGCTAAGTCAAGTTTAAGTGGATGACTCCGTAGCCAATCTAAGATAGATACAAACGGATTGACAGTTAATAAGTTCGGATTTATTATATAAATTATCTAGGTCCAAACGATAAAGACTATAATGGGGAGGTTAATTACGTTGTGTCGAGTCGTGTCTTTACATTTCTTGTCTTATGTTGGTCGTAGACCGCCTCTATGTCCTTGACATGTTTAATTAATTGTTTGTATATAAGATGATCCACAATTGGTTCCTCGTGGGATCGACCTTGATTCACTATAGCTATACTACGATGGGCCTAGTCCTCTTGCTAGTATTGGTTTATGGTGGTCAAGTATATTATAACCTGATTGACCCCGATCAGCACCTAAATTATCACAAAAATCACCGTGTAGTCTCGAACGAAAAACCGAGATCTGCAAGCGGATAGGTCACCAAGCAATCTCTACCGCAGACAAGAACACATCTCAGATTCAGCCTTCGTGGACGAACGAGATCGAGGTTTGCTTCTTGGAGCTCCAGGAAATCGCATTCCTACCCAAGAAGACTATATACGCAGAGGTAGAAGTATAACCAGCTTCCCTATTCCCCCAATCAGAATCAGAGAAAGCATGCAGAGCCAACGGCGAATCCGGATATAATCTGCAGACCATAGTGGCGGTGCGGTGCCGCATAAGTAGCGCGAACACACGCTTGACTAACATCCAATGGTACTCGATCGGGCGCAGCATAAATCGAGATAGCTTATTAACAAAGAAACCGAATATCAACCCGTAAAGCATAACATCTGGTTCGATGGCACCAACTTCTTGGCCCTTTGTTCGCATCGGCCTTGTTTCGTGGTCCTTCGTAGTCAAAATATTTATGTTTCAAATAAAGCCTCCGAAGTGCCTCGTGAGGCATGTCAACTTGCTAAGAGCCATAGGTCGCATTTACTGCTTTCTTCTTTTACATCTACCGCACCATTAGACTTGGTATTTTTCGATGTTTGGGGTCCTTGTACCGAACCTTCAATTTATGGCAATAAATATTATGTGAGCTTTCTTGATGACTTTACCAAATTTTTGTGGATTTATCCTTTGCGTTTAAAATCTGATGTTGACATTATTTTTCCTCGATTTAAATCTCTTGTTGAGCGTCAGTTTAACTCCACCATTAAATCTTTTCATCTGATGGGGTGGTGAGTTTCGCCGCTTACACTCCCACCTCACCACTCTTGGTATCCAAAGACCGCCACCCCGCCCCCATACACACGAACAAATGGGTGCAATCGAACGTCGTCATCATCAAATCATTGAAGTCGGTCTTTCTCCTTGCTCAATCTAATCTACCCCTTCCTTATTGGGAAGATGCCTTCACACGCGCCACTTATCTCATAAATAGGCTGCCTACTCTGCTCGTCTAATAAATCTCCGCTTGAAATGGTCCATGCCCGAACTCCAGATTATTCCTTTCTTGGGTCTTTGGTTGTGCTCGCCGCCCTACATCCGTCCCTACAACTCCCATAAAACTGATTATTGGTCTAAGTCATGCATATTTATTGGGTATAGTCCCGATCACTATGGGTATAAATGCTTGGACCTCACCTCGGTCGATCTATGTTGCTCGCCATGTCACCTTTGATGAATCCATCTTTCCTTACCGCAAGCCCGATCAACCCATCTCTTACTCTCAATTGACCACATCTCTCCCTCTCTCTTTATCTACGGTCCCACCTCCCTCCTCCACCCCACCAGCTCCAGCCGACCCTCCTTCTCCTCTTCATCCCTCCCCGTCCCACAATCCGGCCTTTTCTCCTTCCTCACCCGACTCTCCTTTCACTTCATCGCCATCTCCAGCCGACAGCTCCCCCTCCCCCTTCCACCGCCCACTCGCATGGTTACTCGCACCCAAACCAACTCCTTAAAACCCAAAACTGATCCCAACTTCATTCGCTATCCTCTTCCCAAAGCTCTCCTGGCCACCTCTCCCACTGAACCCACGTCCTACACCGAAGCCTCCAAGCTTCACGTGTGGCGTAATGCAATGCAGGATGAAATTAATGCTCTTATTCATAACGACACATGGGATCTAGTTCCGCTTCTCCCGCATGAACATTATTGGTAATAAATGGGTTTTCCGTGTTAAACATAATGCAGATGGTTCTGTGGAGCGTCACAAAGCTCGTTTGGTTGCTAAGGGTTTCCATCAGGCTGAAGGCATTGACTTTCAGGACACTTTCACCCCTGCTGCCAAGCCTCGTCACCATTCGGTTAGTCCTCACTCTTGCCCTCTCCCGCAGATTTGGTCGATCCGTCAAAGTTGATATACAAAACGCTTTCTTGCATGGATATTCATCGACAATGTTTTTATGCAAAGAACCCGCAGTTTTGTTCATCCTGGATTTTCCCACTCATGTCGCCGGCTTAAACGTAGTCTCTATGGCCTTCGTCAGGCACCTCGTGCTTGGTTTTCTCGTCTCACTGAGGTTCTCATTGCTTATGGTTTTCATGCCTCCAAGGCTGATTCGTCATTATATATTT
This sequence comes from Gentiana macrophylla, assembly GCA_026214975.1. Classification (NCBI taxonomy): domain Eukaryota; kingdom Viridiplantae; phylum Streptophyta; class Magnoliopsida; order Gentianales; family Gentianaceae; genus Gentiana; species Gentiana macrophylla. The sequence continues at coordinate 25,530,237 of CM047808.1, forward strand.
ATTCACGGGGTTCTCATGTGCTGTTCTTATTGATTTATGTGGATGACATTGTCCTCACCGGCCTCGGATGAGTTCATTCAAAGAGGTTCTCCATCACTTATCCACTCACTTTCCGTCAAGGACCTTGGACCGTTAGGCATCGAGGTTCTCGCGCCCTCGATGGTCTCTACCTCACAAACAAGAAGTATATTTTATGCCTTCTTCGTAAAGTCGGTATGACTCATCGCCAAGCCCTGCTCCACGCCTATGGCAGCCAATCGTCGACTTCGGGCACAAGGCGCCTCTGCGTTCTCCGATCCATCCTCTACCGCACGATTGTCGGTGGCCTTCAAGATCTCAATTTTACACGCCCCGACATTGCCTTTGTGGTTCACCGCATTAGCAAATTCATGCACTCTCCCACCGATGATCATTTGTTTGTCAAAACGATTCTTCGCTATCTCAAGTTCACCATCTCTCGATGGCCTCAAAGATTCGGCCGGCTCCTTCCTCATATTGTGTGCCTTTATCGATGCAGATTGGGCGGCGGATGCTGATGATCGTCGCTCGGTTGGTGCTTACTGTGTCTTTCTTGGTCCCACACTTATCACCGTGGCGTTTCTAAACAACAACAGACGGTTTCAAGAGCAAGATCGGCCGAGTACAAGTCTTTATCTAACACCGCCTGCTGAAGTTCAATGGATATGCGCTTCTTCTTCGTGAAATGGATGTTCACCTTTCATCTACTCCACTTCTTTGGTGTGACAACATCGGGCGCCACCTACTTGGTCGCCAACCCGGTCTTCCATGCTCGTACTCAAACACATCGAAATCGATTTTCATCACGCCCATGAGTTAGTTGCTTCTAAACGCCTTCAAGTTGGGTTTCCGCCCTCTCCGGATCAATTGGCCGACATCCTCACTAAGCCCTTAGGCAATCCTCGATTTACTTTGTTGAAGTCCAATCTCCACGTTCATTCCTTGCCCGTGGGATTGCGGGGGCGTGTTGAGCATACTCTAGATGATTCCAATTGATTCTCTCATTTATTGTAATTTATTGTAATTATTCATTCACATTATTCTTGTACACACTATATATACATCCATTGTATCAACCTCACAATCAATGGAAAATACAATTCATTCACATTTACATCCTTAATATTCATTCACATTTACATCCTTAATAACCAAAAATGAATGAAATCTTACCTTCTCCAACCGATTAATTGTTGGTATCAAAACGATTCTCGCCTTCCGTAGAATATTATCCTCTTGATACGTCTGTTGAAAAGAGCAACGGATTAGCCTCAAATCCAAAAGTCTCTTCTCTTTTTTCTTCTCAAAACTTGCGCCTCCGCTTAATTTTTAACATGAAATCAAGTTTCAATAATGGGAATTTAATTCCTATTAATCCCATTAAAACTTATTTTAATTAATTCCTTAATTAACAAATCCTTTAATTTCCTTTTTTCTTTCTTTAATTCCAATAATGAAAATAAATCTAATATTTCGATTTTAAGTTAAATGACCGAAATGCCCTTTTCAAAATCGATATTACATAGACGCTTGAATCACAAAAATATAAATAAATTATTGAAGATATTGTAGTTATTGTAGATATTATTGTTATTATTGTAATCATTATAATTGATTCGGTAGTTACTCTAGAAGATACTAGAAAATACTCACTCTTTGTATAAGTATTTGTTGTGTATAGTAATACAAATCATCAGCTTCTCCAAACTCATATGGTATCGAGCCACCCTAATTTTTATTTTTTACCTATTTCTTTTTCTACTTTCTTTCACCGCACCCATCATCTTTTTCCTCATGTCTTCCCAATCGACTCTCTCTCTCGGCAACAGCCACACCACAACCCGCTCCAACTCTCCCGCTTGTTCCTCAACTCCGCGCCAAGCCCGGTCAAACTCACATGTGATAATTATGCTATTTGGGAGGTCCAATTTGATCTCTTCATTGGTTATGATTTGTTTGGCTACGCCGACGGCTCCAAACCTCAGCCACCCGCAACCATCACCGCCAATAATGTCACCACCTCTAATCCGCACACACCCATTGGTACCGGCAGACTAACTCATCCTCAACGCCTTGATCGGGTCTCTCTCCAACAACGCTTTAGGCTCGATTCATGCTCCCAAAAGCTCTATGGATGTCCTGACAGCCCTAAAAGACATCTATGCCAAGCCGTCTGGGACGATTAAACAAATCAAGCAAAGCTATGAAGCACACCATGAAAGGTACCATGTCCATCTCCGATTACTTGCAATTTATGCGCGCAATAAGTCTCACGAGCTCGCTTCTTCTTGACAAACCCATGGATCCCGAGGACCTAATCGATGTTATTTTGGATAATCTATATGATGATTATGCCGATCTAGTTCGTGCCGCTCGTGCTCGTGACTCTCATCACCATTGATGAGCTCCATGAAAAGTTGTTGAATTATGATGCTTCCGCCGCCGCCCCCGCATTGTCTCAGACTCGCGTCGTTTCTAAATGTTGTTGCCCGGCCTCCACCCTCACTCGTCCTCCGTGTACACAGTAGTGCAGTAACCGGGCAATTCAGCCCGCCCTTCAACCAAACCTTGTCAAGGTAAATGTCAAATGTGTCGTCGTGTGTGGGACATAGTGCTCGCTTTTGCTCTAATTTTCGTTTGTTCTCGTCCAAGGCTCAAGAGCCCCACCTCCTTCAGCCCTCGTCTCAACAAAGAAGTGGCGCCCCAACGCCCATGTGCTCACTTTATCGCAACCTCGAACAGCGCCCCACTCCCGTGGGCTTTGACAAGGGCGATCGCACCACGCCACCAATGGTCTCAAAACCTTTTCTTCACTCGCCATACACCGGCCCGACGACCTTATGATCGGCGATGGTAGTCCCTTAATCTGTTACTCACACCGGCACTACTTCACTCCCTCCTCTAATTTAAATTTTCAGCCGTGATGTGTTATGCGCTCCAAATATATCTCGCAATTTATCGCCCACTTCCAAATTTTGTCAAACTAATTGTGTCTCTGTTGAATTTTTTTTCGACTCATTTCGTGTTAAGGAGATTCCAACGGGTACGCGTGTTTCACCGACAGACCCGCTAAAGATGGACTTTACACTTGGCCCTCCACTCCTCCTCTCCTCGCTTTCTTTGCATCCACCGCCTCTTGGGATACCCGGCACTCCTGCCTCGGTCACCCCGCTTCTTCCATTTTTCGTAATATTAGTTCTACCGCAAATTTGCCATTTTCCAATAATACATTTTATAAACATTGTGATGCCTGTTTTAAGAATAAAATTCATAAACTTCCATTTAGTTTGTCTACTTTACGTTCCTCCCGCCCACTAGAAATTTTATTTTCTGATGTATGGACTTCCTCAGCTTTATGGCCTTGACGGCTCTAAATATTATGTGATTTTTGTCGACCACTTTACCAAATATATCCGGTTTTATCCACTCACGCGTAAAAATGATGTTGCTACGCTTTTCCCACAATTAAAAACCTAGTTGAAAAGTACTTTGACGCCACCATAAAAATTCTTTACTCAGATAATGGCACCGAGTTCACAAGTCTTCGCCATTTCTCACATCTCACGGGATCTCCCACTTCACCTCCCCACTCACACACCGAGCACAATGGCTATTCGAACGCCATCACCTCCACATCTTCAAACATGCCTAGCTCTTTTAACCCATGCGCCCATGCCTACCACTAATCGCCCTATGCCTTCTTCGCCACTGCTTATCTCATTAATCGCCTCCCACCCCGACCTCGACATGACCTCTCCTTTGCCAAAATATTTGGCCACTCCCGAACTATGAAAAACTTCGCGATTAGGTTGTCTCGCTACCGGCTTCGCCGCTTACACTACCCACAAACTTGAACCCCGCCTCGTGCATGTCTCTTCGTCGGCTATTCTCTTACCTAATCAGCCTATTCAGTGCCTTGACACCACCGATCTTCAGATATACACCTCTCTGCGCGCTAAATTTATGGAAAACTTTTTTCCATTCCGCTCCACCGCCGAACCTCCACCGACCAAATTTCATCTACTCCACCACTGGATTCCCACACCACCTCCGGTCCCCACCCCCCTCCCCTCCCCGACCAGCTCCTCTCCTCAACCTTCTTCGGCCCCAACCCCGCCACCTCCCACGGCCCCCACCTCCACCCAACACCTCACACCCAATGACGACTAGAGCTAAAAACAATATCTCTAAGCCCACTCAAAAACTATCCCTACTCACTGAACTTTCTTCCTCGAACCCGAACCCTCCACGCTGCCTCAAGCCCTTGCCTCCCATCTTGGAGATCCGTTATGCAACTTGAGTACGATGCCCTTGTCAAGAATCACACGTGGGATCTTGTGCTCGCCGACCCTTCCTATAATATTATGGGTGCCGGTGGGTGTACCGTGACTAAACATCTCCTCGATGGATCTCTCGATCCCTATAAAGCCCGCCTCGCTGCTAAGGGGTTTCATTCATCGCCAGTGTTGACTACTTTGAGACCTTCACCCCGTGGTCAAACCTACCACCATTCGGGTTCTTCTCACTCTTCCTACTTGTCATGGTCTGGCCTCTTCGCCACTCGATGTCAATAATGCCTTTTGCGTGGTTCTTTATCTCAAACAGCTTTATATGCAAAGAACCACCTGGCTTCTCCGATATGGTGCATCCGGATTATGTCTCGTCGCCTTAATAAGGCATTATATGGCCTCAAGCAGCCCATCGTGCTTGGTACTGAGCCCGCTCCTATCTTCTTTTTGTGTTTCAGAATGCTCACGCCGATGCCTCTCTTTATTCTCCATGATGGCACTCATTTTCTCTATGTTCTTGTATATGTGGATGACATCATTGTTATCTGGATCGGACCTCGCTTTGCGGTCCAATCATTTATTCATAATATGGGTGTTCGGTTCTCTATCAAAGATCTTGGTCCGTTGACATACTTTCTTGGAATAGAGGTCATTCCTACACCGAGGGTCTTCTCCGTCGCAACGCAAATATATCATCGAGCTCCTCCTCAAATCCCGTATGGATAAAGCTAAACCAGCTTTCTACACCGCTTCCCTCCGACATTTTTGCTCTTACCCGACCTCGGGACTCCATCGTCCAATGCCACTGCTTTCGCAGATTGTTGGGAGTCTTCAAGAGATACTATTCACCCGCCTACGATATTGCCTTCACAACCAATAAACCGCTCTCGCTTTATGCAAGCTCCCACCGACACCCATTGGTCTTTTGTTAAGTGGCTTCTCCGTTATCTTGTTGGTACTCTTGATCAAGGATTACACATTTTTCACGATTCTCCTCTTGTCTTGCATGCATTCTTCGATCGATGTCGATCGGGTGGCAACCGGCCGGATTACACTTCCACCGGGCCTACGCCGTGTTCTTAGGTCGCAATGCCATCTCTTGAATTCAAAAACAACGATCGTCGCCCGCTCCTCCACTAAAGCCGAGTACAAATCTATTGGTCGATACAGCTTGCCGAGCTCAAATGGTTACTCTTTCTCCTTCACGATGTCGGATTCCCTCAACTCACGCCCCCTGTTGTTTCATCGTGATAACCTTGGTGCTACACAACTTTCATCCAACCCGCCTTTCACTCTCGCATTGAAGCATGTTGCCATCGATTATAATTTTATTCGGGACCAGGTCAATCTCGGTGTGGTTCGTGTCACTCACGCCCTCGCTGGAGATCAAATTGCAGATGTTCTCACTAAGTCTCTACCCCGCTTAGACTTTCCTTCTTAGCGTGACAAGTTGTGCCTTCGCTCTCGTGGGCCCAACTTCGGAGGGGCGATTGAAGATATTGTAGTTATTGTAGATATTATTGTTATTATTGTAATCATTATAAAGTATTCTATAGTTACTCTGTAAGATACTAGAAAATACTCACTCTTTGTATAAGTATTTGTTGTGTATAGTAATACAAATCATCGCTTCTCCAAACTCGTATATAAATAATAATAAAAATAAAAAGGAAAAGTAAATCAAGTCGCCTTCTTCCACTTCTCCTCACTGCTAAATTACAATTTTGGTCCTCTAACTAGACACGTTTTTCGATTTTGGTCCAAGTTTTTCTCCGGCGACAATTTTAGTCCTGTAAGTGGTCCTTTTTTGCAATAATAGTCTGAACGCCGGAAAGACCACTTACAGACTAAAATTGGTCTTTTCCGCGCTCAGACTATTATTGCAAAAAGACCACTTACAGGACTAAAATCTGTCGCGAGAGAAAACCAGACCAAAATCTAAAAAAACGTGTCTAGTTAGAGGACCAAAATTGTAATTTAGCCGCTAGACTAGTCTCCCCTTCCATCAAGAATACCCATTAAAACTCATACCAAATACCTATCAAGGAATTTCTACCATCTCAAATGAAGTAGCATTCACCTTCTCGAAAAAGCATACAAAAATTAACACGATTTAATTAGAACAATCTAATAAAAATAGAAAAACAAAATCTATTTTTCCCTTATATCATGTTTGATCACAAGTTAATAATTTTGTTTCCCAAGAATCGCTTATTAGGTTCCAAATGTGGCTGCAACAATTCCAATCCTTATTCAAACCCACTTAAAATATAAAATATAAGGATGCGAATATATTTTCCGGCACCATTAAAGGAGTCCATGTAATAAAAATTGATTGTTGAACCTTTAAAAAAAGAACAAAAAAAATTGATGTTTTGACTGGAATATTTTTACAGAAAGGGATGAGAAATGGCATGCGTATGAACGAGGAAGAGACTAAGAGTATGAACTATGAAGAAGACAACTTTATTAATATTATTATTATTATTATTATATATATATATATATATATATATATATATATATATATATATATATATATATATTTTTGTGATTCAGCGCTTATGGAAATGGGAGCAAAACGACAACGCTCCTTAGACAGGGAAAATGGACAGAGGATCCGTGTCTACGATACGTTAGAAGTTATTTTGAAAAGTGAAAGTAAAAATATACTCCAGACAATAGAAAATGAGAAAGGATGAACATGAGCGATTGTCCTGAACACAATACTATTCCAAGGCAAGGAATGCAAAGGATGCACGAGCGATTCTCCAAACATTTTTTTCCGGCAAGATCAAGTCAAGAAGGTTTGTTTACTACCCTTAGGAACATAATTGAGAATTTTAAGATGCAGGAAAATGAGAATATCCTCGAATATTCACTAGGTATGTTCCCTTATTAATAGAATACGCCAACAAACAAAGAATGTTTGGAGACCGAAAAGATGATTAAGATAATTCTATGCAGTTTGCCAAGTAAGGTCGATCATGCACTGGTGGCCATTGAATAATCACAATAACTTTCCTCAATGGAAATAAACGATGCGTGGAAGACTAGAAGCCAATGAAGCTTGAATTTTGACAATGAAGTCACAAATTACTAAGTCTCACAAAGAACATAACTATGAATATGATCTCAACTTACGGGAGGCGGTGTGTCAAGCATGAGTTGCTGCTATTCATCACCGTGGAAGGTATGCTAACATTCTTCTATAAATATTTGTCTTTGTAAACCAAACTGTTTAAATATTACCAATTTTTATGCGTACATTGTGTGACAATTGATAGTTCTCTTCATTTTTGGTTGGATATTTGGTATGTTCCGCTCTGTCTCATCTGGTTATTTAGGTTTTCATGAGTCTATCTTCAAAATGAATATATGTGATTAAAAACGTTCTCAATCTAAAAAGTGACCTACTTATTTGGAATCTAACATTACTTCTAAGGAGTGGGTTGTCCTTGTCAAGGCCCCCATACATTGATGGGTCGGGGCACATGTAATGGACGAACTTGATGAGGCTTCATATCGAGTCAATGGACTACCAACTTTGAAGAATTATTAAGAATTGTCCATTGGTTCCTATGGAGACCGCCAACAAGGTCGAGACTATTACTAAGGTAGCCAAAAAGATACTGACAATGAAGAAGAGGACTTCCAAATGTTTTCTTTTATAATAGACTAATATAACTGAATTTCCATTGATTTGTTTGAGTAAAATACAGGTGATTCTATACTACACAACCATAATATAAACGCAATAACACACAATAAATGCAATTGAATACAAGGATTTATTATCAATGATTTTATGTATCTAGAATATTGCCAACACGCCCCACAATCCCATGAGAATGGAATGAACATGGAGATTGGCTCAGAATGAATTAATCTTGCTACCTTCACATGGTGCATGCAACAACCTTCTTCATATCAATCGAAACAATCGCTTCAAATCAACTCATCGTTGCTTGAATCAGAATGTATGACACAATTTTTATAAAGAGTCATAAAAGTAGTGATAGAGAGGAAGACATTTTTGGAGAGAATATATCATCTTTTAGAGGATTTGATTCCATAAAAAAAGAATTCTTAGCTGAAAAAAATTGATGTGTGGACACCCTTGTGATCAACACATGGAGGGTTGTACCCTAATTAAGAAAATTTGGAATGGAGGATTGTAAAACCTTTAATAAACTTTTGAATGGATGGTTGTATGAACCCTAATAGACGAAATCTAAAACACGAAAAGGGAAGAAGCAATTGGAGGAGGCAAGAGAGGCATAAATATATGGCAAAAGATGATGGGAGAGAAAAGGTAGAATAAAATAAAGAAATTTTTATTGAAAAACAGAGGTTTAGTTTGTAGTTTACCATTGAATTAAAAAAATCGACATGACTTAAGGAAGTGTTTATGGGGTTTGAAAGATGATCATGAATGAGAGCAATTTAGTTTAATGACTAAGAAAATTAAAGGAAATAACAAAACATGAAGACGGAAAAAAATCAAAGGATAAACAAAACATGAAGACGGGTGAGAGTTCGTAGATTACGGTAACGAACCCCACTCAAACGAATTTCTTTACGATTGACCAGCCGAAAGACATTAGTCGAAATGTTTCGATACCAAAATAGAGTAATAAAACTGAATTTCCATTGATTTGTTTGAGTACGATAGAGGTGATTATATGGAAATTAGGGATAAGGACACAATCTGGAATATTTTTAAGTAATAGGACAGCTACACATTTTTATATGGAGAAAGACAACTGCATAATTTTTATAGCGAGAAGGACAAACAGTGAATCCCGAAAATCAGTGAATCCCGAAATCAATGAATTTCGACAGTGAATTTCGACAGTGAATCCCGAAACTCAGTGAATTTCGACAATGAATTTTGAAAATTATTGAATTTCGGCAGTGAATTTAAACAGTGAATTTCGACTGTGGATGAATAGTTTTGTCCTTTATGCAAAAGTTTCAAAAGACCGTCCTTCTACTCAATTGATGAAATATTTCATCATTCTCCTCATTCCTCGTGATTATATACTACCCAACCATAATACAAGCGCAATAATACACAATAAATGAAGTTGATTACAATGATTTATTTTCCATTATTTTATGTATCTAGAATATTCTCAACACATAGCAATGGCTATCCTTGTCAACTCTATAAATCCCGTGAACTCGGGTTGGTAACTCGTAAGTCCGCCAAAGAAAAATAAAGGGTGTTCTCATCACAATCGATCTACTCAAAACATCACACTTCATTTAAATTTTGACTTTACAAAGGTCGAAATATGTGTTCATCCCTTTCGAGTCAAATTTTTCTGCATAAATTCAACCCTGGAGCGATCGAATTTCGCTGTGGTGCTCCTACGATTAATTGAGTTTGGTGTCATCTACAATGTCCAAAATAAAAATAGAGGAAGTTTACTTTTGTGTAGAACATACTTTTATTTTTTCTTTTTCTTTTCTTATTATTAAAACGCATTTTCCAAATCCAGAAATTTATATAGTATCTTTCCACACACAAAAAAAAAAAGAGGGACCGTACACAGTCAAACAAGGAATAAGAAGACCGATATGGTAATATTAATGAGACCAAACATTCATGTAACGGAATAATGAAAGTAACTAGAGAGTCTGTATCTTGAAAAAGCATCCATCCGAATTTTACTTATACAATTTTAGCGTGATTTTAATTCACGTGTTTCAGCTCATATATACATTTCATTTACCTACATAGGTATACAAATATTAAGGAAATGTATAAAAATATTAATGGAAAAAATTGTGGGCCACATTGATAAATGTGAATGCGCTACTTGCAGGATCAATTTATAAATGAGGTTCAACTCAAATGTTCATGGCATCTGTATCTTTCAATTGTTCATCCATCAATAGTCATTACCACTAAAGAAAAAGAAAGAAGCCATGAAGTCATTTCAAATTTTGTTGTGTTTTCAACTAATGTTGCTGCTATTCATCACCGTGAAAGGTATGCTAACATTCTTCTATAAATATTTGTCTTTGTAAACCAAACGGTTTAAATATTACCAAGTTTTATGCGTACATTGTGTAACGATTAATAGTTCTCTTCCCTTTTTTGAGGGCAAAAAATTAACAACTTTATGACTATGTTTATTGAATATATTAGGAGCAGCAACACTATGCGCCACTAAGATCGAAGTCCCCGGATGCACTGATAAGAAATGCGGAGACTCATGCTTGGCATTGATTGGTCCGAGACTTAGAGGTGCACGTTGTGTTCCTACTATAAGCAACACAAATTGTGGATGTACCTATGTCTGTGAAGTACCTCCAGGACCGGACAGATCATAAGCACATTTATCAACCGATGAATGAACTCGTTTACAAAATTATGTAGCTCAATTTTTCGTTATGAATAATCAATATTGTTTTACTGCATCCTTATCACCTTGGCCCTCTTTCCATGTTTTTCTTTAATGCAATTTTTGTTATAAAATATTCAATAATGTTTACATTCAATGTAGAACTCAAAACATAGAATGCAAACTATTGATCACTTTAACAATAAGTTCAAAGAGCATATATCCACAAAGATAACAAGTGTAAGCAATTCAGAAATCGAATTCCAATTAAATTAATGAATGTGTTCAATTTACACATGAAAAACAATAGGGTTATGGGGAAGAAGAAAAGATGGCACGGGGGATGCATTTCGGCAGACTGCAGGACAGTCCTTGAACCATGCACGTGCCGCAGTAGCGCTTCGGACACATGGCAGCATGGCCTCAATGCTCTTGTCGCCGCAGCCGGAGGACCTTTTCTGCTTATCCGAGCACTTATTCCTCTCATAACTTAAAGAATTCAACTAATATGCTATATTTGCAGAAGTCAATGATCTCGAGCATTAAATTAAAGTGAAGGTTTGCAACCGCTTAATAAAGATTCTTGAAGGCAGTCTCACTCCTTTTGCTGCATGTGCTAAATTCGTGAATGTCTACCCGAACTGCAATGATAAATTGGCTCAACCCTTCTCATTCCTAGTTCAACTAAAAAAACCAAAGGTTTGTGCCCTGTGAAGCTTTTCGGGTTTGAGTCATTCAGAGAGAATTAGCTCGATGATGGTCAAACCAACCTTATTCCAGTCAGTGGCTGGTTTGTGCTTCACTTGTGGTATTGTTTGGAAGTCCGGTCGGGTCGGGGATGGTCTACTGGTCTTGACCATTCTCTGATTATGTGTTTTTGTCCTTTATCCATCCTTGTGTGTGTTTGTTTCATTTTTGGTTGGATATTTGGTCTGTTCCGCTCTGTCTCTTCTGGTTATTTAGGTTTTCAAGTGTCTTTCTTCAAAATGAATATATGTGATTAAAAACGTTCTCAATCTAAAAAGTTACCTACTTATTTGGAATTTGTCAAGGCCCCCATACATTGATGGGTCGGGGCACATGTAATGGAAGAACTTGATGAGGCTTCATATCGAGTCAATGGACTACCAACTTCGAAGAATTATTAAGAATTGTCCATTGGTTCCTATGGAGACCGTCAACAAGGCTAAGACTCTTACTAAGGTAGCCAAAAAAGATACTGACAATGAAGAAGAGGACTTCCAAATGTTTTCTTTTATAATAGAGTAATATAACTGAATTTCCATTGATTTGTTTGAGTAAAATAGAGGTGATTCTATATTACACAACCATAATATAAACGCAATAACACACAATAAACACAATTGAATACAAAGATTTATTATCCATGATTTTATGTATCTAGAATATTCTCAACACGCCCCCGCAATCCCAGGGGAATGGAATGAACATGGAGATTGGCTCGTAATGAATTAATCTTGCAACCTTCACATGGTGCATGCAACAACCTTCTTCATATCAATCGGAAACAACTGCTTCAAAACAACCTGCTATTGCTTGAATCTGCATTATATGACACAATTTTTGTAAAGAGTCAGAAAAGTAGTGATAGAGAGGAAGAAATGTGTGAGAGAATATATCATCTTGGAGAGGATTTAATACCATAAAAAAGAATTCTTAGCTGGAAAAATTGTTGTGTGGTCACCCTTGTGATCAACACATGGAGGGTTGTACCCTAATTAAGAAAATTTGGAATGGAGGATTGTAAAACCTTTAATAAAATGTGGAAAGGATGGTTGTACGAACCCAAATAGACGAAATCTACTAGACGAAAGGCGAAGAAGAAATTGGTGGAGTCAAGAGAGGTGTAAATATATGGCAAAAGACGATGGGAGAGAAAAGGTATAATAAAATAAAGAAATTTTGATTGAAAAAACAGAGGTTTAGTCGTAGTTTACCATTGAATTAAAAAAAATCGACATGTCTTATGGAAGTGTTTATGGGGTTTGAAAGATGATCATGAATGGGAGCAATTTATTTTAATGACTAAGAAAATTAATGGAAATAACAAAACATGATGACGGAAAAAAATCAAAGGATAATCAAAACATGAAGACAATTGAGGGTTCGTCTAGATTACGGTAACGAACCCCTACCCAAACGAATTTTTTACAATTGACCAAGATCTAAAAGACGTTAGTCGAAATGCTCTAATACCTTAATAGAGTAATAAAGCTGAATTTCCATTGATTTGTTTGAATACGATAGAGGTGATTATATACTACACAACCATAATATAAACACAACAATACACAATAAATGCAGTTGATTACAATGATTTATTTTCCAGATTTTATATATCTTGATTATTCTCAACACATTACTTCAAAGGCATATATGGCTATCCTTGTCAACTCTATAAGTCCTGGTGAACTCGGGTTGGTAACTCAGGAAAGTCTGCAAAAGAAAAATAAAGGGTGTTCTCATCACAATGATCAACTCAAAACATCACACTTCGCCTAAATTTTGACTTTACAAAGGTCGAAATATGTGTTCATCCCTTTCAGAGTCAAATTTTCTACATAAATTCAACCCTGGAACGATCGAATTTCGTTGTGGTGCTCCTACGATTAATTGAGTTTGGTGTAATCTACAATGTCCAAAATAAAAATAGAGGAAGTTTACTTTTGTGTAAAACATACTTTTCTTTTTCTTTTTATTAAAACGTACTTTTCCAAATCCAGAAATTTATAAGGTATCTTTCCAAAAAAAAAAAAAAGATAGACCGTACACAGTCAAGCAAGAAATAAGAAGACCGATATGGTAATATTAATGAGACCAAACATTCATGTACGGAATAAGCATCCATCTGAATTTTACTAAAACAATTTTAGTGTAATTTTAATTCACGTGTTTCAGCTCATAAATACATTTCATTTACATACATAGGTATACAAATATTAAGGAAATGTATAAAAATATTAATGGAACAAAATGTGGGCCACATTGATATATGTGAATGCGCTACTTGATCAATTTATAAATGAGGTTCAACTCAAATGTTCATGGCATCTGTATCTTTCAATTGTTCATCCATCAATATTAGAGGTTTGTGCCCTGTGAATCTTTTCGGGTATGAGTCATGCTGAGAGAATTAATTAGCTCGATGATGGTCAAACCAACCTTATTCCAATCAGTGCCTGCTGCATGCAACAACCTTTTTCATATCAATCGGAAACAACTACTTCAAATCAACCTGCTATTGCTTGAATCTGTAATTTATGACACAATTATTGTAAAGAGTAATAAAAGTAGTGACAGAGAGGAAGAAATGTTTGGAGAGAATATATCATCTTTGAGAGGATTTGATTCCATATAAAAAGAATTCTTAGCTGAAAAAAATTGATGTGTGGTCACCCTATTGAGGGTTGTACCCTAATTAAGAAAATTTTGAATGGAGGATTGTAAAACCTTTAATAAACTTTGGAATGGATGGTTGTACGAACCCTAATAGACGAAATCTAATACACGAACGGGTAAGAAGCAATTGGTGGTGGCAAGAGAGGCGTAAATATATGGCAAAAGATGATGGGAGAGAAAAGGTAGAATAAAATAAAGAAATTTTTATTGGAAAAACAGAGGTTTAGTTGTAGTTTACCATTTAATTAAAAAAAAATCGACATGTCTTACGGTAGTGTTTATGGGGTTTGAAAGATGATGATGAATGAGAGCAATTTAGTTTAATGACTAATAAAATTAAAGGAAATAACAAAACATAAAGATGGAAAAAAATCAAAGGATAAACAAAACATGAAGACATGTGAGGGTTCGTGTAGATTACGGTAACGAACCCCCACCCAAACGAATTTTTTTACGATTGACCTTGATCTGAAAGACGTTAGTCGAAATGTTCTGATACCAGAATAGAGGAATAAAACTGAATTTCCATTGATTTGTTTGAATACGATAGAGGTGATTATATGGAAAATTAGGGATAAGGACACAACTGAATATTTTTAAGTAACAGACAAATTTACACATTTTTTATAGGAGAAGGACAACTACATAATTTTTATAGCGAGAAGGACAAACAAGTGAATCTCCGAAAATCGGTGAATCTCCTCAGTGAATCCCGAAATCAATGAATTTCGACAGTGAATCCCGAAAATCAGTGAATTTCGACAACGAATTTTTAAAATTAGTGAATTTCGACAGTGAATTTTGGCAGTGAATTTAAACAGTGAATCTCTAACACAAGTGAATTTCGACTGTGGATAAATAGTTTTGTCCTTTATGCAAAAGTTTCAAAAGACTATCCTTCTACTCAATTGATGAAATATTTCTGTCTTCCTCCCTCATTCCCCCGTGATTATTTTCTACACAGCCATAATACAAACGCAATAATACACAATAAAGCAGTTTATTACAATGATTTATTTTCCATTATTTTATGTATCTAGAATATTCTCAACACATAGCAATGGCTATCCTTGTCAACTCTATAAGTCCTGATGAACTCGGGTTGGTAACTCACGCAAGTCTGCCAAAGAAAAATAAAGGGTGTTCTCATCACAGTCGATCTACTCAAAACATCACATTTCGTCTAAATTTTGACTTTACAAAGGTCTAAATATTTGTTCATCCCTTTTCGAGTCAAATTTTCTACATAAATTCAACCCAAGCGATCGAATTTCGTTGTGGTGCTCCTACGATAAATTGAGTGTGTGGGTCATCTACAATGTCCAAAATAAAAATAGAGGAAGTTTACTTTTGTGTAAAACATACTTTTCTTTTATCTTTATCTTTTTCTTTTTCTTATTATTAAAACACACTTTTCCAAATCCAGAAACTTATAAGGTATCTTTCCAAAAAAAAAAAAAAAAAAAAAGTGACCGCTCACAAGTAGTAACATACTAAAACAAATAGTAACCCGTAAAATGTAGTAACGGGTAATAAACAAGTAGTAATAAACCCATAAAATAGATAAAGCACATCAAAAAAAAATTAGTAACGTTACAAAATTAATATTAACAACCCTAAACCCTAAACTTTTTCAAAAGAAAATAAATTAAGCGATGCTTCGCGGCGCTCAATTCCGATCGCTCACTCCGGCGGCACAACCGTCACCCCTCTTTCTCCTCCCCAACCAAATTGTTTCTCCTCCCCAAATTGTTCAAAAATTTGAGCTTCGATTCAAAATTGCAAATTCAGAGCTTCGGTTTATCACTACAAAAATGTGATATTAACAGGAATCAAATCATTAATTTACATAGAATAAAACCTAGAAATTGACCAATGATTCAATCAATTCAATCGATTCAGGGTTGAACGATTCACCAATGATTCAATCAATTCACCTATGATTCTTCATCAATTGCTCGTAGGGTGAACGATTCAATCATTCAATCGTTCTTCGTCAATGGCCATCATTCTTCGTCGCTGGTTGAACCATTCAGTATGCGACGGTTGAACGATTCACCCCGCCTTCCGATGGCCGGACAAATAAAAGACGGTGACGCCGACGAGCTCCATTGCTAGAACGCCGATGCCGATCGCCGGTCTCTTCTCGTGGTGTTTTGAACGTAGTCTGCTGAGATCTCGAGGGTTCACGCCGCTGGTTTTTTTTTTTTTTTTTTTTGGAAGGAGAGTTTTTATTTTATAGATATATAGGAAAAGGGTGTTTTTGGAAAATTACATAGGTTTTGTCTCCGATTATTTAAAGAGTGTCCTTACATCCTGGTTTATCTTTTAATTTGTCTTTCCTGACAAAAACCTATAATTTTAATTCACGTGTCTCACCTCATATACATACATTTCATATACATAGGTACATAATTAATAAGGAAAATTATCAAAATATTAAAGGAAAAAATGTGGGACACATCAAATGTGAATGCACCACTCAGCTTATAAATGAGGTTCAATTCGATGTTCATGGCATATACTACTAAAGAAAAGAAAGAAGCATGAAGTCATTTTCATTTCAACTTTTTTGGGTTTCAACTAATGTTGCTGCTATTCATCACCGTGGAAGGTATGCTAACATTAATCTATATATATTTGTCGTTGTAAACAAAATGGATTATATTACAAAGTTTTATGCACATTACGGCAAAAAAGCTCTTAATGACTATGTTTATTGAATATATTAGAGCAGCTACTCTGTGCACAAAACAGATCGAAGTCCCCGGGTGTACTGATAAGAAATGCGCAGACTCATGCCTCGCTTTGATTGGTCCGAGACTTAGAGCTGCACGTTGCGTTCCTCTATAAGCAACACAGCGTGTGTATGCACCAGTGTCTGTGAAGTACCACCAGGACCGGACAGATCATAATTAGACACTTTTATCAACATATAACTTCCTAGTATTTGCTCTTTTACAAAATTATGACGAGCTCAATTTTTTGTATAATATTCAGTAATGTTTAATTGAAACCATATCTCCTTGGCCCTCTTTCATTTTTATTTTTTAATAATGCAAATTTTTGTTATAAAATATTCAATAATGTTTACATTTAATGTAGAACTCAACACACAGAATGTAAACTATTATATAATCACTTTGAAATTAAGTTCAAAAGGCATATCATCCACAAAGATAACAAGCCGATGCGGGCACGGATCTCTGTCCATTTTCCCTGTATAGGCTAGAAAAGGCGTTTTTTGGGACGAAGTTTTTGGGACGACATATTGTCGTCCCAAAAACAACTTTTTATGGCGACATGTCGTCCCAAAAGATAAATTCGGGAAAAGTTAATTTTTGGGAGTTTTTGGTGGGAAAAATTGGCGGGATACTTTTTGGGACGACATAATCATTTTTGGGACGACATGTTGAACGGAGGGAAATTTGACTTTTGGCATATTTATTTCAGGGAAATTTAATCTCTCTTTGGGACGACATATGTATTTTTGGGATGACATCTTGTCCACTGAAGCCACGTGGACACTCATCTTTTGGGACGACATTAGTCGTCCCTTTAAATAGTAATAAATTATTTTATAAAATTTATAAAAGTCACGTTGATTGTCTTTTTGGGACGACTTATGTCGTCCCTTTAAAGATTTACAATAATTTCCACTCTAAAATATTTATTGTTATACAAGTTTTGATTAATATTTTTTTATCAAATGAATGAATTGTATTTTTTGGGACGACTATTGTCGTCCCTTTAACTAGGCACAATTTATTTTATAAACTATGAAAAATCCACGTGGGCTATCCTTTAAAGATTTTCAATTTTCTCCCAATTTTGTACCAATTAATATTTATTGTTATGTAAGTTTTGATTTATAATTTTTTTCATTAAATGAATGAATTATATTGTTTTTTATTTAAAAAATGATAATTAGTCCATTTCTAATAACATACGTCTTTTATTTAAATAAATTTTTGGAACAAAATTACGGTTTGATTATATAACTTAATGAAACGAGTAGTGATTCATTCTCGAGGTTCATTATTGAGTATTAATTTCAACCAGTATGCGTGTTAATTAGTTGATTGATGACTTCAAACCCGAGGTTTGTTAGTTATTTCAAGATTTCGGATACACGAGGTTCGTTATAGAGTAGTATATTTAAAACCCGAGGTTCATTATTGAATAGTGAATCAAACTCGAGGTTCATTATTGAGTAGTGATTTCAACGTAGGCTCGTTAATTAGTCAATTGATGACTCCAAACCCGAGGTTGGTTAGTTATTTCAAGATTTCAAACAAGAGGTTCGTTATTGAGTAGTGGATTTCAATCTTGAGGTTCATTATTGAGTAGTTAATCAAACTCGAGGTTCATTATTGAGTAGTGATTTCAATGTAGGCTCGTTAATCAGTCGATTGATGCCTTCAAACCCTAGGTTCGTCAGTTCGTTCAAGACTTCAAACACGAGGTTCGTTATTGAGTAGTATATTTCAAACCCGAGGTTCATTATTGATTAGTGAATCAAACTCGAGGTTCATTATTGAGTAGTGATTTCAACGTAGGCTCTTTAATTAGTCGATTGATGACTTCTAACCCGAGGTTGGTTAGTTATTTCAAGATTTCAAACACGAGGTTCGTTATTGAGTAGTAGATTTCAAACCTGAGGTACATAGTTGAGTAGTGAATCAAACTCGAGGTTCATTATTGAGTAGTGATTTCAAACCTGAGGTTCATTATTGAATAGCGATTTGAACCTGGGCTCGTTAATTAGTCGATTGATGACTTCAAATCCGCGGTATGTTATTTAGTTCAACATTTCAAACCCGAGGCTCGTTATTGAGTGGTATATTTAAAAATCGAGGTTCATAATTGAGTAGTGATTCAAACTCGAGGTTCATTATTGAGTAGTGATTTCAACCTTGGCTCGTTAATTAGTCGATTGATGACTTCAAACCCGAGGTTCGCCGGGCCTCGTTCAAGACTTCAAACACGATGTTCGTTATTGAGTTGTAGATTTCAAACTCGAGGTTCATAATTGAGTAGTGATTCAAATTCGAGGTTCATTATTGAGTAGTGATTTCAACCTAGGCTCGTTAATTAGTCGATTGATGACTTCAAACCCGAGGTTCATCGATTCTGCTCAAGACTTCAAACACGATGTTCGTTATTGAGTAGTAGATTTCAAACTCGAGGTTCATAATTGAGTAGTGATTCAAACTCGAGGTTCATTATTGAGTAGTGATTTCAACCTAGGCTCGTTAATTAGTCGATTGATGACTTCAAACCCGAGGTTCATAAGTTCGTTCAAGATTTCAAACACGATGTTCGTTATTGAGTAGTAGATTTCAAACTCGAGGTTCATAATTGAGTAGTGATTCAAACTCGAGGTTCATTATTGAGTAGTGATTTCAACCTAGGCTCGTTAATTAGTCGATTGATGACTTCAAACCCGAGGTTCTTAAGTTCGTTCAAGATTTCAAACACGATGTTCGTTATTGAGTAGTAGATTTCAAACTCGAGGTTCATAATTGAGTAGTGATTCAAACTCGAGGTTCATTATTGAGTATGTTATTTAGTTCCACATTTCAAACCCGAGGCTCGTTATTGAGTGGTAGATTTAAAAAAAAACATAATTTTTATTCAAATTAATGTTTTGATATAATTTAAAATTAATTTTTTTATTATGTTACGGTTTAATGGGACGACATCTGTCGTCCCAAATAAGCATCCGCCGTCCCAATAAACATTAAACCTAAATAAATCGGACAGCCTCCCCCTCCTCCTTCATTTCATCCTGCTACTTTCTCAGCTTTCTGGAGATCTCTCCTCCTCATTGAATCGAAAGGCAGCAGCAGCAATCAAAGCGATCATCAATATAAAGTGGTTCGGCCGCCATCAATCGAAGGCTGTAGCAGCGGTTCAGCAGCATCAGTTCGGCCGGCAATCAACATTTTCAGGTAACCATTTCATCTATTGCACCTGGGCATTCAACCATTTTGTTTTTGCTCAGTAGATTCTCTGTCATTTTTTACTTGATTGATATAGCAAAGATCGATATATGTTACGATTATAGCTGCTTATTGGCAACTAGGGAATAGATGAAATTGAAGAATGGAAAGTCTTGAATATCCGTATCTTCCGTGACATTTTGATTAGATATCTTTTATTAGAGAATAGAGACGGCTCTTCTGCAGAATGAATTGCTCTGTACAGTTGTGAGTTGTTTTTCTACCTGAATTTTGTTTTTACTGATTAAACGGATTAGCTGTCATAACTCAATGCGAACACAAATGCCAGCTGCACTCGTAAACAAATTAAGGCTAAACCTGCCCTTTCAATTTGTGCGAAACATGTGTTTTGTAGGACCGGTTCTTGAAGTGAATCTTGTTCAGTAAGTCGTCAATGGGGTTACTGAACAAGTTCTTATTTGTAAAGGGTGAATTTCATATGGTATAGCTACACAATGTGCATGTACTTGGACACTTGCCTCATCAGTTTCTTTTAGATATTTTTCATTTTACAAACTCATACAGCATACCGATTTTCTTCATTTTATAGAATCTCTACTTAGATTGAAATCTTTATTACAAAATTTGGGATAAGTTGGATGATATAATAATCAAATAGTATATTTTACTGCTGTTATTTGTTAGTAATAGCATTTGATCTTTTAGATGTTTTGTCGTAGGAATTGAACTAGTATTAGCTTAAAAGGAGCCTAGTTGTAGGGAGTGATCATGTACACAATACGATCCATTCATTTCAAGAATGATGGTTCAGACCGTGTCATCATATGATTACTTCCCATCCCATGTGTGGAATGACTGACGATATCTAGAGTCCCAACGCCACGCCACGTGAGAAAAAGGGTTGGATATGAAACAATTGACTCTTGGACTGAAAGCCTTTATATGGCGGTTTAGAGGGTTTCAATCATTTGCGTGTTAGTAAGAAACATGGGGTAAAATGATACAAATCTATAATTTACCGTGACTGTGTACATATCTAAAAACGGAATGAAGTTGTTGCATTTTACCGTAGGAGTGTGTACATTTGCATTGCAGCCCCTTTACTTTAGTTGTTAAGATAGAAAAAGGTCTACATATCTAAAAAGGGAATGAAGTAGTTGTATTTTTAGGGTTAGAGTAAGTAAGTGTAGATTTGCAATTGCAGCAGCCCCTTTAGTTGTTAATAAGATGGAAAACGTTCATGATACATTTACTAGAAAATTGTATACTACATCTTCCACGAGACTCGTATCGTATCAACCGAAAAAAACATTGATTTTACACTGTTATTTTATTTTAATTACATGACAATATTTTATTTTAATTACATGACAGTGTCTTCCAAACTTCTGAATGGTAGCTGTAAGTTTGTACATTGATTTTACACTGTTATTGAGCTTTCCCATTTTTAATGATTTTACACTGTTATTGAGCTTTAATTTCCCATTTTTAAGGGTTAACACCATGCCAACTCATTCATGCGGTAGAAGTTGGTCTCCTGGCACAGTACATTACATTTCTTCAAAAAAATAAAAGGCAAATTTGTTAATAAAGTTCTGGTACTTTGGAGATACATAGGTTCTTAAGACTATATGCATGTGTAATTTACACTTACCTTTAGTTATTTTAATTAACACAATTTACGTTTATATATACCGAATTTTGTCCTTTTGTGTTTCATGTTTTACGTCTATATATAATAAAATAGTTGAGTATGTTCCTTACCCTCTATTGGTTAATATATTGTCCTTTTGGTTGGTTAAGTTGTTGGATGTCACATTTGAGATGGAAATGGACAAGTCATGGTTATATGGTAACAATGTGATCGCACCCGCTTTTCGAAATGGGTTGAAAGAATTTTTACAATACGCAAAGAACTTTCTTAATGAAAAGGTAAGATTCGTTGCCCATGCAAGAGGTGTTGTAATATGAGTTTGCACACGTTGCCGGATGTGTATGCACACCGCTTTGATAAGGGATGGGCGGTTGGGTATACAACATGGTATTATCACGGGAAACCGGCCGATCCCGTGAACGTACCGAACAACTCAAGTTGTGGTTGAATCTGGGACGAGATGGCTCCGGTTATAAATGATTTTTGGGTAGGGCATCGGAAGAACCGCTCTGCATGCGAGAGGACGATGATAATATGGATGAACTTCTAGCCAAGTTGCAAGAAGACGTGTATCCCGGTTGCAAAAACTCATCGCCTTTGAAGTTCTTAGCGGATTTGATGCACATAAAAGTGTTGTATAAGTGGCCAAATGAAAGCTTGACGTTCTTCTAGCTAAATTGAAAGAAGTTTTACCGAAGGGTCAAATTTACCGATTCATTCTACAAGGCAAAAATTTTTTTGGACAAATTGGGTCAGGGTATGAAAAGATCGATGTATGCCTTTACGATTGTGCTATTTACTATAAGGAGAATGCTGACTTACAATCTTGTCCAGTTTGCAAAACCAGCCGTTATAAGGAGTCAAAAGGGAAAAAGATAGCTCACAAAGTGCTACGGTATTTTCCGTTAAAGCCTCGTTTGAGACGTTTGTATGCATCCCGTCACACAGCTCAGTCTATGACATGGCATAAGACGGGGCGTTCTACGGATGAGGATGTGATGAGGCATCCAACCGATGGCAAAGAATGGAAAGAGTTCGATGACCAATACCCTGACTTCGCTCTTGAACCTAGAAATGTCCGTCTGAGTCTGGCTACAGATGGCTTTAACCCGTTTGATAATTCTGGTAAACCATACAGCATGTGGCCTGTTGTAACGCAAGTGTTGAATCCAGCGCCTTGGGTCTGCAATAACGAACTGTATAAACACATGTCCCTACTTATCCTAGGACCAGAATCCCCATGCAAGGACTTTGATGTTTTTTTGAGGCCATTGGTTGATGAGTTGCAAGAATTGTGGTCTGAAGGGATGGTTGTGCGTGATGCAGCTACAAATTCTACCTTCAAAATGAGAGTTGCACTTTTGATGACCGTGAATGACTTTCCCGCTCGTAGTTACCTCTCAGGTTGGACTGGTCAGGGTTATAAAGCATGTCCCACTTGCAACGACGACACACCTTCGGTACAATTGACACATAAGATTGGATATGTAGGACATCGTAGGTGGCTTCGGGCGAATCACCCGATGCGAAAGAATAAAGGGTTTAACGGTCAAATCGAAACATTAATGCCTCCACCTCAGAAAACCACAGAGGAAATACTCCAACAAATTAGTAACCTACCTGAATGCATGCCCGGGAAGCACCCACAATACGGTCTGAACAAGAATAACTTGAAAAAACATCATGACAACTGTTTAAATTGGTCGAAAGACAGCATATTAAGGAGGTTGCCTTATTGGAACATGAAGAAACTCCAACACAATCTAGACGTTATGCATATTGACAAGAAGGTGTGCGATAGTTTATTGGGTACGGTTTGTAGTATTGATGGTAAGAACAAGGACACTAACAAGGCACGCCGTGATCTAGAAAAATGGGCGTGAGAAAAGAACTACATCCGATTAAACGAGGCGATAAAGACGTGAAACGCGCTCGCATTCACGTTGAGCCAAGTAGATCGGACAAAATTCTATGAGTTCTTAAAAGGCGTTCGTTCGCCCCGATGGTTTCGCAGGAAACTTGCACAAGAATGTGACTGGTAAAGACAAACTTAGTGGGTTAAAATCTCATGATTGTCATGTCATACTACAAAGGCTTCTACCAATCGGGCTACGACCATTCTTGAGAAAAGACATTTCTGATACAATCACCGATTTAAGTGATTTTTCGATTGATTTTGCTGCGACGTTGAGGGTTAGTGATTTAGAAAATGCAAAAGAGAAGGTTTTGGAAATCCTGTGTAAACTAGAAACAATATTCCCACCAGCTTTCTTTGACATTTTGATACATGTTATAATGCACCTTCCTGAAGAAGCGATTAGAGGTGGACCTGTTCATTTGAGATGGATGTATCCCGCTGAACGATTTCTAGGTGAGCTAAAGAAGTACATTAGAAATCGGGCCAAGCCGGAAGGTTCTATCGCAGAGGCATATGTGGCAAATGAAACCCTTATATTCTCGCTTCGTTGTATTTTTCGGGAAACAAGACTAAGTTCAATAGACTGACAGAATCGGGTTGAGAACGAAGATCCAAGCAAGAATAGTATATCCGTATTCAAGACTCCTTTCCGATCAATTGGTTCGATGACAAGCTTGACATTCAAAACTGATGAGAGACTGAAGGTTCAGTGGTATGTATTGCAAAACTGCCCAGAGATCGATAAATACCTCGAGTAAGTTAAAAATACATTCTTAATACTTTTGCTTTTATTACTATATTCCGCCTAACTAGCCTTATAAACATGGACCAAATGAACATCGTGCTCGATCACTGTCAACTTATTGCTCGATACACAACCTGGAGAAAATGCACCGTCATGAAT
This sequence comes from Gentiana macrophylla, assembly GCA_026214975.1. Lineage (NCBI taxonomy): Eukaryota > Viridiplantae > Streptophyta > Magnoliopsida > Gentianales > Gentianaceae > Gentiana > Gentiana macrophylla. Next base: position 25,554,762 of record CM047808.1, read on the forward strand.
TTCCCGGATGGTTTTATTTAAAGGTACCACATAACACATCGTGCAATATTGAGAAGATGTCATTGTATGCATGAGTTGTATAATTATTTTTAACTTATACATGGTACATTATGCAGATGCTTGAAATCTGTAAACATAGCCCATCAGACTTAAATGACCAATTGTTAGCACTAGCAACCGGGTCTTTAACAACGGTCAAAACTTACCAGAGTTGTGTGATGAACGGTGTCAAATTCACGGCACACAAACGGGATCTTACACGAACAACTCAAAACAGTGGGGTTACTGTCAAGGGGACTGAAGGTATTACATGGTATGGAGTGTTAGAAAACATCTACGTAGTAAACTATCCAAATGGTAACATGGTTGTACTTTTCAAATGTAAATGGTTCGATACTAGTAGAAAAAAGAAGGGTGTCCGTGTATATAAAATGTAACAAGCATCCGCACTAAAAACACATGGTATGACGACGAGCCATTCATTCTTGCCTCACAAGCGTAACAAGTGTTCTATGTAGATGATTTGTATAATGGATGTGGATCGAAAGTTGTTGAGCATTTTCAACATCGCCATATCTTAGACCCTCGCAAATATTGATGCGGTTGTTGAAGATTTGGTAATTGACTAAACCGCCCATGAAAATTTCCAATTGTTCGTTGAAGCGCCACCAATGGAACCGGCAAGCATGAGTGCAAATGATGTAGATGTTGGTGAAAATGATGATATTGAGGAATTAAATGATAGCATCACCACGAGTATGCATCAACGGATTGTGACGATGATAATAATAGTGTAGATGATGACATATATGACTCGATGCCACCCACCAAAGCAAGCAACCGACAATGAATGATACTATAAATCGATGTGCTTACGTGAGTTCATATTTGTGTTGTGACTTAATATAAAAATCAATCTAGCATTAACGCAGATACATATTATTAGTGTTTTAATCATACTATATCAACATATATATGTTACTTGTATGAGATACTTGATCATACATGGCATGTGCGGGATCTCAAGTAAAGTGCTCTAGACCACCTCACGAGCATCTTATTTCGCTACCGCGCCGATTGTGAGGAAGGTATGTAACTTTCATTTTTTTCTAGTGTGAACTTTCTTGTATTCGTTGTATTAACATTCACATGTACAATATAGACTTCATGGATGATGACATAGAGGAAGATCCTGGCCAAGCTCATTCACAGCAAAAAAAACAAGGTGAACGTGGGATTGCAAAAGGCTTAAATGTACGGGTGAGCTTAGAAGGCTGAGGATCCAAGATCCCGCTACATGGGATCCAAGATTTCCCAAGGTACGAAAGGCGGTGGGTAAAACTCATCATTGTTAGATTATGAGATAGGTAGGGTCGGTCGTATGGATCCGATGTCCCCTAGCACCGAGAATCGGCGAAGAGTCGACGGGCAAGGCCAAAGAGCTAATTTAATAGAAATTGAGGTATATTTAACTAAATTTAAGTGCTCAACACTATCGCATTATACATTTCATTCTATTAGTTACCAAACGCTTGGTTTTATTATGCTTTAGGACACTTTTACACTGTTTATCGCTTCAATAGTGCTAGCGAAGTTTTGTAAATATTTAGAAAATGGAAGAGTAAGATGGCCATTCAAGTAAAAACTACTTGAAAAAAAGGGGAACTTGGCCTCCTCCCATTTTAGATGAAACCGTCGCAACACAAGCGGATTGGGAGGCGTTTCTCCGATATACTCAATCTGAGAAATTTAAGGTGAACTTTTTATTCTAATATACGGTTACATTTATTCAATCATTATTTCTTATATATTACTTGAATCTAATCGAAAGCACATTTTATTGCGTGTTTATCCGAAAGCAGAACAAAAAAAACCGTGCTAAAACTAAATATATGTGTTCTCAAGGATGGACATCTATGCCCGCTATTCGATGGAAAGATGTAAGTATTAAATTTTAAATCCTTATAACTTCTTCCTTTATTTTTTAATTTTCCAAACTAATACTACATATGTATTTTCTAGAAAAATCCACTTGAATATCCTTTGGGAGATGATCCTATCGAGATATGGGCCGCGAAGCATCGGAACTCTGAAGGTCAATTCGTTAATGCAGAAGCGGAGAAGGATTTCGTAAGTGATATACCTTCTACATATATATATATATTGTGAACATTTTATTCCTCAATTAACTTAATTACAAACGTTTTTTTTTATATATATGTTTAGAAGAGGTTGCTAGAGTTCAAGGAAAGGATTGCTCCCGGAAGACGAGCAACTCATGAAGAAAGAGGAGCAAATCTTTGCTCAAGCCTTAGGTTCAAGGCGTAGATTATTTGATAGGCCTTGGACCCACTCAACCTCACAATTGCTCGCTTGATAACAGCTTTGATACCTCAACATCGGCATCAACCCAAAGTCGGGACATCAAATTTGAAAAGATAAAAAGTCCCAAAATCGGTTAAAGAAGAAAACAAATGGTTAACGGCTTGTTTGAAGGGTTTGTTTGAATCTATGAAAAGTCGCGATCCAACCATACACATGCCGGAAATGCCAGAGCCTTCAGATGATGATGATGATGATGATGATGTTGATGATGATGATGATGATGATGATGATGTTGATATTGATCTTGATCTTGGTGATGATCGGTAAGGTTTGTATGCATGTAGTACACTTTTAGTAAACAGTTATGTTTGTATGTATGTTTTTAAACATTATGGCTTTTATGAAACATCGTATGTTTTGTTTGGTTTTGGTATGGCTTTGAATATGAAAACATGTATAAGATTATGGAATGAGCATGGGAGGCCATGCAGAAACAAAATTAGTATTAAAAAAAAAGGTTTTTTGGGACGACATAGTCGTCACAAATGCATATTTTATATTTTTTATTGAAAAATTATTACCTGAAAATATATTAAAAAACACCTTTTGGGACGACATTTTCGTCCCAAATGCATATTTTAAATTTTTTTATTCGAAAAAATCATTATATGAAAATATTAAAAACACCTTTTGGGACGATATTTCGTCGCAAAAAACATTTTTAATATTCTTTTATTATTTGGAAAAAATTAAATTACAAAATTATACAATGTTTTTGGGACGACATGTCGTCACAAAAAGTGTTTTATTATTTTTTCGGTTAATATTATTTAATAATTAAAAAAATTAATAAATGTCTTTAGGGATGACATGTATCGTCCCAAAAACATGTGCCACGTCATTTGGTCTTTCCACGTCGCCTAACATGAAAAATCAAAGCCACGTCACCGCCACGTCATCACCTTTTAAAGGATTTACTTTCCACACAAAAACGTTTGCCTTGTTTTTTGGGACAAATCTAAAGCGGAGACACTTTTGGGATTTACGTGTCGTCGTGCCTAAAAAGAACTTTTTGCGACGACATGTGGTCTTTTGGGACGATTTTTTTGCCGCCCCAAAAACGAAGTTTTCCGGTAGTTTATACGCCGTCGCTTTTGCTCCCATTTTCATAGATCGTGACGCTCCATTCCTCGAAACCGAGTCCTTATCCGGAAAATAACGCCCGGCATGTATAATATCAAATAAAATCTAATATTATACATAATCCTTACATCATATATCATAAACACAATGCGAAACAAAACGACTGTGGGAAAAATTCCAAAGATCAACTACAACAAGATTCAATAATGTTTACATTTAATGTAGAACTCAACACACAGAATGTAAACTATTATATAATCACTTTGAAATTAAGTTCAAAAGGTATATCATCCACAAAGATAACAAGCGTAAGTAATTCACAAACCGAAATTTCAATTAAATTAATGAATGTGTTAAATTCACACATTAACATGCATAGCACATCGATTACAACAAGACAGGTACGTAATTAGCTTCATCGGAGTCATTCAATCATTTCAATATTGCAACACCTATTGAAGGTTTTTTTTTTTTTTTTTTTTTTTTTTTTTTTTTAAGTGATTAGCTAGCCGCCTAGGTAACGTAATTAGCTTGAATGTGTGCCTATCCAAGCTCTCATGATGTTTAACATTTTATCTAGTCAAATACGTTTATTAAGTGATTAGCTAGCCACCTAGGTACATTCAGATAAAAAGCTCCTACTCCTCTTCTTAGACTCTTAGATTCAAGCTAGCAATTACATTGCATATTGATGAACTCTAGTTCATCAAAGCACAAGCCTTTTCATGCCCTTCCGACGGTCCCGAACTTCAACTCCCTTTAAGAGTACATCCGGTACCGGAACTAAACGCATCAGAAACTCAATCGAGGCTTGTTCATATTATTTCAACTTATTTGAATTCATTAGAAAGAATATAAATCAAGCTAAGTATCAAAATAACATTAGTCACACAATCAATTGTCTACCAAATTGAATATTCAAATTTTCAAAAAAATCAAATAAAATAACACAACGCAATAACACCAAACAACTAGACATTATATATTTATTAAATCGCCTATTTTTTTTTTTCAAAAGCTGTTGCCACCAACCCCAAGGATAAGGAAAAGAAAGAAAGAAAGTACAAATACAGCAGCAGAAAACATGCATAAACACTAAAGTGTATATCTAATTCTTTTGTTATTTCACCTTTTTCCTTTTTCCTAGAATAGTACACCACCTGCAGAAAGAAATTATTGATGTTGCTATTACTATCATTATTATTAAATTATTTTTTTTTATACTATTTATCAGTTACCCTCCCAGCAACTTGCGACATCAACTGCATTCTTCTTCTTTTTTTTCATGTACGAACTCAACATTATTCCAAACCAATTCCATCGATTTTTGACAGCAAGAACACAAATAAAACAGGTCTAAAACATCACCAAATATATTTTAAAATCAACAACAACCCATAAACTTTATTCTACAAACAAAACACACAATCCAAACATTATAAATCATTCAATCATTCAATATGAAAACCACGTTACCTTAATTGCGAGCAACAAACAATCCAAAACACCAAAAGAACCTAGCTTTCGATTCAACCTACAAATTGATCAAACTACGATTCTTGAACATCAAAGCAACCTAAACTCAGAACATATAACTTATACTAAGTATTTGCAGCCATAACTTCTCAGAACCAAAAATGAATGAAATCTTACCTTCTCCAACCGGTTAATTGTTGGTATCAAAACGATTCTCGCGCTCCGTAGAATATTATCCTCTTGATACGTCTGTTGAAAAGAGCAATGGATTAGCCTCAAATCCAAAAGTCTCTTCTCTTTTTTTTCTTCTCAAAACTTGCGCCGCTTAATTTTTAACATGAAGCAGCTTTTTGAATAATGGGAATTTAATTCCCTATTAATCCCATTATAACTTATTTTAATTAATTCCTTAATTAACAAATCCTTTAATTTCCTTTTTCTTTCTTTAATTCCAATAATGAAAATAAATCTAATATTCTGATTTTTGTTAAATGATGAAATGCCTTTTTTCAAAATCGATATTACATAGACATTGAATCACAAAAATATAAATAAATTAGTGAAGATATTGTAGTTATTGTAGATATTATTGTTATTATTGTAATCATTATAATTGATTCGGTAGTTACTCTAGAAGATACTAGAAAATACTCACTCTTTGTATAAGTATTTGTTGTGTATAGTAATACAAATCATCAGTTCTCCAAACTCTGTTATGGTATCAGAGCCACCCTAATTTTTATTTTTTTTACCTAATTCTTTTTCTAATTTCTTTCAGCCGCACCCATCTTCTTCCTCATGTCTGCCCAATCAGACCTCTCCTCTCTGGCAACAGCCACAGCCACAACCGGCTCCAATCTCCCTGCTCTTGTTCCCCTCAACTCCGGCGCTCAAGGTCCGGTCAAACTCACAGGTGATAATTATGCTATTTGGGAGGTCCAATTTCTATCTCTCTTCATTGGTTATGATTTGTTTGGCTACGTCGATGGCTCCAAACCTCAGCCACCCGCAACCATCACCGCCAATAATGTCACCACCTCCAATCCGACACACACCCATTGGTACCGGCAGGACCAACTCATCCTCAACGCCTTGATCGGGTCTCAGTCCAACAGCGTTTTAGGCTCGATTCATGCTCCCAAAAGCTCTATGGATGCCTGGACAGCCCTGAAAGACATCTATGTCAAGCCATCTAGGGGACGCATTAAACAAATCAAGCAGGCTATGAAGCACACCATGAAAGGTACCATGTCCATCTCCGATTACTTGCAATTTATGCGTAATAAGTCTCACGAGCTCGCTCTTCTTGACAAACCCATGGATCCTGAGGACCTAATCGATGTTATTTGGATAATCTCGATGATGATTATGCCAATCTGGTTCTTGCCGTTCAGGCTTGTGACTCCTCATCACCATTGATGAGCTCCATGAAAAGTTGTTGAATTATGATGCTTCCGTCTGCCATCCCGCATATATTGTCATGCACTGCTGGTCGTTGCTCATGTTGTCGCCCGCCTCACACCCTCTCGTCCTCCGGTGTACACAGTAGTGCAGTAACCCGGCAATTCAGCCCATCCTTCAACCAAACCTTATCAAGGTAAATGTCAAATGTGTTGTGTGCAGGACATAGTGCTCGCTTTTGCCCCAATTTTCGATTTGTTCTGTCAAGGCTCAGCCAGCCCCACGCCCTTCACCCTCGTCTCCTCAAAGAAGATGGCGCCCCAACGCCCTGCAAAGCTCACTTTATCGCAACCTCTCGAACAGGCGTCCCACTCCCCGTGACTTCTTGACAGCGGCGCATCGCACCACGTCACCAATGGTCTCCAAAACCTTTCTCTTCACTCGCCATACACCGGCTCCGACGACCTTATGATCGGCGATGGTAGTCCCTTAACTGTTACTCACACTGGCACTACTTCACTCCCTCCCTCTAATTTAAATTTTCAGCTTCATGATGTGTTATGCGTTCCAAATATATCTCGCAATTTACTGTCCATTTCCAAATTTTGTCAAACTAATTGTGTCTCTGTTGAATTTTTTCTGGACTCATTTCGTGTTAAGGAGATTTTCAGCAGTGCGTGCTTCACCGACGAGACCCGCTAATGATGGACTTTACACTTGGCCTCAACTCCTCTCCTCGCCTTTGTTGCATCCACCGCCTCTTGGGATACCTGGCACTCCCGTCTCGGTCACCCTGCCTCTTCCATTTTTCGTAATATTAGTTCTACTGCAAATTTTCCATTTTCCAATAATACATTTTCGGAACATTGTGATGCCTCTTTTAAGAATAAAAGTCATAAACTTCCATTTAGTTTGTCTACTTTACGCTCCTCCCGTCCACTAGAAATTTTATTTTCGATGTATGGACTTCCCAGCTTTATGGCCTTGACGGCTCTAAATATTATGTGATTTTTGTCGACCACTTTACCATATATATATCTGGTTTTATCCACTCACGCGTAGAAATGATGTTGCTACAGCTTTTCCCACAATTTAAAAACCTAGTTGAAAAGTACTTTGACGCCACCATAAAAATTCTTTACTCGTATAATGGCACCGAGTTCACAAGTCTTCGCCCATTTCTCACATCTTATGGGATCTCCCACTTCACCTCCCCTCACAAACCCGAGCACAATGGCTATTCGAACGCCGTCACCTCCACATCTTCAAACATGCCTAGCTCTTTTAACCCATGCATCCATGCCTACCACTTATCGGCCCTATGCCTTCGCCACGCTGTTTATCTCATTAATCGCCTCCCGCCCGACCCACGACATGACCTCTCCCTTTGCCCAAATATTTAGCCACTCCCGAACTATGAAAAACTTCACGATTCGGTTGTCTCTGCTACCCCCTGGCTTCGCCTTACACTACTTACAAACTTGAACCCCGCTCGTGCATGTCTCTTCGTCGGCTATTCTCTTACCTAATCACCTATCTCAGGTGCCTTGACACCACCGATCTTCGATATATACACCTCTCGCCACGTTAAATTTATGGAAAACGTTTTACTTTCCGCTCCACCCGAACCTCTACCCGACCATCCTCCTCTACTCCACCACTGGATTCCCACGCCACCTCCGGCCCCCACCCCCTCCCTTCCCCGACCAAAGCACCTCTCATCAACCTTCTTCGGCCCCATCACCGCCACCTCCCACGGCCCCCACCTCCACCCAACACCTCACACCCAATGACGACTAGAGCTAAAAACAATATCTCTAAGCCCACTCAAAAACTATCCTTCAAAGTGAACTTTCTTCCCCGAACCCGAACCCTCCACGCTGCCTCAAGCCCTTGCCTCCCTTCTTGGAGATCCGCTATGCAACTTGAGTACGATGCCCTTGTCAAGAATCACACGTGGGATCTTGTGCTCACGACCCTTCCTTTAATATTGTGGGTGCCGGTGGGTGTACCGCACTAAGCATCTCCTCGATGGATCTCTCGATCCCTATAAAGCCCGTCTCTGCTAAGGGGTTTCATCATGTTAGAAAAGGAAGAGAAGTATTTTATTATTCGAAAAACATGTTTATTACAATGTGTTGAACTCTCCTTAAATAGGAGGTGAAAAGAGACTTGATCTGATTTAGATTCCCGATTTAAGGATCTAAATCACCACCTATTATTACAAAATATTATGTCTTAATGATGAATAACTATAAATCTGGAAAGTAAATCACCTCCTTATTTACCCTAGGATTGACCATATCTATTACACTTGACTATAATACCCTTATTATTCAACACCCCCCCTCAAGTTGAGCATATATGTCAATCATGTTCAACTTGGATACATAGTCATCAAACTTTTGCTTCATCAAGGCTTTAGTGAGTCCATCTACTGCTTTTGTAGTCAAGGCATGAAAGGAATGCAAATTAGGCCCTTCTCTAGTTTCTCCTTGATGAAATGTCCGTCTATCTCCACATGTTTAGTTCGGTCGTGTGTTTCCTGGTGGTCATTAGCAATTGCTATGGCTGCCTTGTTATCACGTAAAAGTTTCATAGGCATTATCAATGGAAGGTGTAGATCACTTAACACTTTCAAGCCACAATTCCTCACAGATGCCCCTGTGCTATTGCCCTAAATTCACTTTCGGTGAGCTTAAAGCAACCACATCCTGCTTTTTTGCTTCTCCAAGTGACCAAGTTGCCCCCACACAAATGAGCAAACTGTTGTAGATCTACTATCCTTAGAGCCACCTACCATCAGATCAAGATATAATTCTATATGCCTCGATTCACCTTTTTTAAACAAAGAACCCCATTCCAACTGCTCTCTTTAAGTACCACAAAATTCTCGATCACGGCTTGATAGTGGGACTGTTTGGGAGAGTGCATGAATTGACTCACTACCCCAACAAAGATACTAAATATCAGTCTTGTATGTGCTAGGTAAATCGTCTACCTACCACCTCCGATATTGTTCTTTATCAACATTTTCTTCACCTTCACTTTTACCTAGCTTTACATTCTCGGTCCATAGGAGTACTAGCGGTTTGCATCCCAACATACCGGTGTCGTCAAAGAAGTCTAATACATATTTCATTTGGGACACAACCTATGCCTTCTTTAGATCCGCTATCTCCATTCCCGAGAAAGTACTTGAGGACTCCAAGGTCCTTGATTTCAAATTCCCTCGCCATGTCCATTTTCACTTGCTTGATTCCTATTTGATCATCCCGGTGAGGATGATATCATCCACATAAACCACCAAGACTACCCTTTTCCTCGCTTTAGATATCTTCACAAACAAGGTATGATCAGAATGCCCTTGTTTGAACCCTGTCTTCAATAAGAACTGTCTGAATCTATCAAACCATGCTCTAGGACTCTGTTTTAGTCCATATAAAGACTTCCTAAGTCTGCACACCCTTCCTTTAAACTGATGTGTTAGCCCCGGAGGAGGTTCCATATACACTTCTTCTTTGAGATTTCCATGTAAGGACGCATTTTTTACATCCAGTTGGTAGAGTTGCCAATCTAGGTTCACTGCCACAGAGAACACAACCCTTATAGTGTTGAGCTTGGCCACCGGTGAGAAAGTTTCAGAGTAGTCTATGCCATAAGTTTGGCTATAGCCCTTTGCCACCAATCTAGCTTTATATCTCTATCTCTCCATTGGATTTGAACTTGATGGTGAATATCCACCGCACCCAACCCGCTTTCTTTCCTATTGGTAAATTTACTACTTGCCAAGTGCCATTCTTTTCTAGGGCTTTGATTTCCTCTTGAATCGCCGCCTCCACTCGTGTATGGATAGAGCTTCTGAATGTCTTTTGGTATGGGATGTTCAGTTACACTGGTGAGGAAGGCTTTGTGAGGTGGTGATATATTTTTGTAGGTTAAGTAGTTCTGTATAGGATATCTGGGATTTTTGGTACATGTCCTTGGCTGTTTTCTAATGGCAATGGGAACATCAAGAAGAAGGTCTGTCATGTCCACTGTGGTTGGTCTATCACTATGGGGGCTGGATCTTGAATCTGGTGTGGGAGGTGGTTCAGAAGGTTCAAGGTTAGACTCCCTTACACTGTCTGATTGTTCAGGCTGTGTAGGTTCCAGATCTTGAACAATGTTAGGTTGAGTTTCTATGCTCTGTTTAGACTGTGGATAGGTTCTGACATAGGTCTTTTCCCAGAATTTCTGAGTGGATCTGGAGTTTATAGGTTGATTATCACTTTTAGTAGGTGATGTATTGTTGAGGGTGAATTTATACGATTTATAACGCTATATTTTATGTTATTTTCTCTCATATTTGTATGAATTTGTATAAGAAACGAGTGTTCAATGGATTTATCGAGCAAATGGTATTTTAAATAAGTTATTCGCAACATAGGATTAATTTATGTGTTTTCATTATGTTTTTATGATTATTTGAGCGATATTACATTTTGCGATATTTTTATGTGTCATAAAAGCACAAATTCAAGCTCGGAGGTGATCCAGAGATGATCAAGTCGGATTTGATTAAAGAGGAAGAGATAATGATGATTTACAAGGAGATAAAGATAAAGAAATCGAAATCGACCATATTGGATCAAGGCGTCGAGTCCCGCCCCAGCAGACGGGCGTCGATGGAATTGGACGAAAGCGTCCGGATATGGGAAGTTGATTCAGATGTTTGACGCCGAAGTGGACGCCGCCTGGACGAGCGCTTGGTCATGACTCGCCCAATTTGAAGTTCATGTGAAGAATGGACGGGCGCCCCAAGAACAGACGGGCGTCCGTAGCCGACTTTAGCAGAACCGACTTTGAAATCTATATATAGTCGGTCGTTTTCTCCACACAAGGGACGATACACTCATTATTCAAAACCCTAAACCTAGGGGGGCGGCTTTAGGCTGCGTTTTCATCTTTTATTCTGTTTTATGCTCTTAGTTTAGATCAAAAACTAGTTACTTTTTATGCAATTGTTTCGCAAATTTGAGTTCTTTGAGGATGTTCAGAGGCTAAAAGCTTCATCAAACGAGTATTGTGAAGCCGTCCAACAATTATTGATTTCGCTTTGATTATACTTGTGAGTTTTTAATAAAGTTTGTTTCTTATTCATGCTTATTCATGTTTAATTTGCTCTTATATCGGAAGATGTGCATGTGTTGATTGTTTATTGTTGATGGAAGTCTTAATAAACCCTAGATCACCATGAATAAGAATAGTAATTCGAATCTATCATAACGGAAGTTAATAGGTCCGATTATTAGATTATAAACACAAAGTTTGCACCTTTGGTTAGAAAACGCGTTAATCTTACATCGGAAGATAATAGGTTGATAGATGAACTTTCTAAGGAATTAGGGTTCATGTTTAGGTGAGGTGAATCACAACCTAGATAAAAACCGCAATATAATCGAGATAGGAAATCAATGTTTGTTGGATAGGTGGATCAATCCTCGTTTGCTCGTTATAAATTTGATTTAAATCCTTAAAAGCTTGAATTTGTCTAGTTAATTTACTTTTATCTGCATCTTAGATTAGTTAGTTTAAATTGGTTCGCAGCCCGTATCCTTCCTGGCTTTAGATCATCTCTTCTGTCCAGTTTTACGTTTTAGTTAAGTTTAATTTTCAGTATTTCGTTTAGTTTTATCCGCTATTTAGCTTAGTAATCGTGACATAGGTTAGTTAGATAAAAACTAGAGATCACAATCGTTTAGTTCCCCGTAAGATCGACCCGGCATTAACCGCTATTACTACGATCCTTATACTTGAGGTTAACCGGATTATTACTTGTTTATTCTGTGTTGAAAAAAATCCGTGACAAGTTTTTGGCGCCGTTGCCGGGGAACCGGACGGTTGTCTAGTTTTTGTTTTCGTTTTCTATTTTTTCTGTTTGTTTTTGTTTCGTTTTTCTGTTTTATTCCGTTTTAAATTCTGCTTTTAGTTGATAATTGTTTTAGGTAGTTGTTAAGTAGATAATTAGGGTTTAAAACTTTCCTTAGTAGTTTTCTTGAAGTTAGATCTTACGCTCTTTTCGCTTTTCCGACGCGTTCTTTCTCACTTCTTTTATTCTCTGCAAATTCTCGCTTTTGTTCTAGTTTTCCGTGAACCAAACGGGCGCCTGGATATTGGACGCCCGTCCGCTGGAAAATTATCGATTCTGCTCGGTTTTATTCACTTAAACGAGCGCCCATAAGTTTTGGACGCCCGCTCAGTGTTCCGTCTCATCGACGCAGCGCTTAAACTACTAAACGCCCGTCCGATCTCAATTTCATCGGGACGCCCGTCCAATCTTTTGACGTCCGTCCGGTATTGTTTTCCTCAACACTTTTGTTTCTTTTTTCTTCTTTAGGCTTTTAATTTTTAGTTTAGGCTTTTACTTTCTTAGTTTTTAGGTTTTGTTCCACTTGTTTTTGGTCCGGTTTATGCAAACTCGAGTCAAAAGGACCGTTAATATACACCCACGACCCGAGCGAACCATAGTCCGCCAAACAAAGTGAATTTCCGTTCGCTGCGGTTCGCGTGTGAGCCGAGCAAGATCTTGAAGAACAACTAGCAAGAGAAATCACCGATTTTGTGATAATGGCCACGATAATAGGCGTGACTTTGGCAGACTACGCCATGCCAGGCGAAGTCAAGGTCAACCCGGCTATTGTTATTCCAGCCACATCGCACAAACCTTTGAGTGAAGCCAGGACTTATCCGGATGATGCAAAGACGCATCAATTTTTCACGGCTACCAATCGTGAGAATCCAGATACCCACTTACACACATTCTTAGAGATATGCGGTACTACACGCATCCAAGGAGTAAGTGAGGATGCTATCAAACTTAAACTATTTCCATTTTCGTTGAAAGGAGGCCAAAGAGTGGTACACCTCTCTCCCGTCTCGAATCTATCACCACCAGGCGTAACTCGAAAAGGAGTTCTTGAGTCAATATTTTCCACCTTCAAAGACGGCCCAATTGCTTAAATGAAATTTTCACATTCTATCGTAAAGAGAATGAATCTTTCTTCGAGTGTTGGAAGAGATTCAAGTCCCTTCTTAGAAAGTGCCCTCACCATGGCTTGCCCTTTGGAAAGGCAAGTCAATACATTCTTCGAGTGGATTGACCGAGCTTACAAAAGGCATGGTCAATAGCTCTTCAAGCGGGGCATTTCAAGAAAACGCTGATGAGAGGATGGGCATTGTTTGAGGACATTGCAAAATATAACTATGCCCCTCTTATCAAGCAATTCAAGCACCTCCTCCTCCCAAGGTTGAGGAAGTCAATTTACAAAGTTTGATTGCCATCTTCGCAAAGCCAGATGGTACCACCTCAAGTTTCCAATCCTATAAATCAAACTTCCTCTTTTCCACGTAACCCTCGTGTTTCAGACATGTAAAATTGTTTTGTCGGACCGCCATATGAATGGCCAATGTCAATTTAATCCCTCGCACCTTATCAAGTAAATGCTGTTCATGACTATGGACAAGTACAATCAAGTCACATGTCAAAATTGTGACGAGGTGGGGCACACTTCTAAATTCTCGCCTATGAATGGACGAATGCGGAAGTGAATGCATTCTATGGCCGAACAATCAAAGGTTCAATCGGTTTTCAGTGCCAGGGCAATTTTCAAAACCAAGGGTTTAATCCATCTTCAAACTTCAATTGAATTTTAATTGAATCAATTTCAACGAAACCCTGGTTTTAATCGAATCAAAACTCAAACTTTTCCAATCCTACGCAAAAATTCAATCGTAATTGGCCTTCCAATTCAAATTCTCAATTTCAAAGTCGGCCCGACCCGACCCCTATGCTCCAAATCTCCAAAACTCTCAAGGCCCTCCCAACCTGCAAATCTTGAAGCTAAGTTGGAGGAGCAAAGTAGATCGATGAAGAATCTTGAGAGACAAATTGGGCAACTGGTCGAGCAGCTTGGCTTTAGACCCCAGGCGGTTTGCCCGTTTTCACTGAGAAGAATCCGAAGGGCGGTCAAGTTGCTCAGGCTGATTTGAACAAAGGCCCATGTACTGACCTCGTGCCATCAAGTCAATACGGTAAGGAGGAGGCCAGTGCAATGAATCTAAGGAGCGGTACACAAGTTAGTGGTCCTTCCCATCCGGGAAACCACTAGCCCCTCCTGCCATTGATAAGGCAGGAAGGGAAGCTGAGCACCTACACTCCCCTCAACTGCAAGAGAAAACTCAGGTGGCTGATCCCCTGAGAGGTGAAGAGTTTGGTGATCCTCAAGTGGCTGATCCTTTGAGGACCGAAAAAGCAAGCGAAAGTCAGGAGGCTGATCCCCCGACTACTAAGAAATCTGAAAAAACTGTTCGTTGGAAGGATCTGGAAGACAGAGCTGTTAGTGCATCCTCAAAAAGGGTTTTCTCTGAGGATGACCTTAAGAAACTTCCATTTCCACCGAGAAAGAGCAACATTCCTTTGATTGAGGATAAGAAGTACGAAAAGGTGCTAAACCTTTTGAAAAATACTCAGGTGAATCTTCCATTATCGGATGTCTTAGTCGAGATGCCTAAGTATACAAAATTTATCAAGGATGTTGTGTCTTCGAAAAAGAAATTAGCAGCATGGAAAGGCGATTGGTGAGGATTGTTCCATGATTAATTATGAAAACTTACCAATTAAAAAAGAGGTGACCCGGCAAATTTGTACTTACGGTTTTGATGGGAGGTCTAGTCTTCCCAAATTCTTTGTGTGATCTAGGTGCCTCTATAAGCCTTATGCCAATGTCCGTATGCAAACAGCTCGGTTTACAAAGCCTTCTAGAACCCACTACTATGAGTTTACAATTCGCGGATAGATCCTCTAAGAAAGCTTCAGGGATCCTAAAAGACGTTTTGGTTCAGATTGATCGATTTACCTTTCCAGTTGATTGGTATGTTTTAGATATAGAGAAAGACGAAAACGTTCCCTTGATTCTAGGAAGACCTTTCCTATCTACAGCTAGAGCTCTCATCGACTGCGATGGTGGGCAAGTGACTATCCGAGTTGGTGACCAAGAGGTGAGTTACAATGTCTTAAAGTCCATTCAAGTACCCTCTGGCCCTCCAACCGGCTTTTCCATTGATTATATGATGGATGATTTCACCGACTATATGGATAAGCAAGTCATGGCTGTAGAAGCAGAATATGAGCGATTAGTTGATAATCTGAATACTCATGGTAGGGTGAATCTGGATCAACTAGCGGTGATTTTGAGGAAGAGTTGTTGGAAGGAGAAGCTTTGGCGGTGGGACTACGAGTAAACTCAATGATATTGAGTTGAAAAGTGGAGATCTCAAGTCTAGTTTAGAAGACCCCCTGCGGATTTGGTGTTGAAGCCGTTACCCAAACATCTTAAGTATGTGTTCTTAAGAGAAGGCGACAAGCTTCCATTAATCATATCCGCCAAGCTTTCCCAGATAGAGGAAATGGCGATCAACGTCTTGAAGAAGAATGAAAAAGCTTTTGGTTGGCAAGTAGGAGATATCGGGAATATCTCCGACATCCGCATGCACAAGATCAAGACGAATGAGGCGCCAAGTGTGTCGAGCTGACCCGGTGAAGGCTCAACCTCATATGCAAGAAGTCGTTAAAAAGAAATCATTAAACTTACGGACATGGGAATCATTTATGCCATCGCGGATAGTGAATGGGTTTCCCGACTCAAGTAGTTCCCAAAAAGGTGGAATTACAATTGAAAAGAATGAGAAGGAGAGGAAATTGCATTGAGGCTTGTTATCGGTTACTGAGTCTCAGATCGATTATCGAAAGCTCAATGAGGTAACCATGAAAGATCACTTCCCCTTCCATTCATTGACCGGATGCTCGGCGTCTGGCGGGACACGATTCATTGCTTCCTAGATGGATATTCAGGATATTTCCAGATACCCATTGATCCGGTGACCAAGAAAAGACCACCTTCACTCGCCCTTATGGTACATTCGCCTACTGAGACGAATGCCGTTCGGTCTCTGCAATGCCCCGCCTACATTTCGGCGATGTATGCTAGCCATCTTTGACGGGCTTGTAGAAAAGTGTATGGAGATTTTTATGGGACGATTTTTCGGTTTTGGTCGATCTTTTGATGATTGCCTTGACAATCTTGATCAGTGTTATCCGGAGATGTGGAAAAGAACTTAGTACTTAATTGGGAAAAATGCCATTTCATGGTAGATGAAGGAATAGTTCTTGGCCACAAGATCTCACCAAAGGTATAGAAGTTGACAGGCAAAAGTAGAAGCTATTGAGAAGATGAGCTATCCTAAAAATGTGCGCCAAGTGAGAGGCTTTCTTGGACACGTCGGCTTCTACTGAAGGTTCATTCAAGATTTCTCCAAGATAGCCAAGCCCCCGCCCACTTTACTAAAGGAAGACGTTGAGTTTAATTTCAAGAGAGTCGCAAGCAAGCGCTTGAGGAGCTTAAGAATCGTTTAATATCCGCTCCAATTCTTATATCCTTCGATCGAACCTACCATTTGATCTTATGTGCGACGCATCAAACTATCTTTGTTGGTGCCGTTCTACAGGGCAAAAGATCAAAGGAAAGTTCCAACCTATCTATTACGCAAGCCACACATTGAACCCTCTCAAGTTAACTATACTACCATCAAAAGGAACTACTAGCCGTAGTCTTTGCTATGGACAAGTTTTCGTAGTTACTTGTTAGGAGCTCAAGTGATCGTGTGGGTGATCACGCCGCTTATGTTATCTCGATGACTAAGAAAGAGGCTAAACCGCGCTTACTACGTTGGATATTGACCCTACAGGAGTTTGACGTTCAAATTAAGGACAAAAAGGGCAGTGAGAATGTAGTAGCGGATCATGTGTCTCGGATGTTAAATGAGGAAAAGAATGAACCAGATGTTATAGATCTTTACTTTCCTCTAGAAAACATCATGTTGATCGATGGCCGCTCTCCTGATGTTCCATGGTATTCTTCCATTGTAAACTACCTTCATGGCCGTTATCTCGATCCGTAGATGTCTTATCGAGAAGAAAAAGTTCTTCTCGGATTTAAAATATTTCGTTTGGGATGAACCTTATCTTTTCAAGATCTGTAAAGATGGTTTGCTTAGGAGATGTATTCGTAATCGAGCAACGTGACATCATTGAGCAAAGGCCACAGTGGACCCACAGGAGAGGTCACTTTGGTCCTTGGAAAACCGTTGCTAAGATATTTCAATCCGGTTTCTATTGGCCTACGATCTTTAAAGATACGGAAGCTTTCGTAAAGCTTGTGATAGGTGCCAAAGAACGGTACTCGACAAGGCATTTTGACATGCCTTTAAAACCCATCCTCGAATGCGAAGTCTTTGATGTATGGGGTATCGATTTTATGGGACCATTCCCATCATCTTGCATGTAATAAATACATCTTAGTCTGCGTGAGACTACGTGTCTATATGGGTGGAGGCCCAAGCCACTCCTCACAATGATCATAAGACGGTGATGAAATTTCTAAAGAAGAATATCTTCGTGAGGTTTGGATGTCCACGTGCCTTGATCGGTGATGAAGGGCGCATTTTCGCAACCGACCCCAGAGAAAGTACTTGAGAAGTATGGTGTTCGTCATAAAATTGGCACACCATATCATCCGATGACTAGTGGTCGAGGTTGAAAGGAGCAACCAGGGCATTAAGAAAATCTGGAGAAGACATTATTAATCATAGGAAAGACTGGAGTCTAAAGTTGGATGATGTATCGTGGGCATATCGAAGCAGCCTATAAGACCCCATGGGTACATCACCATATCAAATGGTCTCACGGAAACCATGTCATCACACTGTCGAGTTAGAGCATAGAGCTTATTGGGCTACAAAGTTTCGAACTTTGACTCCCAATCTTGTGGGAAACATCGACTACAAAGCAGATTACATGAGTGGATTTAATTCGGACTCCAGGCCTATGAAAGTGCCAGGATTAGTAAAGATAAGATGAAGCTACTCCACGATGCTAAGATTAAGAAAAGAGAATTTCATGTCGGCGAACAAGTTCTTCTATATAATTCTAGGTTACATCTGTTTCTGGAAAGTTAAGGACACGTTGGTCCGGCCCTTTCGAGATTCTCCAAATCATTCCGGAGGCGTTCTAGAACTTCGTGGTTATAGTGGTGACCCGCTTTGAGTCAACGGTCGAGGTGCAAACACTATATTGGTGAACCTAAAGAGGCATCTTTGATTGTTAAATTTCTCGATATTCTCGGATGTGGTATTCCGCGAGTCGAAGACTTTAACGAGTTATCACCCGACTTGTTCTCCGAGGATGCCGGAAGTAACCCTTCAAGAAGTTCTAGCGGCGATCTTGATATGGAAGAGTTTGAAAGGGGCGCGGTTGAAGCGTCATCGAGGGCTCAGAGAATGAAGAGGTCGCCGGTGTGGGAAGTTCACGCGTATGTGGAAAGCTATTAAAGATTTCACCCCATGTGTGAGATGTTGTTTCAGCCACACCACTCGATCGAGCTTACAGGAGGTAGTGGTGCGCGAAAAGTCAAATGGCCCGATCCAGCTGAGTTTTAAACGGTGTCGAGCTAACGACATTAACTAAAAGCGCCACACCAGGGGCAACCTAGATATCGTTCTTTTAGTTGTTTTTGTTTTATGCTTTGATAGTGTTAGTATTTAAGTTTAGTTTATTCGGTTTTAGTCTTATTAAGTTTTTGTTTTTATCTCGTCGAGTTAGTTGTGCTTTCTAGATATGGATTTGTGTTCAAACCGGAGGAGTTACCTTTCCTTAGGAGGATTCCACTCATTCTTGTAGATGACGGACCGGGAGGAACCATCGTTTTGCACGTAGAGATTTTGACATTAGTACCCGCGTCAAGACGGTCACCTATGTTCTCATTGTTCCCCGTTGTTCGGGAGGTGGAGACTTTACTACCGAGGAGTTACAGCAGCTCTAGGACGCCCTTACACAATCCTCAATGATCCGATCTTCGACAGATTGAAGCGCTAGTCTTTGCCGCAAGTCGAGCACATTCGAGGTGTTGATGTATTTGGTGAGGACTCGGGTTTACAAGATGAGTATGACTTCCTCCGGCGATTGACATGCTCCGCCGCCTCATTCGAAAGTGATAGATTGGTCGGACATTTATGATGACTAGCGTTCTTAGGATGTTTAAATCGAGCAAACGACGTAAAACAAAAGCTACTGAGTGGGAGGCAACCCAACGCTTTCCATCTGCTTTTATTTATTTTCTAGTAATTTTGTACTTCGCTTGATTTTTATTTGTATTTTTGAAGTTTTATATAAGTTTAATACGATAGTGCAATTTTGAATTTGATTTGTATGGAAATTTTATAAATTTTTGCACTTATATCGCTTGGACGCCCGCCCGTAACTCTGACGCCCGTCCGCTTTGACCAATTTTAGGACGAGCGCCCACTAAGCCTGGACGCCCCGTCGCTTTATTCCTCCAATCGTATGTGATTTAAACTCTTGACGAAGCGTCGATAAACCGGACGCCCGCCCAGCTTCATCGATTTCCCAGTGGACGCCCGTCCGGTATAGTGGACGCCCGTCCAACCTCTGCCTATATATACTCCCTCAACGCATGAACCTTCATTTTTCAGGATTTCAAAAAGCAAAAACGGTTTCTCTCCCTCCTTTTGCCCTAAAATCGTCAATTCTAAACCGTTTTGAGCGATTCAAAGTGCTACAGGCCGCCCTTGATACCCTCTCTTTGATTTTCATAACCAAATCCCCCAAAACACGATATTTTTGGAGAATCAGACCCCATTGCAGTCCGACTTTTTGGAAGAAAAATTTGATTTTGGAGGTCATTTTTGTGTTGTTTGGACTCGTTTTCACCTCAATCAACATCTACTCACCCTACTCGGTAAGTTAGTAACAACTTTTCTAGATTTCATTCACGTTTTTGTGAGTTCGATCTTTGGGTCGGCTCGTTTTCTTGAATGTTACCTTACTTTGTTTTTTTTTTTTCGGTTTTGGTGTTTCTTTTCTGCTCTGTTTTGGTGATGTGGTGTTGTGATGGGTGATGAATGGATTGTTTGGTGATGATTATGGTTGCGGTTGTGGTTTGGTTGATTTGAAATCCCGCTTTGGATGTTAAACGGGTATCTTGTTGTGACTCGGGGTTGTTTTGGTTAGAATAAGGTTGAATATGGTTCATAAGAAGGGCGTGGTTAAGAGGCATGGAAAGGAAGTAGCTAGGGAGGCCGGAAAGAAACGCAAGGAGTTTGATCCTACTTTGGTCGATCCCAACCGGGGTGTGAGTATACGAGAACAACCTCCTAGAGCCACCCAAACTAGAGCTACTTTGAGAGATGAGCCGACCTCGGACTCTGAGACTAGTGACGATGTGCCTTTGGTACGGATGCCTAGAGTTCAGAAAGGTGGAGGTTCGTCTAGGGCTGAGGAGACTGTCGATGCCACCCAGGAAGAGGAACCAGTTGTACCTAGGGCAGCCCCTCCTAGAAAGAAATCCAAAACCGTACCCCCAATGCCATTACCTCGTCGGTTCGTGAACCCTAGAGCTCATGATGTGTATAGACAGCATTATTTCTCGCGGACGATGTTGATTGAGCGGGCAATTTTGGAGGCCAAAGTCGATCCGGGGTTCGTTACGTTGCTCAAGGATCGGAAATGGGAGACCTTGATGACAATCCCGACTACCCCGGTGAATAGCTCCGTAGTTCGGGAATTTTATGCTAACTGTTCGGAAACCGATTTGGGGAGGAAGGTAGTCGTGGTTCGAGGGGTAGAAGTTCCTTTTACACCGGAAGTGATTAATCAGAAATACAACTTAGCGGCTTTCGAGGGTCGGGACTACAAGGAAGAGATTGTACATAGACAGAGTTTGGGACAGGATCCTTTGGAGGAGTTGAGGTTAAGAGTGTGTCCGGACGTGGCGTGGACGTTAAGACCGGGCGGTGACCGGAAGGAGTTGGTAACCACGACCTGGACGGAGGATTGGAAGGTCCAGTGTCGGTTTATTCAAAGTCGGTTGTTGCCTAAGAACAACAGCGCGACTTTCACATCGGTGACCTAGGCATGTTGTACGCATTGACATTTGGCCTGAACGTGAATGTGGGGCAGGCGCTATATGATGAGGTGGCTATTAATCAGAAGATTTATACCCGATGTTTGATTATCCCTCACTTGATCCACAGTCTCTGTATCGATGCCGGTGTGCTCGAGTACGGGCCGATCACAAACCGAAGAATCCGAGGCCGATACAGCGTGAGAAGGGTAAGCCTTCAGGTCCGTCTGGGATGGAGACACCACAGGAGCCCGGTTCATCTTCGGCACCACCTAGAGCGTCTACGGCTCCTGCTTTACCGCCTTCGGTCCGGACGCGGCTAAGTATGGCCAACAGTTTGCGGGAGTGGCTGGAAGACATCAGGACATCTCAGAACAACATTTTGACGATCCTACAGTGTATATGTGAAGGCCGGCAACCGAGGGATGACAGGATTTTCATCCGAGCCTCATTGACTACCATTATTCTTCTGAGATTGAGCAGGCCATTGCCGACGTTCTTCACGAGTCTGAGTCCTCTTCCGATGAGGAGCAGTCTGATTCGGCACCTAGGGCTACATCACCACCTTCTGGCCCTCCTTCTGATACCCCGGCCCCGGGGCAATCTTGACTTTCTTTGTCTATCTTTTTCGATTTGATTTGCCCTAGATACCTTCATTTGTGTGGTTTTACTACTTTTTCCTCTTATATGGTTCATTGTAATTTTTGATGTTGCTACTATTTATTCTTTTGATGGATCATGTAAGCCATAAGGCACCCGCACTTTCATTTCGACTTAGTTTATACTTTTGGTTGTATTGGATGCTTTATCTCTTGTTAGTCTTTGAATTTGCTATATCTTTTCATTTTGGTATAACTCCCGTTTTCCCGAGATGGTTCCATGTTTGTCAAGACGCGTGTGTATATTTTTAGCGGTTTCGTTGAGCTACATTGTCCGGTTACTGCGTTCTACGGTGTCATTCTCAGAGGCTCGGCCCGATCAACGTTTCAATTTACATCGCCTAAGTCTTTTCCTTTTTCTTTCATTTTGCACAACATGAGGACATGTTGGTTTTTAAGTGTGGGGGAGGGGAATGTTTCGATAGGTATCTGCACATTTGCTTAATTCGTAATGTTTCTATGCAAATGAGCTAAAATTTTTGAAATTTTTGAAATTTTCCGACACTTTCGTTTTTGTTTTGTCCCGAGTAGGCAATTCGATTCAATGTTCGCTATTTTTATAGTCATTTAAGCTGTATATCATGTGTTTGGTAAAGTAGTTGTTTCACCCGACACTAATTTCCACGAGCCATAGTGACGATGAGCTATTTATAAAGTTATACCCCGTTTTGGATTAGTGGTTTTTGATTTTCTCGTAAGTCATGTGCTTAGTGCTACGTATATATCGTGAGATTTATGATAGTTTGTATTTAGATCCGAATATGATATACTGTGAATATCTAAGGTTTGAATGTGATAAGTAGCACGTAACTTATTGTCAAATGAAAAAGTTGAAAAGTAAGATATGAAGAATTATTGGGTGTGTCGAAAGCTAGTCGATGATTTGAGTGAGGTAGGGTATACCACGTATGTCCTATACCACTATGATGACTAAAAGCTCACGACAATGAAGAAGTCGCCTTATGATTGGAGTAAGGTAGGTATTATCTCGAAATGTCCTATTCGCTATGACAGGCAAGAGCTCATTCTCGATGTGTGTTTTAAGTGAAAAGTTAAATCAACTGATAAAGTGTTATGAAATGTATATAAGACTAAGTTATAAATACGCCTTATCCCCAGAGAAACCGATGAGATATGTTGTAGGGATTATCCTCTCGAGTATTTTAGAAAGGCCCTAGATATATTCGATCATTCTTTTCGGGATATGTCACGTTTGTAGGGTGCATCTTATGAGTGTCCTTTATTACTAGTCTACAAGGGGGTATTAGCTAGTTTTGCTTTGAGTTTCTCGAGTTTGGATATAGTGGAAGTTTATTATGGCTATGCACACGCACAAGGGTGAACTTCTGATTTATTGAATATGTGTTATGCACGTTTAGATGTCTGTTCTTCTCTCGAGCCTAACTTTTGTTTTGTTTTGCTCGACGAGCAAAAGCTTAAGTGTGGGGAGTTGTTGAGGTGAATTTATACGATTTATAACGCTATATTTTATGTTATTTTCTCTCATATTTGTATGAATTTGTATAAGAAACGAGTGTTCAATGGATTTATCGAGCAAATGGTATTTTAAATAAGTTATTCGCAACATAGGATTAATTTATGTGTTTTCATTATGTTTTTATGATTATTTGAGCGATATTACATTTTGCGATATTTTTATGTGTCATAAAAGCACAAATTCAAGCTCAGGAGGTGATCCGAGAGATGATCAAGTCGGATTTGATTAAAGAGGAAGAGATAATGATGATTTACAAGGAGATAAAGATAAAGAAATCGAAATCCAAACCATATTGGATCAAGGCGTCGAGTCCCGCCCAGCCAGACGGGCGTCTCGATGGAATTGGACGAAAGCGTCCGGATATGGGAAGTTGATTCAGATGTTTGACGCTGAAGTGGACGCCGCCTGGACGAGCGTTTGGTCATGACTCGCCCAATTTGAAGTTCATGTGAAGAATGGACGGGCGCCCCAAGAACAGCACGGGCGTCCGGTAGCCGACTTAGCGAACCGACTTTGAAATCTATATATAGTCGGCCGTTTTCCACACAAGGGACGATACACTCATTATTCAAAACCCTAAACCTAGGGGCGGCTTTAGGCTGCGTTTTCATCTTTTATTCCTGCTTTTATGCTCTTAGTTTAGATCAAAAACTAGTTACTTTTTATGCAATGCTTTCGCAAATTTGAGTTCTTCGAGGATGTTCAGAGGCTAAAAGCTTCATCAAACGAGTATTGTGAAGCCGTCCAACAATTATTGATTTCGTTTTCTTCGATTATACTGTGAGTTTTTAATAAAGGTTGTTTCTTATTCATGCTTATTCATGTTTAATTTGCTCTTATATCGGAAGATGTGCATGTGTTGATTGTTTATTGTTGATGGAAGTCTTAATAAACCCTAGATCACCATGAATAAGAATAGTAATTCGAATCTATCATAACGGAAGTTAATAGGTCTGATTACTAGATTATAAACACAAAGTTTGCACCTTTGGTTAGAAAACGCGTTAATCTTACATCGGAAGATAATAGGTTGATAGATGAACTTTCTAAGGAATTAGGGTTCATGTTTAGGTGAGGTGAATCACAACCTAGATAAAAACCGCAATATAATCGAGATAGGAAATCAATGTTTGTTGGATAGGTGGATCAATCCTCGTTTGCTCGTTATAAATTTGATTTAAATCCTTAAAAGCTTGAATTTGTCTAGTTAATTTACTTTTATCTGCATCTTAGATTAGTTAGTTTAAATTGGTTCTGACCCGTATCCTTCCGGCTTTAGATCATCTCTTACGTCCGGGCTTTTACGTTTTAGTTAAGTTTAATTTTCAGTATTTCGTTTAGTTTTATCCGCTATTTAGCTTAGTAATCGTGACATAGGTTAGTTAGATAAAAACTAGAGATCACAATCGTTTAGTTCCCCGTAAGATCGACCCGGCATTAACCGCTATTACTACGATCCTTATACTTGAGGTTAACCGGATTATTACTTGTTTATTCTGTGTTGAAAAAAATCCGTGACATGTATCTCCATGTCTTCCCAGATCTACTTCAGTAGCCTGTTCAGCCTGTTTATCCAATTCTACCTGTTTATTAATTTCTTTTGTTGGCATACTAAACTGGTTTTCTGAACCTATACTGTATAGAAATTCAGCAGCATCTTCTTGAGTGATCATTGACCCCCCTGAAGATGATGCTGGTCATAATACAGTGTGTTTTCAAAAAAGGTGACATCCATAGTTTCTATGACTCTCCTTTTTTCAAAATCAAACACCCTATATCCCTTTTTGTTAGCAGAGTACCCTACAAACATGCACTTAGACGATCTAGGATCTAACTTTCCTTGATTGTAGGTGTGTGCAAAGGCTACACACCCAAATATCTTGAGGGGTAGATCCTGGATCACCCTAGTGCTAGGGAAGTGTGATTTTAGTTCACTTAGAGGTGTTTTAAAATTCAGTGTTTTAGAGGGCAGCCTATTAATTAGGTAGGCTGCTGTGAGAAGAGCCTCACCCCACAAGAATTTAGGGCATTTAGAGAACAACATGATGGATCTTACAACTTCCAAAACATGTTGGTTTTTTCTTTCTGCCACACCATTCTGTTGGGGTGTGTTTGTGCAAGAACTTTGGTGAATCATGCCTTTTTCATCAAAAAAGGTACTTAATACATTGTTATAGTATTCAGTACCATTATCAGTTCTTAAAATTTCGATTTTTGTTTGAAACTGAGTGTTGACCATGTTGTAAAAATTTTTGAAAGCTTTTTCAACCTCAGATTTTTCTTTTAAGAGATAAATCCATGTGACTCTTGTATGGTCATCTATAAAGGACACAAACCATCTTTTTCCAGTCATAGTTAGGTGTCTAGAGGGACCCCAGACATCACTATGAACTAGTGCAAATGGTTTGGAGGGTCTGTGAGACTTGTGAACATATGTACTTCTCTTGTGTTTAGCCAACTCACAAATTTCACATTGAAAATCTAAAACATTCTTATTTTTAAAGAGACTGGGAAACAACTTGTTCATATACCCAAAACTTGGGTGTCCTAGTCTAGTATGCCAAAGTATTATTTCATTATTAGAAGGCAGACTTAAAGAGCTGAAACAGGCATTTCTGGGCATAGACTCATGTCTTGAGCCATCTTTGTCCTCCAGAATGTACAGTCCCTCATATACCCTAGCATTGCCAATCACCTTCGCCAAACTCATATCCTGTATTTGACAGTCAGTGGAAGAAAAAACAACCTTGCAGTTAGATTCAAAAACTAGTTTATGGACTGAAATTAGGTTACATGATAGTTTGGGGACATGGAGTACATTATGGAGGGTAAGGTTGGTATTGAGTTTGATGGAACCCTTTCCAGCTACTGCTGAGAAGGATCCATCAGCCACCCTCACCTTTTGATTTCCTCCACAGGGTAGGTATGATACAAAACAAGTAGAGTGTGGTGTCATATGATCTGTGGCACCTGAATCAATGATCCAGTGTGCATTTGTGTGATGTAAAAAAGTAGAAAAAGCTGTTGAGTTACCAGATTCAGCAAGGGTACATTGGGGGTTAGGACTAGAGATTTGCTTATGGCTTGCCAAAAGACTACTCAGTTGCTCAATTTGCTCCTGTGTGAATGGCAGCAGCCCTTGATTCTTCTGACCCTGATCAGATGGCACGTAAGTTGCTTGATTTCCCTTTATTTCCCCAGTACTACCAGCCTGGTTTCTTGGTTTCCAATTTGAGGGCTTTCCATGGATCACCCAGCAATTATCTCTGTTATGTCCTTGTTTCCTACAGTGGTCACACCATAATTTCTGTTTCCTTCCCTTGTTTTCTCCTTTGGCAGTCACCAATGCAGATGCCTCCAGATCTTGTCCTCCAATTTTCTGATTTTGGGGCAGATCAGACCCAACATTCATCACTTTCCTTCTTGACTCCTCCCTTCTGACCTCAGAAAAGACTTCCCTTAATGAAGGAATGGGCTTCCTGCTTAATACTCTGCCCCTAACTTCATCTAGATCAGAGTTAAGTCCTGCAAGGAAAGAGTACACTCATTCATTTTCTTCCCTTTTATTAAACTTAACGCTATCTGCTGGACATTCCCATGTGTCTTCATGGCACAAGTCCAGCTCTTGCCAAAGGGTGACCACTTTATTGTAGTATGAAGTCACATCCTTATTCCCTTGCTTTAAACTCCAAAGTTTAGTCTTCAAGTAGTAGATCTGTGAAGAGTTTTCCGGATCGTAATACATCTCTTTCATAGCATCCCAAATGTCTTTGCGGTCGCGGAGTAGCATATGAGGCCTTGCTATGCCTGGTTCCATTGAGTTTAATAGCCAGGCCTTGATCATGGAGTTTTTCGATCTCCATGTGTCGTGTTCAGGATCATTTACACCGGTTCCTTTTACGCCTGATTAGGAATCCGAGCTTGCTCCGCCCATCGATCACCATTTTTATGGTCTCGGACCATTCCAGCCAATTTTTTCCATTCAGTTTGTGTGAGACAAGAAGGTGGGCAGGAGGATAGTTAGATTCCTCCTTGTTTGTGCCGGAGGATTGACCAGTGGTAGTGTTAATCAATTCTCCGGTGAAGGCGGCCCGGTAATTCATGATTGTAGGTTTTAGGATCACCTACTCTCTGATACCATGTTAGAAAAGGAAGAGAAGTATTTTATTATTCTGGAAAAACATGTTTATTACAATGTTCTGAACTCTCCTTAAATAGGAGGTGAAAAGAGACTTGATCTGATTTAGATTCCCCGATTTAAGGATCTAAATCAGTCACCTATTATTACAAAATATTCTGTCTTAATGATGTAATAACTATAACTGGAAAGTAAATCAGCCTCCTTATTTACCCTAGGATTGACCATATCTATTACACTTGACTATAATACCCTTATTATTCAACACATCGCCCATGTGTTGACTACTTTGAGACCTTCATCCCGTGGTCAAACCTACCACCATTCGGGTTCTTCTCACTCTTGCTACTTGTCATGGCTGGCCTCTTCGCCAAAGACGATGTCAATAATGCCTTTTGCGTGGTTCTTTATCTCAAAGCAGCTTTATATGCATCAACCACCTGGCTTCTCTACGATGTGGTGCATCCGGATTATGTCTTTCGCTCTAATAAGGCATTATATGGCCTCAAGCAGCCCATCATGCTTGGTACTCTAAGCTCCGCTCCTATATTCTTTCTGTAGGTTTCAGGAATGCTCACGCCGATGCCTCTCTCTTTATTCTCCATGATGGCACTCATTTTCTCTATGTTCTTGTATATGTGGATGACATCATTGTTACTGGATCGGACCCTGCTGCGGTCCAATCATTTATTCATAATATGGGTGTTCGGTTCTCTATCAAAGATCTTGGTCCGTTGACATACTTTCTTGGAATAGAGGTCATTCCTACACCTGAGGGTCTTCTCCTGTCGCAACGCAAATATATCATCGAGCTCCTCCTCAAATCCCGTATGGATAAAGCTAACCCAGTTTCTACACCGCTTCCCTCCGACATTTCTGCTCTTACCCCGACCTCGGGAACTCCACTGTCCGATGCCACTCTGTTTCGTAGTATTGTTGGGAGTCTTCAGTACTTACTATTCACCCGCCCTGATATTGCCTTCGCAGTCAATAAACTGGCTCAATTTATGCATGCTCCAACCGACACCCATTGGTCTTTTGTTAAGCGGCTTCTCCGTTATCTCGTTGGTACTTTGATCGTGGATTACACATTTTTTGCGATTCTCCTCTTGTTTTGCATGCATTCTCCGATCTTCGATCGGGTGGCAACCGGACGGATTACACTTCCACGGGGCCTACGCCGTGTCCCCAGTCGCAATGCCATCTCTTGGAATTCAAAAGCAACGCATCGTCGCCCGCTTCCTCCACCAAGCCGAGTACAAATCTATTCTTGTCTGATTCTTGCCGAGCTCAAATGGTTACTCTTTTTCTCCTTCACGATGTCGGGTTCCCCTCATCTCACGTCCCTGTTGTTTACTGTGATAACCTTGGTGCTACACAACTTTCATCCAACCCAGTCTTTCACTCTCGCATGAAGCATGTTGCCATCGATTATAATTTTATTCGGGACAAGGTCAATCAAGGTGTGGTTCGTGTCACTCACGTCCCTGCTGGAGATCAAATTGCGGATGTTCTCACTAAGTCTCTACCCCGTTTAGACTTTCACTCTTGGTGGGACAAGTTGTGCCTTCGTTCCCGTGGCCCAACTTGAGAGAGGTATGACAAGATATTGTAGTTATTATAGATATTATTGTTATTATTGTAATCATTATAAAGTATTATGTAGTTATTCTAGAAGATACTAGAAAATACTCACTCTTTGTATAAGTATTTGTTGTGTATAGTAATACAAATCCTCAGTTCTCCAAACTCTGTTTTAAATAATAATGAAAATAAAAAAGGAAAAGTAAATCAAGTCGTCTTTTTTCCACTACGCTCATTTGCTAGACTAGGGCTAAATTACAATTTTGGTCCTCTAACTAGACACGTTTTTGATTTTTGTCCAAGTTTTTCTCCGGCGACAATTTTAGTCCTGTAAGTGGTATTTTTTTTGCAAAAATAGTCCTGAACGCCGGAAAGACCACTTACATGACTAAAATTGTCGCCGGAAAGAACACTTACAGGTCTAAAATTTTTGCCGGAAAAGACCAATTTTAGTCCTGTAAGTGGTCTTACCGGCGCTCAGACTATTTTTGCAAAAAAAGACCACTTACTGAGGACTAAAACTCGTCGCCGGAGAAAAACCAGACCAAAATCGAAAAACGTGTCTAGTTAGAGGACCAAAATTGTAATTTAGCTTATTAGACTAGTCTCCCCTTCCGTCAAGAATACCCATTAAAACTCATACCGAAATACCTATCAAGGAATTTCTACCATCTCAAATGAAGTAGCATTCACCTTCTCGAAAAAGCATACAAAAATTAACACAACGAATTAGAACAATGTAATAAAAAATAGAAAAACAAATTCTATTTTTCCCCTTATATCATGTTTGATCACAAGTTAATAATTTTGTTTCCCAAGAATCGTTTATTAGGGTTCCAAATGTGGTCGCAACAATTCCAATCCTTATTCAAACCCATTAAAATATAAAATATAAGGATGCGAATATATTTTCGGCACCATTAAAGGAGTCCATGTAAGAAAAATTGATTGTTGAAACTTTAAAAAAGAATAAAAAAATTTGATGTTTTGAATGGAATACTTTTACGAAAGGGATGAGAAATGGCATGCGTATGAACGAGGAAGAGACTAAGAGTATGAACTATGAAGAAGACAACTTTATTATTATTATTATTATTTTTTTTTTTTTTTTGTGATTCAAGCGTTTATGGAAATGGGAGCAAAACGACAACGTTCTTAGACAGGGAAAATGGACAGAGGATCCGTGTTCGCCGATGCGTTAGAAGTTATTTTGAAAAGTGAAAGTAAAAATATACTCTAGACAATAGAAAATGAGAAAGGATGAACATGAGCGATTGTCCTTAACACAATACTATTCCAAGGCAAAGAGTACAAAGGATGCACGAGCGATTCTCCAAACATTTTTTTTCCGGGCAAGATCAAGTCAAGAAGGTTTGTTTACTACCCTTAGGGACATAATGGAGAATTTTAAGATGCAGGAAAATGAGAATATCCTCGAATATTCACTAGGGTATGTTCCCTTATTAATAGAATACGCCAACAAACAAAGAATGTTTTGAGACCTAAAAGATCATTAAGATAATTCTATGCAGTTTGCCAAGTAAGGTCGATCATGCTTTGGTGGCCATTGAATAATCACAATAACTTTCCTCAATGGAAATAAACGCATGCGTGGAAGACTAGAAGCCAATGAAGCTTGAATTTTGATAATGAAGTCGTCAAATTACTAAGTCTCACAAAGAACATAACTATGAATATGATCTCAACTTACGGGAGGCGGTGTGTCAAGCATGTGTTGTCGCTTATTCATCACCGTGGAAGGAATGCTAACATTCTTCTATAAATATTTGTCTTTGTAAACCAAACTGTTTTAAATATTACCAATTTTTATGCGTACATTGTGTGACAATTGATAGTTCTCTTCATTTTTTGTTGGATATTTTTGGTCTGTTCCGCTCTGTCTCTCATCCGGTTATTTAGGCTTTCATGAGTCTATCTTCAAAATGAATATATGTGATTAAAAACGTTCTCAATCTAAAAGTGACCTACTTATTTGGAATCTACCATTACTTCTAAGGAGTGGGTTGTCCTTGTCAAGGCCCCATACATTGATGGGTCGGGGCACATGTAATGGAAGAACTTGATGAGGCTTCATATCGAGTCAATGTCCATTGGTTCCTATGGAGACCGCCAACAAGGCCGAGACTCTTACTAAGGTAGCCAAAAAAGATAATCGACAATGAAGAAGAGGACTTCCAAATGTTTTCTTTTATAATAGAGTAATATAATGTAATTTCAATTGATTTGTTTGAGTAAAATAGAGGTGATTCTATACTACACAACCATAATATAAACGCAATAACACACAATAAATGCAATTGAATACAAGGATTTATTATCAATGATTTTATGTATCTAGAATATTCCCAACACGCCCCCACAATCCCATGAGAATGGAATGAACATGGAGATTGGCTCGTAATGAATTAATCTTGCTACCTTCACATGGTGCATGCAACAACCTTCTTCATATCAATCGGAAACAACTACTTCAAATCAACCTACTGTTGCTTGAATCTGCAATGTATGACACAATTTTTATAAAGAGTCATAAAAGTAGTGATAGAGAGGAAGAAATGTTTGGAGAGAATATATCATCTTTTAGAGGATTTGATTCCATAAAAAAAGAATTCTTAGCTGAAAAAAATTGATGTGTGGTCACCTTTGTGATCAACACATGGAGGGTTGTACCTAATTAAGAAAATTTGGAATGGAGGATTGTAAAACCTTTAATAAACTTTGGAATGGATGGTTGTACGAACCCTAAAAGACGAAATCTAAAACACGAAAGGGGAAGAAGCAATTGGAGGAGGCAAGAGAGGCGTAAATATATGGCAAACGATGATGGGAGAGAAAAGGTAGAATAAAATAAAGAAATTTTTATTGAAAAAACAGAGGTTTAGTTGAAGTTTACCATTGAATTAAAAAAAATCGACATGACTTAAGGAAGTGTTTATGGGGTTTGAAAGATGATCATGAATGAGAGCAATTTAGTTTAATGACTAAGAAAATTAAAGGAAATAACAAAACATGAAGACGGAAAAAATCAAAGGATAAACAAAACATGAAGACGGGTGAGGGTTCGTGTAGATTACGGTAACGAACCCCACTCAAACGAATTTCTTTACGATTGACCAGCCGAAAGACGTTAGTCTAAATGTTCGATACCAAAATAGAGTAATAAAACTGAATTTCCATTGATTTGTTTGAGTACGATAGAGGTGATTATATGGAAATTAGGGATAAGGACACAATCTGGAATATTTTTAAGTAAAAGGACAAATTTACACATTTTTATAGGAGAAAGACAATCGCATAATTTTTATAGCGAGAAGGACAAACAAAGTGAATCCGAAAATCGGTGAATCTCTCGGTGAATCCCAAATCAATGAATTTCGACAGTGAATCTCAAACTCGGTGAATTTCGACAATGAATTTTGAAAATTAGTGAATTTCGATGGTGAATTTCGGCAGTGAATTTAAACAGTGAATTTCGACTGTGGATGAATAGTTTTGTCCTTTATGCAAAAGTTTCAAAAGACTGTCCTTCTACTCAATTGATGAAATATTTCTGTCCTTCTCCCTCATTCCCCTGTGATTATATACTACCCCACCATAATACAAGCTTAATAATACACAATAAATACAGCTTGATTACAATGATTTATTTTCCATTATTTTATGTATCTAGAATATTCTCAACACATAGCAATGGCTATCCTTGTCAACTCTATAAATCCGTGAACTCGGGTTGGTAACTCGTAAGTCCGCCAAAGAAAAATAAAGGGTGTTCTCATCACAATCGATCTACTCAAAACATCACACTTCGCCTAAATTTTGACTTTACAAAGGTCGAAATATGTGTTCATCCCTTTCAGAGTCAAATTTTCTGCATAAATTCAACCCTGGAGCGATCGAATTTCGTTGTGGTGCTCCTACGATTAATTGAGTTTGGTGTCATCTACAATGTCCAAAATAAAAATAGAGGAAGTTTACTTTTGTGTAAAACATACTTTTCATTTTTCTATTTCTTTTTCTGTTTCTTTTTCTTATTATTAAAACGTACTTTTCCAAATCCAGAAATTTATAAAGTATCTTTCCAACAAAAAAAGAAGAAGAGAGGGACCGTACACAGTCAAGCAAGGAATAAGAAGACCGATATGGTAATATTAATGAGACCAAACATTCATGTACGGAATAATGAAAGTAACTAGAGAGTATGTATCTTGAAAAAGCATCCATCTGAATTTTACTTATACAATTTTAACGTGATTTTAATTCACGTGTTTCAGCTCATATATACATTTCATTTACCTACATAGGTATACAAGTATTAAGGAAATGTGTAAAAATATTAATGGAAAAAAATGTGGGCCACATTGATAAATGTGAATGCGCTACTTGCAGGATCAATTTATAAATGAGGTTCAACTCAAATGTTCATGGCATCTGTATCTTTCAATTGTTCATCCATCAATAGTCATTACCACTAAAGAAAAAGAAAGAAGCCATGAAGTCATTTCAAATTTTGTTGTGTTTTCAACTAATGTTGCTGCTATTCATCACCGTGGAAGGTATGCTAACATTCTTCTATAAAGTAAACCAAACGGTTTAAATATTACCAAGTTTTATGCGTACATTGTGTAACGATTAATAGTTCTCTTCCTTTTGAGGGCAAAAATTAACAACTTTATGACTATGTTTATTGAATATATTAGGAGCAGCAACACTATGCGCCACTAAGATCGAAGTCCCCGGATGCACTGATAAGAAATGCGGAGACTCATGCTTGGCATTGATTGGTCCGAGACTTAGAGGTGCACGTTGTGTTCCTACTATAAGCAACACAAATTGTGGATGTACCTATGTCTGTGAAGTACCTCCAGGACCGGACAGATCATAAGCACATTTATCAACCGATGAATGAACTCGTTTACAAAATTATGTACCTCAATTTTTCGTTATGAATAATCAATATTGTTTTACTGCATCCTTATCACCTTGGCCCTCTTTCCATGTTTTTCTTTAATGCAATTTTTGTTATAAAATATTCAATAATGTTTACATTCAATGTAGAACTCAAAACATAGAATGCAAACTATTGATCACTTTAACAATAAGTTCAAAGAGCATATATCCACAAAGATAACAAGTGTAAGCAATTCAGAAATCGAATTCCAATTAAATTAATGAATGTGTTCAATTTATACATGAAAAAGAATAGGGTTATGGGGAAGTAGAAAAGATGGCACGGGGGATGCATTTCGGCAGACTGCAGGACAGTCCTTGAACCACGTGCCGCGTAGCGTTTCGGATACATGGCAGCATGGCCTCAATGCTCTTGTCGCCGCAGCCGGAGGACCTTTTCTGCTTATCCGAGCACTTATTCCTCTCATAACTTAAAGAATTCAACTAATATGCTATATTTGCAGAAGTCAATGATCTCGAGCATTAAATTAAAGTGAAGGTTTGCAACCGTATAATAAAGATTCTTGAAGGCAGTCTCACACCTTTTGCTGCATGTGCTAAATTCGTGAATGTCTACCCGAACTGCAATGGTAAATAGGCTCAACCCTTCTCATTCCTAGTTCAACTAAAAACCAAAGGTTTGTGCCCCTGTGAAGCTTTTCGGGTTTGAGTCATTCTGAGAGAATTAGCTCGATGAAGGTCAAACCAACCTTATTCCAGTCAGTGGCTGGTTTGTGCTTCGCTTGTGGTATTGTTTGGAAGTCCGGTTGGGTCAGGGATGGTCTACTGGTCTTGACCATTCTCTGATTATGTGTTTTTGTCCTTTATCCATCCTTGTGTGTGCTTGTTTCATTTTTGGTTGGATATTTGGTCTGTTCCGCTATGTCTCTTCTGGTTATTTAGGTTTTCAAGTGTCTTTCTTCAAAATGAATATATGTGATTAAAAACGTTCTCAATCTAAAAAGTTACCTACTTATTTGGAATTTGTCAAGGCCCCCATACATTGATGGGTCAGGGCACATGTAATGGAAGACCTTGATGAGGCTTCATATCGAGTCAATGGACTACCAACTTTGAAGAATTATTAAGAATTGTCCATTGGTTCCTATGGAGACCGTCAACAAGGCTAAGACTCTTACTAAGGTAGCCAAAAAAGAAACTGACAATGAAGAAGAGGACTTCCAGATGTTTTCTTTTATAATAGAGTAATATAACTGAATTTCCATTGATTTGTTTGAGTAAAATAGAGGTGATTATATATTACACAACCATAATATAAACGCAATAACACACAATAAATACAATTGAATACAAGGATTTATTATCCATGATTTTATGTATCTAGAATATTCTCAACACGCCCCCGCAATCCCAGGGGAATGGAATGAACATGAAGATTGGCTCGTAATGAATTAATCTTGCTACCTTCACATGGTGCATGCAACAACCTTCTTCATATCAATCGGAAACAACTGCTTCAAAACAACCTGCTATTGCTTGAATCTGCATTATATGACACAATTTTTGTAAAGAGTCAGAAAAGTAGTGATAGAGAGGAAGAAATGTGTGGAGAGAATATATCATCTTGGAGAGGATTTAATACCATAAAAAAAGAATTCTTAGCTGGAAAAAATTGTTGTGTGGTCACCCTTGTGATCAACACATGGAGGGTTGTACCCTAATTAAGAAAATTTAGAATGGAGGATTGTAAAACCTTTAATAAAATGTGGAAAGGATGGTTGTACGAACCCAAATAGACGAAATCTAATAGACGAAAGGCGAAGAAGAAATTGGTGGAGTCAAGAGAGGTGTAAATATATGGCAAAAGATGATGGGAGAGAAAAGGTATAATAAAATAAAGAATTTTTGATTGAAAAAACAGAGGTTTAGTTGTAGTTTACCATCGAATTAAAAAAAATCGACATGTCTTATGGAAGTGTTTATGGGGTTTGAAAGATGATCATGAATGGGAGCAATTTAGTTTAATGACTAAGAAAATTAACGGAAATAACAAAACATGATGACGAAAAAAATCAAAGGATAAACAAAACTTGAAGACAGTTGAGGGTTCGTGTAGATTACGGTAACGAACCCCTATCCAAACGAATTTTTTACGATTGACCAAGATCTAAAAGACGTTAGTCGAAATGCTCTAATACCAGAATAGAGTAATAAAGCTGAATTTCCATTGATTTGTTTAAATACGATAGAGGTGATTATATACTACACAACCATAATATAAACGCAACAATACACAATAAATGCAGTTGATTACACTGATTTATTTTCCAGATTTTATATATCTTGAATATTCTCAACACATTACTTCAAAGGCTATGGCTATCCTTGTCAACTCTATAAGTCTGGTGAACTCGGGTTGGTAACTCAGGAAAGTCGACAAAAGAAAAATAAAGGGTGTTCTCATCACAATGATCAACTCAAAACATCACACTTCGCGTCTAAATTTTGACTTTACAAAGGTCGAAATATGTGTTCATACATTTGAGTCACATTTTATGCATAAATTCAACCCCTGGAGCGATCGAATTTCGTTGTGGTGCTCCTACGATTAATTGAGTTTGGTGTCATCTACAATGTCCAAAATAAAAATAGAGGAAGTTTACTTTTGTGTAAAACATACTTTTTTTTTTTCTTTTCTTTTCTTTTATTAAAACGTACTTTTCCAAATCCAGAAATTTATAAGGTATCTTTCCAAAAAAAAAAAAAAAAAAAAAAAAGAGAGGGACCGTATACAGTCAAGCAAAAATAAGAAGACCGCTATGGTAATATTAATGAGACCAAACATTCATGTACAGAATAATGAAAGTAACTAGAGAGTCTGTATCTTGAAAAAGCATCCATCCGAATTTTACTTAAACAATTTTAGTGTAATTTTAATTCACGTGTTTCAGCTCATATATAAATTTCATTTACATACATAGGTATACAAATATTAAGGAAATGTATAAAAATATTAATGGAACAAAATGTGGGCCACATTAATAAATGTGAATGCGCTACTTGATCAATTTATAAATGAGGTTCAACTCAAATGTTCATGGCATCTGTATCTTTCAATTGTTCATCCATCAATATTAGAGGTTTGTGCCCTGTGAATCTTTTCGGGTATGAGTCATGCTGAGAGAATTAGCTCGATGATGGTCAAACCAACCTTATTCCAATCGGTGATTGGTGCATGCAACAACCTTCTTCATATCAATCGAAAACAACTACTTCAAATCAACTCGCTATTGCTTGAATCGCAATTTATGACACAATTATTGCAAAGAGTCATAAAAGTAGTGATAGAGAGGAAGAAATGTTTGGAGAGAATATATCATCTTTGAGAGGATTTGATTCCATATAAAAAGAATTCTTATTTGAAAAAATTGATGTGTGGTCACCATTGTGATCAACACATTGAGGGTTGTACCCTAATTAAGAAAAATTTGAATGGAGGATTGTAAAACCTTTAATAAACTTTGGAATGGATGGTTGTACGAACCCTAATAGACGAAATCTAATACACGAACGGGTAAGAAGCAATTGGTGGTGGCAAGAGAGGCGTAAATATATGGCAAAAGATGATGGGAGAGAAAAGGTAGAATAAAATAAAGAAATTTTTATTGGAAAACAGAGGTTTAGTTGTAGTTTACCATTTAATTAAAAAAATCTACATGTCTTACGGTAGTGTTTATGGGGTTTGAAAGATGATGATGAATGAGAGCAATTTAGTTTAATGACTAATAAAATTAAAGGAAATAACAAAACATAAAGATGGAAAAAAATCAAAGGATAAACAAAAAATGAAGACGGGTGAGGGTTCGTGTAGATTACGGTAACGAACCCCACCCAAACGAATTTTTTTACGATTGACCTTGATCTGAAAGACGTTAGTCGAAATGTTCTGATACCAGAATAGAGGAATAAAACTGAATTTCCATTGATTTGTTTGAGTATGATAGAGGTGATTATATGGGAAATTAGGGATAAGAACACAATCTGGAATATTTTTAAGTAACAGGACAGCTACACATTTTTTATAGAGAGAATGACAACTACATAATTTTTATAGCGAGAAGGACAAACAGTGAATCCCGAAAATCAGTGAATCTCCCCAGTGAATCCCGAAATCAATGAATTTCGATAGTGAATTTCGACAGTGAATCCCGAAAATCAGTGAATTTCGACAACGAATTTTGAAAATTAGTGAATTTCGACTGTGAATTTCGGCAGTGAATTTAAACAGTGAATTTCTAACACAAGTGAATTTATTTGTGGATAAATAGTTTTGTCATTTATGCAAAAGTTTCAAAAGACTGTCCTTCTACTCAATTGATGAAATATTTCTATCTTTCTCCCTCATTCCCCCGTGATTATATACTACACAGCCATAATACAAACGCAATAATACACAATAAATGCAGGTATCTTTCCAAAAAAAAAAAAAAAAAAAAAAAAAGAGTGACCGTTCACAAGTAGTAACATACTAAAACAAATAATAATAAAATTTCGTAAAATGTAGTAACGGGTAATAAACAAATAGTAATGTGACCCATAAAATAGATAAAGCACATCAAAAAAAAAAAAATAGTAACGCTACAAAATTAATAGTAACAACCCTAAACCCTAAACTTTTAAAAATAAAATAAAATAAACGATCTGCTTCGCGGCGTTCAATTCCGATCGTTCACCCGGCGCACAACCGTCACCCTCTTTCTCCTCCCCAACCACCAATTGCTTCTCCTCCCCAAATCGTTCAAAAATTCAGAGCTTCGATTCAAAAATTGCAAATTCAGAGCTTCGGTTTATCACTACAAAAATGTGATATTAACAGGGAATCAAATCATTAA
This sequence comes from Gentiana macrophylla, assembly GCA_026214975.1. NCBI lineage: Eukaryota > Viridiplantae > Streptophyta > Magnoliopsida > Gentianales > Gentianaceae > Gentiana > Gentiana macrophylla. Next base: position 25,593,824 of record CM047808.1, read on the forward strand.
TTTACATAGAATAAAACCCAGAAATTGACCAATGATTCAATCAATTCAATCGATTCAGGGCTGAACGATTCACCAATGATTCAATCAATTCACCAATGATTCTTCATCAATTCGTTCAAGGCTGAACGATTCAATCATTCAATCGTTCTTCGTCAATGGCCATCATTCTTCGTCAGTGGCTGAACCATTCAGGGCGACGGTTGAACGATTCACCTCCGCCTTCTAATGGCCGGACAAATAAAAGATGGTGACGCCATCCAGTTTCTGTGAAGTACCACCAGGACCGGACAGATCATAATTAAACACTTTTATCAACATATAACTTCCTAGTATTTGCTCTTTTACAAAATTATGACGAGCTCAACTTTTTATATAATATTCAGTAATGTTTAATTGAAACCATATCTCCTTGGCCCTCTTTCATTTTTATTTTTTAATAATGCAAATTTTTGTTATAAAATATTCAATAATGTTTACATTTAATGTAGAACTCAACACACAGAATGTAAACTATTATATAATCACTTAGAAATTAAGTTCAAAAGGCATATCATCCACAAAGATAACAAGCGTAAGTAATTCACAAACCGAAATTTCAATTAAATTAATGAATGTGTTAAATTCACACATTAACATGCATAGCACATCGATTACAACAAGACAGGTACGTAATTAGCTTCATCGGAGTCATTCAATCATTTCAATATTGCAACACCTATTGAAGGTAAGGTTTTTTTTTTTTTTTTTTTTTTTTTTTTTTCAATGGAGCAACATTAAAAAAAATCTTGAATCATGGAGCGTCGTTGAAGTAGTCATTGCCCCGAAGGTAAAAACTCAACTAGCCAATGCGGGGCACGGATCTCTGTTCATTTTCCCTGTCTAGCCATATATACGCTGTCGTTTTGCTCCCATTTCAATAGACTGTGACGCCTCATTTCCTGAAACCGAGTCCTTATCCGGAAAATAACACCCGGCATGTATAATATCAAATAAAATATAATATTATACATAAGCCTTACGTCATATATCATAAACACAATGCAGAAACAAAACGACTCAGGGAAAAATTCCAAAGATCAACTACAACAAGATTCAATGCTGCACTAAAACCAAAATGGAAATTGAAACGTCTTACAACAATTCCAAAATAAAAGAAAACCAAACGATCTAGTCTTACATCAAAGGCCTCTAAAACGAGCCAAACAAAAACAACATTCAACTTGAAATAACAACATTGTTTAAATCAAAACTTGAAATAAACAAAAGTCTTCAAAACAACTTCAACAAAAAAAAAAACATCATGCATCATATGTCCTCATTGTTCTCATCTCCATCAAAAACCTGTTCATCTTCTCAAAACAAAACATATAACGGGTAAGTACATACGTACTTAGTAACGAGTAGAAGTTATTGAATAATACGTTTTATAATGAAAAGAAAGTAAACGTTGTCTTATTATTAATCCGTTATTAAATGATCTTACACCAAGCTATCACATTATATTCATAGTATAACATGAGATCCTTAAGATTACTAACTTAGCTTATCTTTGTTCTGAAAGATGTTTGCTAGGGCACTACACTTAGTGAGATATGCACTAAGACAAAGACGCAACCCTATAGAGATAAATCTCTAGCGGTCCCGGGATAGTCATTCCACTTTGTCTGGCCAACCCTAGAGAGCTGACTGGTGAATGTCTATCTCGTTCGTGAGTTTGTCCGGCGGAATGATCACTACTTTATCTGGCGGGTCTAGAATACGGCAGTGATCATCACCACTTTATTTGGCCAACCATCACATTGCAGATATTGTACTGTGCATATCCAAGCTCTTATGATGTTTAACATTTTATCTAGTCAAATACGTTTATTAAGTGATTAGCTAGCCACCTAGGAACATTCAGGATAAAAAGCTCCCTACTCCCTCTTCTTAGACTCTTAGATTCAAGCTAGCAATTACACAGACATTGATGAACTCTAGTTCATCAAAGCACAAGCCTTTTCATGCCCTTCCGACGGTCCCGAACTTCAACTCCCTTTAAGAGTACATCCGGTGCCGGAACTAAATGCATCAGAAACTCAATCGAGGCTTGTTCATATTATTTCAACTTTTTTGAATTCATTAGAAAGAATATAAATCAAGCTAAGTATCAAAATAACATTAGTCACAAACAACTACACATTATATATTTATTAAATCGCCTATTTTTTTTTTTTTCAAAAGCCGTTGCCTCCAACCCCAAGCATAAGGAAAAGAAAGAAAGTACAAATACAGCAGCAGAAAACATGCATATACACTAAAGTGTATATCTAATTCTTTGGTTATTTCACCTTTTTCCTTTTTATACTATTTATCAGTTACCCTCCCAGCAACTTGCGACATCATCTGCATTCTTTTTTTTTTTCATGTACGAACTCAACATTATTCCAAACCAATTCCATCGATTTTTGACAGCAAGAACATAAATAAAACAGGTCTAAAACATCACCAAATATATTTTAAAATCAACAACAACCCATAAACTTTATTCTACAAACAAAACACACAATCCAAACATTATAAATCATTCAATCATTCAATATGAAAACCACGTTACCTTAATTGCGAGCAACAAACAATCCAAAACACCAAAAGAACCTAGCTTTCGATTCAACCTACAAATTGATCAAACTACGATTCTTGAACATCAAAGCAACATAAACTCAGAACATCTAACTTATACTAAGTATTTCCAGCCATAACTTCTCAGAACCAAAAACGAATGAAATCTTACCTTCTCCAACCGGTTAATTGTTGGTATCAAAACGATCCTCGCCTTCCGTAGAATATTTTCCTCTTGATACGTCTGTTGAAAAGAGCAACGGATTAGCCTCGAAATCCAAAAGTCTCTTCTCTTTTTTTCTTCTCAAAACTTGTGCCCCTCTGCTTAATTTTTAACATGAAACTGTTTCTGAATAATTGGAATTTAATTCCCTATTAATCCCATTATAACTTATTTTAATTAATTCCTTAATTAACAAAATCTTTAATTTCCTTTTTCTTTCTTTAATTCCAATAATGAAAATAAATCTACTATTCTGATTTTCGTTAAATGACTGAAATGCCCTTTTTCGAAAATCGGGATATTACATAGACGCTGAATCACAAAAATATAAATAAATTATTGAAGATATTGTAGTTATTGTAGATATTATTGTTATTATTGTAATCATTATAATTGATTCGGTAGTTACTCTAGAAGATACTAGAAAATACTCACTCTTTGTATAAGTATTTGTTGTGTATAGTAATACAAATCATCAGTTCTCCAAACTCTGTTATGGTATATATCAAAGCCACCCTAATTTTTTTTTTACCTAATTCTTTTTCTACTTTCTTTCAGCCGCACCCATCTGCTTCCTCATGTCCGCCTCTATCGGACCTCTCCTATCTCGGCAGCAACAATGACCCACGACCACAACCGGCTCCAATCTCCCTGCTCTTGTTCCCCTCAACTCCGGCGCTCAAGCTCCGGTAAAACTCACAGGTGATAATTATGCTATTTGGGAGGTCCAATTTCGATCTCTCTTCATTGGTTATGATTTGTTTGGCTACATCGACGGCTCCAAACCTCAGCCACCCGCAACCATCACCGCCAATAATGTCACCACCTCCAATCCGGCACACACCCATTGGTACCGGCAGGACCAACTCATCCTCAACGCCTTGATTGGGTCTCTCGTCCACAACGGCGTTTAGGCTCGATTCATGCTCCCAAAAGCTCTATGGATGTCTGGACAGCCCTGAAAGACATCTATGCCAAGCCATCTCGGGGATGCATTAAACAAATCAAGCAGGCTATGAAGCACACCTTGAAAGGTACCATGTCCATCTCCGATTACTTGCAATTTATGCGCAATAAGTCTCACGAGCTCGCTCTTCTTGACAAACCCATGGATCATAAGGACCTAATCGATGTTATTTTGGATAATCTCGGTGATGATTATGCCGATCTGGTTCGTGCCGTTCAGGCTCGTGACTCCCTCATCACCATTGATGAGCTCCATGAAAAGTTGTTGAATTATGATGCTTCCCGTCGCCGTCTTGCATTTATGCAGACTGCGGGTCGTTGCTCATGTTCTTTGCCCGGCCTCCACCCTCAGCTCGTCCTCCGGTGTACACAGGTAGTGCAGGTAACCCGGGAAATTCAGCCCGTCCATCAACCAAACCTTATCAAGGTAAATATCAAATGTGTCGTGTGCAGGGACATAGTGCTCGCTTTTGCCCTAATTTTCAGTTTGTTCCTGTCCAAGGCTCAGCAGCCCCACGTCCTTCAGCCCCTTGTCCTCAACAGCAGTGACGTCCCAACGCCCCATAGGCTCACTTTATTGCAACCTCTGAATAGGCGTCCCACTCCCCGTGGCTTCTTGACAGCGGCGCATCGCACCACGTCACCAATGGTCTCCAAAACCTTTATCTTCACTCGCCATACACCGGCTCCGACGACCTTATGATCGGCGATGGTAGTCCCTTAACTGTTACTCACACTGGCACTACTTCACTCCCTCCCTCTAATTTAAATTTTCAGCTTCGTGATGTGTTATGCGTTCCAAATATATCTCGCAATTTACTGTCCATTTCCAAATTTTGTCAAACTAATTGTGTCTCTGTTGAATTTTTTATGGACTCATTTCGTGTTAAGGAGATTCCAACGGGTACGTGCCTACTGACGGGACCCGCTAAAGATGGACTTTACACTTGGCCCTCCACTCCTCTCCTCGCCTTTGATGCATCCACCGCCTCTTGGTATACCTGGCACTCCCGTCTCGGTCACCCTGCCTCTTCTATTTTTCGTAATTTTAGTTCTACTGCAAATTTTCCATTTTCCAATAATACATTTTCTGAACATTGTGATGTCTGTTTTAAGAATAAAAGTCATAAACTTCCATTTAGTTTGTCTACTTTACGTTCCTCCCACCCACTAGAAATTTTATTTTCTGATGTGTGGACTTCCCAGGTTATGGCCTTGACGGCTCTAAATATTATGTGATTTTTGTGTACCACTTTACCAAATATATCCGGTTTTATCCACTCACGCCGTAAAAATGATGTTGCTCTGATTTTCCCACAATTTAAAAACCTAGTTGAAAAGTACTTTGACGCCACCATAAAAATTATTTACTCGAGATAATGGCACCGAGTTCACAAGTCTTCGCCCATTTCTCACATCTCATGGGATCTCCCACTTCACCTCCCCTCACACACCGAGCACAATGGCTATTCGAACGCCGTCACCTCCACATCTTCAAAACATGCCTAGCTCTTTTAACCCATGCGTCCATGATTACCACTTCATCGCCCTATGCCTTCGCCACATTGTTTATCTCATTAATCGTCTCCACCCCGACCTCGACATGACCTCTCCCTTTGCCAAAATATTTGGCCACTCCCCGAACTATGAAAAACTTCGCGTATTCGTTTGTCTCTGCTACCCCTGGCTTCGTGATGAGCTTAAATTTACCCCTCGAAAATACATTTATAACGACTCGAAAACCATGGGTAAACTAACTCTCTAACCAGCAGAGTACCGGGTCAGATTGTTAGGATAGCTACAGGAGTACGAGGTCGATCCCACAGGGAAACGTGGTTGTGAGTACCAAAGTGAACGTGGTTCTTAGTCTAGGCGATCAAAGTTTTTGGATTGTTGGTATGTTTATACTAAAGATAGAAAAGAAAGAAAATTAAACTATTTGGTTTTAAAAGACATAGCCGAACCATGATCAAAATAGCTAATTTCAACCCCAATGATAGACAAAACTGGAAGTGTGCATTATAACAAATGAACTCTCACATTCAATCTCACGGGTGCGTGCTCTAATTCGATGTTAAGATCTCGAACAACTCTCCTTCAACATCCTATGCGAGGTTAATTAATTCTCTTTTAGAAAACCGATTATCCTAACATGATTAAGTGCTATGAGACGCTTGATATAACCCTCGTTATGGAAACAAGTCCAAAATTACTCGGTCGGTTACTACCGATTCATACTCACCAACGCATTACACCAAACATCTTAACGCGAATGTGTCAAAGAAGAAAACCAAGTATTACCTAATCCATGGTCTACCCGAAAGACTCCGTGAAACAACTTGTCATCGTTGGCTCAAGAACCACCCGGCACTTCATAGTTCAACCGAGGGTCTAACACTAAACTACACTAATCTAGACTACCACATTCAAGTTACTATGTTGATAATAAAACACCGATGAGCGCAGCCTGAATTCACGACCTAAAACCCGGTATGTTTTACCGCCTGGTCTTAGAACCCTTTTCCCACACCATTCTCTCTCGAACACTCTCAAGAATGATGTGTGTGATTTTTGACCTAGGTAGCTAATCTAGTCCAAATCCGTTATAACAAGTTCTAAGACGTGAAATATGTGAGATATAACAATAAAAAGCACTACACACTCCCTATTTTATCTTCCAAAGGTTGATTTCACCAAATTTTACATGATTCGACTATGTAACTACTTTAGCTATTCATAACAACGGAAATAACAACGAAATATATATATATCTAAATACATACATATATATATATAAATACTAGTATATATATATATATATATGTATATATAGATATATATATATATATATATATATATAAAGAAACAAAACGAAAGAAATCAAAACGGAAATAAAATAACTACAATTTATATAGATATACGTATAGATATATATATATATATATATATATATATATATATATATATATATATATATATATATATATATATAGTATATATATATATATATATATATATACTAATTGCATAAAAGTAAAAGAAAGCAATAAAAGACGGAAACGAAATTATATTAAAACGATAACTAGTCGGGTTATTACACCGACATTATAACGACATATATATTACATATAGGCCCCTCCATAACATAAATAAAAGAAAGAAGAAGGAGAAGAAGAGAAATGGGAGAAGAGAGGGGCCAAAGTTGGCCAAGAAAGGGGCAAGGAAGATCAATGGAGATGGAGGAGTTTATATAGAGAAAGATATATGAGGGAGGTAGCATATGTATATGAGGGAGGTTGTTATAAGGAAGGTATTATCTTAGGGAGTTTGTATATGGGAGGGAATTTTAGCATGTGGGAGAGAATATTTGCCATCATTAATAATATTCCCCATAGAAACATCCCATGTGAGCAAGCTAGCTACTAAAATGTGCAATTTGTTTTGCACCGGCTCGAATCGGTATTTATCCGGTTCGAGCCGGGATTTCAGCTGTTCAGTAAAACGCTCATAACTTGAGTTGTAGACCTCCGATTGACGTGATTCAAAATGCGTTGGAAAGCTCATTTGAAGATCTAAAACTTTCATGAAGAACACTTCCCCAGAAAATGCCTCTCAGTTGGGTCAAATATTTATCGAAGTACGCAGAAAAACCGACCCGTTGAACTTGTAAGCTTGTGGAACATTCTTCCGTCCTTCAAAATACCTCTTTTTAAGCGTCAAAACGTGTCGTCACTCGGGATTTTGGTCAACCTATAATTCTGCAATAAACCACCAAAATACCAAACGTAAATCCGACACGACACTCCGGTTACTAAACCGGTACAAAATCTACAAAAACATGATAAAAATACGATATTTTATAAAATAACTACTACTTATATATTTGGATGAATCTAAGGAATTAATGACTTGAAATGATATAAAAGTGCTCAAAATGATATTAGAAACGGGGTAAAAAGTTATAAAAATAACTATGAATTTTTCCCTTATCAACAACCCCCTACTTAGCTTTTGGTCGTCCTCGAGCAAAACAAGCGATAAAACAAAATGAATGAAGGAAAAATTCATGCAAAGATAAGATAATAGGGACAACCAGACGATATAACCATTAGAATTACAACCAAAGCGTTAACCTCAATATAAATGTATAAGCAGTGTGTGTGTGACAAGCCTTTTCAATTTCCACTATCCTCTCTTGAATAATTCAAGCAATACGCACAAATATCCATTCAGATAGTCATAATGACTTTCCTAGGTATAGGCAGTAAGCGTTCTACACAAAGTCCTTCCGTGTACTTATTAGGATAATCCCTAAAGCATATCATTCATTTATACTTTGGGGATAGTCAGAAGATAACTAAGTTTTCAACCATGCTCGCTTTTTTTTTTTTTTTTTTTTCACATTTGTAGCATATGCCTTCATTCCCAGCAATAGGACGTTTCGTGATAACCCCCTAGCTGGACTACTATCATCAGGCAGTTGCCCTCTTTCCCAGCAATAGGACGTTTCGTGATAACACCCTAGCTGGACTACTTTAATCGGGCAGTCGGGAGCTTTTAAACTTCATAGTGATATAGGACGTTTCATGATAACGCCCTACTGCACTCAAATCATTGGTAGCTACAACCGACATATATATAGTTCATCTTAATTTGGTATTTTCTTTTCATTCCACTTAACTTATATCCTTTCTATCACATTCAAACCTTCGGATATTCACAAGACACATTCAAAAATTAGGTACTAAGTTCTTGCAATTATCTCTAGAATAACCACTAGATCTTGAATGGATACAGTTTAAAATTTTCGCTTCAATAGCAAAGGCTTACGTGAACAATGAATTCATGTTACACAAATAAATTTGGGGTTAAAATGCACTTACGGTTCACTTTGGTTATATACATCCACATCGATCATTACATCATCAAATCCATGAAATATATACCTTATACAATTTATTTTAATCAACTCATTAATGCTCGAAAAATCAAAAACTAAAGGTTTAAACACTTATCGCCATTTCTAAACCAACCAGACTCTACCCCCACTTACGATTTTGCATTATTCTCGAGTGTAAATGAGGTAGAGAGGAAGACTTAGCTTATAAACAGAGACAGAAAGATGCTATCGAATCCCGTGAATGACCATGAGAAAGCACGATCCGAATCCCTATACCAAAACTTAAAACAAAGAAAACACGGGACATGGTCCTCGTGCAAGACATCGAATAGGGATATGGGAATAATAAGATAATGGCCTCGTTACGTCGAGTAAAATTCGATAGGCAATATATATATAGCTTTAGATGGAAAAATAACCCACACGGGTAAAGCATGTAACATCTAAGCATATATGTATCACATGAGCATATAACATAGTCAAGTCACTATTCCTAGATTCATTTTTTATTACACACGTTTTATTAAGGTGGGAATACTCACCACTATACTACAACCACTGTAAATTTGAAATGCAGACTAGATCATAAAATGAAATGTGTGAAAGAGTATTGAGTCTTTTATACCCGAGATCCTCAAAAGGTTCAATAACCTAAGTCCAAGAAATGATGCATTTGAATTTTATCTTTTTTTCTCCATTGGGATTTTCGGATAACCACCTAATCGCTCCCTTTTAATGACATTCAAACATTCATCCCGAGACTTGGTTGTGCTTTGTGTTCATCTTTCATACTGATTCTACATTTCATTAAGACTAGGCTTTATCCAAATTATTATTATTTAACGGGCTGCCTCCGGTAGCGCTTTTGTTTAACGTCGTTTGCTCGACAGGGTGACTCTAAGCAGACTCAATCAACCAAAATCCGAACTCAAGAAGATCAATAGCTTAAGAAAAATTAACAATGCGAGAACCATTGAAATTGTATTGTCTAAAACGCCTCGTTTGGCCCTCGATGTTATCTCCTCCCGGCCAGAGAATCTTCTTTTATCACTGTCGAACCATCTTCTTTTGAAAATCACCATAAAGCTCATCCATTGGGGAGTATATGAATCGAATCACGTAAAATTCATCCTCACAGAGTGGACGAATATAGTAATCCGGGACCGTCATATCAACTATTACCAACTTTCCCAGTGGCTTTACCGAAGATGGCCGATCAATCTCATCAGGTTTCCTCATACACTCCTTTTGGAAATCTCCAATTGGGAGTGACAAAGATTTGGGCGATCCCGTATGCTCCTCTAACTCTGTCTCATCAAAGAGTGCACTCAAATCCATCACACACCCCTCCATATCATTATTTTGTGGTTCATCGGAAGGCTGTGTAATAGATAGAAGTTGCACCTCTTCCATCTCCAAATCCTGCACTTCATCTTCATCCCAAAATGAGCTATTTTCATCACCAAATTCTTCTTGCTCACCATAACAATGGTCGGTTCCACCACACACTCCACCACGCTTTCATCACTTTTTATCTCGGGGTGAAGGTGTAGTAGATAGAACGTGAAACTTGCCATAGTCAAATATCGCAATTGGAGATGGAACTATGAGTAATCCCAACTCACTATCTGGCTCAGAAATCTCATCTTGGTAAACTGAATCATCAACCTCATTCTCAACCTGAACTTCTTCAATGAGCACATCTTCATCCCGGACCACCTCACATGTCTCTGCCTCTTTCACATACCTCACTAATTCAATCAATTTCCCCACCTTGTCTTGAAGATTTCTTATGGCGGCTTCAGTACTTCTATCGAACTCTTGCATATCCTTATTTAATTGAATCAAATTCTCGTCCAAAAGAGTAATCTGCTCCATTTGAATGTCGGTGAGGTCTTCTTGTGGCAGTGGGGAAAAGCGATCATTTCGACTTTGATTCATTGGAGGTGAGTAGTAGGCCTCTTGCCAATTCAGACACTGATCGGATGGTGAATATGGTTGAAGCTATCAACATGCTGAGTATGAACACCATAATCCTGATAAGCACTAGGGTTCAAAGGACCCTCATAATATTGTGGTTCATAACTTGAATATCCATAATTCTGGTCCTGGTATGCACTAGGGCACTGATAAGCCCATGAATCTTGGTTATTCTGCTGTTGATATTGAGGCTCAGGCACATACTGTTGTTGATAATATTGTTCCGGTGCCTGAGGTTGGTAAGGGTATTGTTGTTCAGGTGAGTAGTATTGATTGAAAAATTCATCCATTTAAGCTCAAACTGCAAGATCTCAGAAAACAACAAGAAAACAATAAAAATTTTCTTTTCTTCTTTTTTTTTTCGTTATTTTTTTTTTTTTAAACCTAGGCCTAAGCCTTCGGTTCACTTACAAGATATCACAACAATATCACACATTTCCCCGGCAACGGCGCCAATTTTTGATGAGCTTAAATTTACCCCTCGAAAATACATTTATAAAGACTCGAAAACCGTGGGTAAACTAACTCTATAACCAGCAGAGTACCGGGTCAGATTGTTAGGATAGCTACAGGAGTACGAGGTCGATCCCACAGGGAAACGTGGTTGTGAGTACCAAAGTGAACGTGGTTCTTAGTCTAGGCGATCAAAGTTTTTGGATTGTTGGTATGTTTATACTAAAGATAGAAAAGAAAGAAAATTAAACTATTTGGTTTTAAAAGACATAGCCGAACCATGATCAAAATAGCTAATTTCAACCCCAATGATAGACAAAACTGGAAGTGTGCATTATAACAAATGAACTCTCACATTCAATCTCACGGGTGCGTGCTCCTAATTCTGATGTTAAGATCTGAACAACTCTCCTTCAACATCCTATGCGAGGTTAATTAATTCTCTTTTTAGAAAACCGATTATCCTAACATGATTAAGTGCTATGAGACGCTTGATATAACCCTCGTTATGGAAACAAGTCCAAAAATTACTCGGTCGAAGTTACTACCGATTCATACTCACCAACGTACTACACCAAACATCTTAACGCGAATGTGTCAAAGAAGAAAACCGAAGTATTACCTAATCCATGGTCTACCCGAAAGACTCCGTGAAACAACTTGTCATCGTTGGCTCAAGAACCACCCGGCACTTCATAGTTCAACCCCGGGGTCTAACACTAAACTACACTAATCTAGACTACCACATTCAAGTTACTATGTTGATAATAAAACACCGATGAGCGCAGGCCTGAATTCACGACCTAAAACCCCGGTATGTTTTACCGCCCGGTCTTAGAACCCTTTTTCCCACACCATTCTCTCTGAACACTCTCAAGAATGATGTGTGTGATTTTTGACCTAGGTAGCTAATCTAGTCCAAATCCGTTATAACAAGTTCTAAGACGTGAAATATGTGAGATATAACAATAAAAAGCACTACACACTCCCTATTTTATCTTCCAAAGGTTGATTTCACCAAATTTTACATGATTCGACTATGTAACTACTTTAGCTATTCATAACAACGGAAATAACAACGAAATATATATATATATCTAAATACATACATATATATATAAATACTAGTATATAGATATATATGCGTATATATAGATATATATATATATATATATAAAGAAACAAAACGAAAGAAATCAAAACGGAAATAAAATAACTACAAATTATATATATATACGTATATAGATATATATATATATATATATATATATATATATATATATATATATATATATATATATATATATATATATATATATATATATATATATATATTTATACTAATTGCATAAAAGTAAAAGAAAGCAATAAAAGACGGAAACGAAATTATATTAAAAGCGATAACTAGTCGGGTTATTACAATCGACATTATAACGACATATATATTACATATAGGCCCTCCATAACATAAATAAAAGAAAGAAGAAGGAGAAGAAGAGAAATGGGAGAAGAGAGGGGCCAAAGTTGGCCAAGAAAGGGGCAAGGAAGATCAATGGAGATGGAGGAGTTTATATATAGGGAAAGATATATGAGGGAGGTAGCATATGTATATGAGGGAGGTTGTTATAAGGAAGGTATTATCTTAGGGAGTTTGTATATGGGAGGGAATTTTAGCATGTGGGAGAGAATATTTGCCATCATTAATAATATTCCCCATAGAAACATCCCATGTGAGCAAGCTAGCTACTAAAATGTGCAATTTGTTTTGCACCGGCTCGAATCGGTATTTATCCGGTTCGAGCCGGGATTTCATCTGTTCAGTAAAATGCTCATAACTTGAGTTGTAGACCTCCGATTGACGTGATTCAAAATGCGTTGGAAAGCTCATTTGAAGATCTAAAACTTTCATGAAGAACACATCCCCAGAAAATGCCTCTCAGTTGGGTCAAATATTTATCGAAGTACGCAGAAAAACCGACCCGTTGAACTTGTAAGCTTGTGGAACATTCTTCCGTCCTTCAAAATACCTCTTTTTAAGCGTCAAAACGTGTCGTCACACGGGATTTTGGTCAACCTATAATTCTGCAATAAACCACCAAAATACCAAACGTAAATCCGACACGACACTCCGGTTACTAAACCGGTACAAAATCTACAAAAACATGATAAAAATACGATATTTTATAAAATAACTACTACTTATATATTTGGATGAATCTAAGGAATTAATGACTTGAAATGATATAAAAGTGCTCAAAATGATATTAGAAACGGGGTAAAAAGATATAAAAATAACTATGAATTTTTCCCTTATCACTTCGCCCTTACACTACCCACAAACTTGAACCCCGCTCTCGTGCATGTCTCTTCGTCGGCTATTCTCTTACCCAATCAGCCTATCTGTGCCTTGACACCACCGATCTTCATATATACACCTCTCGCCGCGTTAAATTTATGGAAAACAATTTTCCTTTCCGCTCCACCGCCGAACCTCCACCTGACCAGCCTCCTCTACTCCACCACTGGATTCCCATACCACCTCCGGTCCCCACCCCCTCCCCTTCCCCGACCCGCTCCTCTCCTCAACCTTCTTCGGCCCCATCACCGCCACCTCCCACGGCCCCCACCTCCACCCAACACCTCCACCCAATGACGACTAGGGCTGAAAACAATATCTCTAAGCCTACTCAAAAACTATCCCTTCTCAGTGAACTTTCTTCCCCTGAACCCGAACCCTCCACGCTGTCTCAAGCCCTTGCCTCCCCTTCTTGGAGATCCGCAATGCAACTTGAGTACGATGCCCTTGTCAAGAATCACACGTGGGATCTTGTGCCTGCTGACCCTTCCTTTAATATTGTGGGCTGCCGGTGGGTGTACCGCACTAAGCATCTCCCTGATGGATCTCTCGATCCCTATAAAGCCCGTCTCGTTGCTAAGGGGTTTCATCAGCGCCCAGGTGTTGACTACTTTGAGACCTTCAGTCCCGTGGTCAAACCTACCACCATTCGGGTTCTTCTCACTCTTGCTACTTGTCATGGCTGGCCTCTTCGCCAGCTCGATGTCAATAATGCCTTTTGCGTGGTTCTTTATCTCGAAGCAGATTTATATGCAAAGCAACCACCTGGCTTCTCTAATATGGTGCATCGGATTATGTCTGTCGCCTTAATAAGGCATTATATGGCCTCAAGCAGGCCCATCGTGCTTGGTACTCGGAGCTCCGCTCCTATCTTCTTTCTGCGGGTTTCAGGAATGCTCACGCCGATGCCTCTCTCTTTATTCTCCATGATGGCACTCATTTTCTCTATGTTCTTGTATATGTGGATGACATCATTGTTACTGGATCGGACCCTGCTGCGGTCCAATCATTTATTCATAATATGGGTGTTCGGTTCTCTATCAAAGATCTTGGTCCGTTGACATACTTTCTTGGAATAGAGGTCATTCCTACACACGAGGGTCTTCACCGTCATAACGCAAATATATCATCGAGCTCCTCCTCAAATCCCGTATGGATAAAGCTAACCCAGTTTCTACACCGCTTCCCTCCGACATTTTTGCTCTTACCCCGACCTCGGGGACTCTACTGTCCGATGCCACTCTGTTTCGCAGTATTGTTGGGAGTCTTCAGTACTTACTATTCACCCACCCTGATATTGCCTTCGCAGTCAATAAACTGGCTCAGTTTATGCATGCTCCCACCGACACCCATTGGTCTTTTGTTAAGCGGCTTCTCCGTTATCTCGTTGGTACTTTTGATCAGGGATTACACATTTTTCATGATTCTCCTCTTGTCTTGCATGCATTCTCCGATGCTGACTAGGGTGGCAACCGGCCGGATTACACTTCCACCGGGGCCTACGTCGTGTTCTTAGGTCGCAATGCCATCTCTTGGAATTCGAAAAATCAACGTACTGTCGCCCGCTCCTCCACTGAAGCTGAGTACAAATCTATTGCTAATACAGTTGCTGAGCTCAAATGGTTACTCATTATCCTTCACGATGTCGGGTTCCCCTCATCTCACATCCCTGTTGTTTACTGTGATAACCTTAGTGCTACACAACTTTCATCCAACCCAGTCTTTCACTCTCACATGAAGCATGTTGCCATCGATTATAATTTTATTCGGGACCAGGTCAATCTAGGTGTGGTTCGTGTCACTCACGTCCCTGCTGGAGATCAAATTACGGATGTTCTCACTAAGTCTCTACCCCGTTTAGACTTTCACTCTTGGCGTGACAAGTTGTGCCTTCATTCCCGTGGCCCAACTTGAGGGGGCGTATTGAAGATATTGTAGTTATTGTATATATTATTGTAATCATTATAAAGTATTCTGTAGTTACTCTAGAAGATACTAGAAAATACTCACTCTTTGTATAAGTATTTGTTGTGTATAGTAATACAAATCATCAGTTCTCCAAACTCTGTTATAAATAATAATAAAAATAAAAAAGGAAAAGTAAATCAAGTCGTCTTCTTCCACTTCCGCTCACTGCTAGACTAGGGCTAAATTACAATTTTGGTCCTCTAACTAGACACGTTTTTCGATTTTGGTCCAAGTTTTTCTCCGGCGACAATTTTAGTCCTGTAAGTGGTCTTTTTTTGCCAAAATAGTCCTGAACGCCGGAAAGACCACTTACAGGACTAAAATTGTCGCCGGAAAGACCACTTACAGGACTAAAATTTTAGCTTGAGAAAAGACCAATTTTAGTCCTGTAAGTGGTCTTTCCGGCGTCAGACTATTTTTGCAAAAAGACCACTTACATGACTAAAGCGCCGTCGGAGAAAAACCAGGACCAAAATCGAAAAACATGTCTAGTTAGAGGACCAAAATTGTAATTTAGCCGCTAGACTAGTCTCCCCCTCCCATCAAGAATACCCATTAAAACTCATACCGAAATACCTATCAAGGAATTTCTACCATCTCAAATGAAGTAGCATTCACCTTCTCGAAAAAGCAAACAAAAATTAACACGACGAATTAGAACAATGTAATAAAAAATAAAAAAACAAAATCTATTTTTCCCCTTATATCATGTTTGATCACAAGTTAATAATTTTGTTTCCCCAAGAATCGTTTATTAGGGTTCCAAATGTGGCTGCAACAATTCCAATCCTTATTCGAAACCCGCGAAAATATAAAATATAAGGATGCGAATATTCACTAGGGTATGTTCCCTTATTAATAGAATACGCCAACAAACAAAGAATGTTTGGAGACCGAAAAGATCATTAAGATAATTCTATGCAGTTTGCCAAGTAAGGTCGATCATGCGCTGGTGGCCATTGAATAATCACATTAACTTTCCTCAATGGAAATAAACGCATGCGTGGAAGACTAGAAGCCAATGAAGCTTGAATTTTGACAATGAAGTCGTCAAATTACTAAGTCTCACAAAGAACATAACTATGAATATGATCTCAACTTACGGGAGGCAGTGTGTCAGCATGTGTTGCTGCTATTCATCACCGTGGAAGGTATACTAACATTCTTCTATAAATATTTGTCTTTGTAAACCAAACTGTTTAAATATTACCAATTTTTATGCGTACATTGTGTGACAATTGATAGTTCTCTTCATTTTTGGTTGGATATTTGGTCTGTTCCGCTCTGTCTCATCTGGTTATTTAGGTTTTCATGAGTCTATCTTCAAAATGAATATATGTGATTAAAAACGTTCTCAATCTAAAAAGTGACCTTCTTATTTGGAATCTACCATTACTTCTAAGGAGTGGGTTGTCCTTGTCAAGGCCCCCATACATTGATGGGTTGGGGCACATGTAATGGAAGAACTTGATGAGGCTTCATATCGAGTCAATGGACTACCAACTTTGAAGAATTATTAAGAATTGTCCATTGGTTCCTATGGAGACCGTCAACAAGGCTGAGACTCTTACTAAGGTAGCCAAAAAAGATACTGACATTGAAGAAGAGGACTTCCAAATGTTTTCTTTTATAATAGAGTAATATAACTGAATTTCCATTGATTTGTTTGAATAAAATAGAGGTGATTCTATACTACACAACCATAATATAAACGCAATAACACACAATAAATGCAATTGAATACAAGGATTTATTATCAATGATTTTATGTAACTAGAATATTGCCAACACGCCCCCACAATCCCATGAGAATGGAATGAACATGGAGATTGGCTCGTAATGAATTAATCTTGCTACCTTCACATGGTGCATGCAACAACCTTCTTCATATCAATAGGAAATAACTGCTTCAAATCAACCTACTGTTGCTTGAATCTGCAATGTATGACACAATTTTTATAAAGAATCATAAAAGTAGTGATAGAGAGGAAGAAATTTTTGGAGAGAATATTTCATCTTTTAGAGGATTTGATTCCATAAAAAAAGAATTCTTAGCTGAAAAAAATTGATGTGTGGTCACCCTTGTGATCAACACATGGAGGGTTGTACCCTAATTAAGAAAATTTGGAATGGAGGATTGTAAAACCTTTAATAAACTTTTGAATGGATGGTTGTATGTGACAGAGATATAAAGGAATGGTGTTGTTATTCACACTTTGAAACAATAGTATTACAAGGGTATATATAGTACTAAGACTACGATACTATAATGAATACATAATATTTACAATAACTACAGAATATATCTAATACCACCCCTCAAGTTGGACGAGGGACGAGACCTAACTTGCTACGTTGATGATGAAACGCTAAGCGAGGAAGCGATTTTGTAAGACAGTCAGCAAGTTGATCTTGGGCATTAACATGAGCAACACGCAAGGACCCACGTTGCACTTGGTCACGAATAAAATGATAGTCGATAGCAGCGTGCTTCATTCGGGAGTGAAAGACGAGATTGTGAGAATTGTGTCGTGCCCTAGTTGTCACAATAAATAATCGGAGTTTGGTGGGAGAAAACCAAGATCGTGAAGAAGAAATGTAACCCAATTAAGCTCCGCGAAGAGTGGAGGCCACCGAACGATATTCACTTCGGTGGATGAGCGAGCAATGGTCGATTGTTTCTTGGAACTCCATGATATGGCATTTCGACCAAGATAAACAATATAAGCACCAGTAGAAGCATAGTCGTCATTACCTCCCCAATCAGCATCAGAAAAAGCATGAAGAACAAGTGGAGAATCACGATAAATTTGAAGGCCAAGATCCACTGTCCCAGCAAGATACCGTAACATGCGTTTAGCATGACACCAATGCACATCCGTGGGAGCATGCATAAACTGAGAGAGTTTATTGACAGCAAAAGCAAGATCTGGTCGAGTAAACAACAAATACCGTGAGGGTCGCCAATAACCATACGATATTCCGAGGCATCATCAAGCGGTGTTCCAGACGTAGCGGTGAGTCCGAAATGTCAAGCGGTGGAGTAATAAATGATTTTGCTCGATCCATATGAAGACGAGCCAATAAATCGGTGGCATACCGCTTTTGAGATAAAACACAATCGCGGGCGTTGTAAATGATCTCAATGCCAAGAAAGTACGAAAGGACCCCAAGTCTTTGAGTGCGAATCTGCGCCCCAAAAGAGAGATAAAAGACTCAAGAGCCTTGGAGTCATTCCCAGTAATAATCAGATCATCCACATATACCAAGATATAAATAGTAGTGCCACAAGAATTATAAATAAATAATGAAGAGTCAAGATCCGCATTCTCGAATTTGTTGGCGAGAGAAAACCCTTGAGCTCATCATACCAAGCTCGAGGTGCTGTTTCAAACCATAAATTGCCTTACGCAATTTGCACACGTGAGTAGGATTATCAGAACTAACAAAACCACCAGGTTATGCGAGATAAACATCTTCTAATAAGTGACCCTGAAGAAAGGCATTATTAATATCAAGCTGGCGCAGAGACCACCCCTGCGATAGAGCTAGAGTAAAACGGCTAAATCATTGTAGTTTGCTTAACCACTGGAGTGAAGGTCTCATAATAATCCACACCAGGACACTGAGCAAACCCTTTAGCCACAAGGCGAGCCTTGTAGCGATCAACAGAACCATCCGGATGATGCTTAATACGAAAAATCCACTTAGAGCCAATGACATTGTAGTGAGGATGAGAGGGAACAAGTTCCCAGGTCTCATTACGAAGGAGAGCATCATATTCCTCTTGCATAGCAGTTATCCACTTAGGGTTTTTGAGTGCTTGGGTGATTGTGGTAGGTTCGGGTTTCAACGGAAGAGGTAATTTGGATGTGGAGATTGAGCTTTTGGATGGGTTTGTGGATGTTATTTTGAGCTCTAGTGCGCATAGGATGTGTGGGTGGAGGAGGTGGGGAGGTGGTGGTGGGGAGGGTGGAGGAGAAGGTGGTGGAGAATGAGGTGGTGAGGAGGGTGGTCTTTGGGGCAACGGGAAAGTGAACCTGGAGGTGGAGTAGGAAGCGGTCGAGAGGTTGGCACAGAGAGGGGATGAAGATGGGGTGGTTTGGATTGGCAAAGGAAAAACGGACTCCACAAATTTTACATGGCGAGAAACATAAAAAGCGAGACTCGGTAAGATCATATGATAATAGGCATGTTGTTGTAGGGCATAGCCCAAGAAAACACACGGTTTTGAGTTAGGTGGAGTTTGTGAGAGGTATAAGGCGGAGCCAAGGATAACTGAGACAGCCAAAAACCCGAAGCTTAGAGTAGTTGGGAGAGGTATGAAATATGGACTCATACGGGGAACGCATTTGTAGAGTAGGAGTAGGCATACGATTAATCAGATACAGCATGATGGCAAAAGCAAAGGGCGATGAAGAGTCGGTATAGATGCATGATTGAAGC
The DNA here is from genome assembly GCA_026214975.1 of Gentiana macrophylla. Lineage (NCBI taxonomy): Eukaryota > Viridiplantae > Streptophyta > Magnoliopsida > Gentianales > Gentianaceae > Gentiana > Gentiana macrophylla. The sequence goes on from CM047808.1 coordinate 25,613,717, forward strand.
GAGGACATGCCGGTTTCTTTAATATGTAAGTGCCTTCGTTCGAGAGATGCCATTATGTTCTGGGGTGTGAGGAGGGGTAGTGAAAAAAGAGATGCCATTGGTTGAAAAATAATCACGAAGGGAGATGAATTCACCTCCATTATCAGAATACAGTACTTTGATGGTTTGGTCGAAAAATTTCTCAACTATAGAGCGGAAGCGAATAAAAGTGGAATGAACATCAGATTTTCGGGACAAGGGATAAAACCAGATATATCTCGTGAAGTGATCAACAAAAATCACATAGTATTTAAAGCCATCGACAGAGAGAACAGGAGATGTCCAAACATCACTAAAGACAATCTCAAGGGGGCGGGAGGAACATAAAGTAGAAGGGCCAAATGCAAGTTTGTGGCTTTTATTTTCTAAGCAAGCAGAACAATGCGTAAAAGAGGAAAGTGTAGTGGGTAACTCATAGTTCTTAAGAATAGTAGACAGAATGGAGGTGGATGGATGACCCAAACTACGATGCCATTCGTGGGACGTGGTTTTATTTGATGCAAATGCTACTAGAGGTGGGTTGGTCCATTCATAAAGACCGTTCTTAACTGGTCCACGAAGGATGATGTTATTATTCCGTAGGTCTTTCACAATAAATTCGTGAGGGTAAAAATTCGATAGAAAGGTTATTAGAATGGCATAATTGGTAAATAGACAATAAGTTACGGGACATATTGGGAACACATAGCACATTACGCAAAGAAATGAATTTATCATGGGATAGGGGAAGTGAAAGCATCGCCAAGTATGAGAAATAGGAGAGCATTACCATCACCAACTATAATGTCATCGGTCCCGAGTGTATGGAGAGAGGCGAGAGATTCTCAAGATCCGATGTAACATAATGTGATGCTCATTTGTCAAGGAGCCGATTACGAGTAGATGAGTTAAACCGAGCCGAGTTACCATGTGAGGAGGCTAAATGAGCCTGTGGCATATCCGAACGAGCCGAGCTTTGACCAATAAATTGAGGACAAAAACGAGCCGAGTGTCCCTGTACCGAGCACAATTGACATTTATCGAGCGTATGACAACTAGTACCAAAATTATTGCCATTATTTTGGTGTGGGCTAGTTGAATTCAAAGTGCCCAATTTATTTTGAGTTGACCCACGCATCTGTTCAAAACTGTTACAACTATTACCATTTATTTTGGGCTGATTCTGTTGGCGTGACTTATTTAGAGAGTGAAAAATTGACTCACGGCTGCTGCATATTGGCATACCGGAGCCTTGCTGTGACGAGATCGAGTGCCCATGGCCATGGAAGGTTCCTCTCTGTGGATCTGGGGTTGAGATCTTGATGGTCTTTCTTTGCCGGAGTAGGCAGTGGTGCCGATGCGAGAAATCTGGCCCAAAACAATTTGTTGAAAACGGCCGCCGCCGGTGTTGAAGAGGGGCACCGGAGGAGCTATATCATGCAAAACCAGGAGACGACGAGATGGCAGTGGCTGCTGCTCATGGGTGGCGCGGGTTGGGAGCAATGGTGTTGGGAAGGAGCGACCACTCGCTTTGGTTTGAGGAGATGGATGAAGATCTGTGAATGGCGGCCATAGATGCCGGTTGGAAGCTTTGCCGGAAAAAAAAAATGCCGAGTTAAAGGGCGGCAACGGAGAGAAGAAAATTTAGGTTTTAGGCCGTGAAAGTGTCGGTACCGGAAAAAAATATATATTATATTTTGGATCTTTTAGAGCTCTGATACCATGACAGAGATATAAAAGAATGGTGTTGTTATTCACACTTTGAAACAATAGTATTACAAGGGTATATATAGTACTAAGACTACGATACTATAATGAATACAGAATATTTACAATAACTACAGAATATATCTAATAGTATGAACCCTAATAGACGAAATCTAAAACACGAAAGGGGAAGAAGCAATTGGAGGAGGCAAGAGAGGCATAAATATATGGCAAAAGATGATGGGAGAGAAAAGATAGAATAAAACAAAGAAATTTTTATTGAAAAAACAGAGGTTTAGTTGTAGTTTACCATTGAATTAAAAAAATCGACATGACTTCAGGAATTGTTTATGGGGTTTGAAAGATGATCATGAATGAGAGCAATTTAGTTTAATGACTAAGAAAATTAAAGGAAATAACAAAACATGAAGACGGAAAAAAATCAAAGGATAAACAAAACATGAAGGCGGGTGAGGGTTCGTGTAGATTACGATAACGAACCCCACTCAAACGAATTTCTTTACGATTGACCAGGTTGAAAGGCGTTAGTCGAAATGTTCGATACCAAAATAGAGTAATAAAACTGAATTTCCATTGATTTGTTTGAGTACGATAGAGGTGATTATAGGAAATTAGGGATAAGGACACAACTGGAATATTTTTAAGTAATAGGACAACTACATATTTTTATGGGGAATGAGGGAGAAGGATGAAATATTTCATCAATTGAGTAGAAGGGCGAGTTTTTGAAACTTTTGCATAAAGGACAAAACTATTTATTCATCGTCGAAAATCACTTGTGTTCGAAATTCTTTGTTTAAATTCATCGCCGAAATTCATTGTCGAAATTCACTAATTTTCAAAATTCATTGTCGAGATTCATCGATTTTCAGATTCATTGTCAAAATTCATCGTCGAAATTCATCGATTTCGGGATTCACTTTCGGGAGATTCACCGATTTTGGGATTCATTGTTTGTCCTTCTCGCTATAAAAATTATGCAGTTGTCCTTCTCCCTATAAAAAATATGTAGTTGTCCTATTACTTAAAAATATTTCAGATTGTGTCCTTATCCCTAATTTTCCATATTTTTATAGGGAGAAAGACAACTGCATAATTTTTATAGCGAGAAGGACAAATAGTGAATCCCGAAAATCAGTGAATCTACCCAAAGTGAATCCGAAATCAATGAATTTCGATGGAATTTCGACCAGTGAATCCCGAAACTCAGTGAATTTCGACAATGAATTTTGAAAATTAGTGAATTTCGACAGTGAATTTCGGCAGTGAATTTAAACAGTGAATTTCGACAGTGGAAAAATATTTTTGTCCTTTATGCGAAAGTTTCAAAAGACTGTCCTTCTACTCAATTGATGAAATATTTTTGTCCTTCTCCCTCATTCCCCTGTGATTATAAACTACCCAGCCATAATACAAGCGCAATAATACACAATAAATGCAGTTGATTACAATGATTTATTTTCCATTATTTTATGTATCTAGAATATTCTCAACACATAGCAATGGCTATCCTTGTCCACTCTATAAATCCTGGTGAACTCGGGTTGGTAACTCAGGTAAGTCTACCAAAGAAAAATAAAGGGTGTTCTCATCACAGTCGATCTACTCAAAACATCACACTTCGTCTAAATTTTGACTTTACAAAGGTCGAAATATGTGTTCATCCCTTTCAGAGTCAAATTTTCTGCATAAATTCAACCCTGGAGCGATCGAATTTCGTTGTGGTGCTCCTACGATTAATTGAGTTTGGTGTCATCTACAATGTCCAAAATAAAAATAGAGGAAGTTTACTTTTGTGTAAAACATACTTTTCTTTTTCTTTTCTTTTCTTATTATTAAAAGCGTACTTTTCCAAATCCAGAAATTTATAAAGTATCTTTCCAAAAAAAAAAAAAAAAAAAAGAGGGACGTACACAGTCAAGCAAGGAATAAGAAGACCGATATGGTAATATTAATGAGACCAAACATTCATGTACGGAATAATGAAAGTAACTAGAAAGTCTGTATCTTGAAAAAGCATCCATCTGAATATTACTTATACAATTTTAACGTGATTTTAATTCACGTGTTTCAGCTCATATATACATTTCATTTACCTACATAGGTATACAAATATTAAGGAAAAATGTATAAAAATATTAATGGAAAAAAATGTGGGCCACATTGATAAATGTGAATGCGCTACTTGCAGGATCAATTTATAAATGAGGTTCAACTCAAATGTTCATGGCATCTGTATCTTTCAATTGTTCATCCATCAATAGTCATTACCACTAAAGAAAAAGAAAGAAGCCATGAAGTCATTTCAAATTTTGTTGTGTTTTCAACTAATGTTGCTGCTATTCATCACCGTGGAAGGTATGCTAACATTCTTCTATAAAGTAAACCAAACGGTTTAAATATTACCAAGTTTTATGCGTACATTGTGTAACGATTAATAGTTCTCTTCCTTTTTGAGGCAAAAATTAACAACTTTATGACTATGTTTATTGAATATATTAGGAGCAGCAACACTATGCGCCACTAAGATCGAAGTCCCCGGATGCACTGATAAGAAATGCGGAGACTCATGCTTGGCATTGATTGGTCCGAGACTTAGAGGTGCACGTTGTGTTCCTACTGTTATAAAACGGATGGAGATAACTTCAGATGCAAGAAACAGAAACAGAAGCAATCAAACATAAAACAATCAAAGGAGAAAACAGAAACAAGAAGAACACAGATTTAACGTGGAAAACCCCTCAGTAGGAGAGGTAAAAAACCACAGGCGAGAAAGAGATATTTTATTATGCCTTTGAATTTTACTGATTTCAACACACTCGGACAATGAGACAACAAGCTGTATTTATAGGCACAAATCCCTAAACCCTAGCCGCCTGAGAATCTTTATGCATTCGCCATAAATACCCTTACACGTGTCCTCCTTTTAATGACCTTTGCACACGGTGTCACATAACGAGAATTATCGGATGTGGGACCTGCTTTGTATTCAAGACCTTCAGCAGCCCTATCACCCTGGCGATAGTTACCTCTTTGAAGCTCGATGAGACTCCACCTCATGAAAGCACTGAATTGAATACACTTCTCATTTGTCCATCACACGGTGAGTCTTGATTGGTTCCACGAAGTAGAGTTTAAGTCACTTTCTTCGACAAATCTCCACCTTGACTTCAACTCTCACTAAAGTCAAGCATTGCATAACCGGATGTACTTGTACGGATGCATTCGTCAATGCCGGATGTACTTGTACCGGACTATCTCCACAAGATCCACTCCGCGACCGCCTCGGTAGAGTTTCGAAGCATTATAAGCTTTGAATATTCGGTAAGTCCAGGCAAAGTGGAACTTACTCTTTTGGCTTGGTTTAGTGAACATATCGCCAGGATTCTCCTTTGTGCCAATCTTCTTCACCACAACCTCTCTTCTCATTCCTCAAGAAATGATACGACATCAATATGCTTGGTTCTCTCATGATGAACTCCGATCCTTGGCTAAACATATTGCACTAAGGCTGTCACAATATATATCGGCTTGATCGATGCAACCCCAAATCACCGACTAGCCCTTCAACGAGATACCCTCCTTAGCCGCTTGAGTAAGTGCCATATATTACGCTTCTTGAGTTGATAAGGCTCATCGTAGCTCAAGAGTAGCTTTCACCGGTGACCACTTTGCATTTCCCAATGTAAACACATACCCAGTCATTGATTTTCATCGTCCACATCACTGTGATCGGCATCACAAGAACTTTGTGACTGACCGAGATCACCTCCATAAATGAGACCAACATCATTTGTACCTCTCGTGGTATTGAATATCCTTTAATGACTTTTCGGTGTTCCTTTCGAGTTGAGCCATAAACCTGCCGACAACACTGACGCTCGAGCAAATCAGGCCTAGTGCAAACCATGGCATACATCGATCGCCAAGCTGCACTAGCATAGGGAACTTTGACATATACTCCTTCTCTTGGTGATTGTGAAGCATAAAGCAGACAAATGAACATTAGATGCCATAGGAGTATCTATTGGTTTTGGCAATGAGACATCCCAAACTTGGCCAATATCTTACGCACATAACCTCTTTGAGACAAGAATAATTTCTTCCGACTTCTATCTCTCCGGATCTCCATCCCCAAGATTTTCTTGGCAAAGACCCAAATCCTTCATTTCAAATTCAAGACTCGAGAAGGTTCTTGATTTTGAACATCAGGACTTCCTTCTTTGCAAAGGCTATCAAGATGTCATCCACATACTGAGGACAAGATAGATATATGATCCATCTTTCAAATAGATTGTAGTAAACACAATGATCATATGGACTTCTGTTGTAACCTCTTTGAAGCATGAAGCTGTCAAACCTTTTATACCATCGCCTTGGAGCTTGCTTCAAACCATACAATGATTTCTTCAACTTGCAAACATAGTTTTCTTTGCCAGGAACTTGAAAACCCTCAGCCGTGTGTCATGTATATCTCTCTTATCCACCTCACCATGTAAAAGCGGTTTTCACATCTAATTGCTCAAGTTCGAGATCTGCTTTGTGCCACCATTGCTAGTAACACCCTGATTGAAGTATGTCGACCCTTTGGTGAAAATATTTCATCAAAGTCAACCCTTCCTTTTGATGAATCCTCTTGCAACCAAACGTGCCTTATACGACCCTTCGCGCTTTGTTATTCCTTCCTTTTCTTGAAAATCCATTTACAAGTCACAACTCCTTGTCAAGAGGTTGTTTGACCAATTCCCAAGTCCGATTCTTCAATAATGACTCCATTTCATCTCCCATGGTTGCATGCCACCGAGATGCTTCAGTACATGTCTTCGCTTCACTGTAAGTAGTAGGTTCAAGAACCTCTACTTCTTCAAAGAACTTGGAGTGCATATCCAGCCAAATCATCATATCCATATCTCCTGAGGTATCCCAACATTAGATCTTCTAGCTTCTTTGGCGCCTAGACTCTCTTGATCAATGTTTGTATGGACGCCTGGCGAGGTCTCGGCAGGTGACTTGGATCGGTCTCGGTTCATTATCGGATCAATTATAGTGTTGATTTGGATCCACCGATTGTTGCATATCGAGAGACTCCACCAAGCTCCACTGTTTCTCAACACTATCGATTCAACATCGGTTTGCACTCGTGAGACCTTCCCACCGATGAGTTTAACATAGAATTTTCATCGAAACAACGCCCCTGCTTTGAGGATTACTCGACTCTGCGATGACCAAATCCTATATCCTTTTCACTCCATCACCATACCCCACAAACACTCCCTTCTTGGCTCTTGGCTCCAACTTCCCTTCACTAACATGATAGTAAGTCAGACACCCAAAACCCTTAGAATCGAGTAGTGGTGAGGCTTTGCGACCACATTTCAAATGGTGTCTTGAGATTGATTCTGTGTGAGGGCTCTGTTGATTAAGTAGCAAGTCGTCTTAATGACCCTCGCCCAAAATCTCCTTGATAAACCCAACTTGAGAAAGCATACATCTTGCCCTCTCCAAAGAGAGTTTGATTCATCCTTTCGGCTACACCATTCTGTGAGGTGTATTCCTTACGATATGATGTCCGGCAATACCCTCATTTGCACAAAATGAATCAAAATCCGCCCAGCAGAATTCAGACCATTATCATCACGAAGCTTCTTGATTTTCTTGCCTAACTGATTCTCCACTAGGGCCTTCCTTTGCTTGAAGTTCTTGAATGCATCACTTTTGTTCTTCATCATCACCACCCAAGTCATCCTTGAATAGTCATCTATGAATGACACAAAATATCTGTGACCACCCAATGACTCAACTCTTGATGGACCCCCAGTGATGCGAATGGATATAATCAAGTGTTGCCTTTGTATTGTGCAACCTCTTTGAGAACTTACTTCTATGCAATTTCCCAAACACACAATGTTCACAAAAGTCCAGATTCTTGACCTTATATCCCCAAGAAAACTCTTTGAAGAAAGAATCATATACCCTTTCACCCATGTGACCTAGTCTCACATGTGCCACCAAGTGAGTCTGCTTGAGATCAGTGAATCACGAGGATGCAACAAAGAAAGAAGAAGTGCAGATCTGAGAGATCCTTGTAATATATACAAGGTTCCCTCTTGATGCCTTTGAGGACTACAATCGAATCTTTAAAGACATTCATTTGCCCACCTTCACCCTTGAAATTGAACCCTTGTCATCTCAAAGAGATCGAGAGATACCAAATTCTTGGTCATCTGTGGAACATGTCTTACATCCTTGATTGTACAAAATTTACCATCCTCTGTCCTTAACTTTCTTGAGCCAATTCCCACAACTTCTGAGACCTTCTTTGTTGGCCATATAGATTTGACCACCATCCATCTGCTCATAAGTAGAAAACCACTCCCTATTTGGACAAATATGGTAGGATGCTCCAGAATCAAGTATCCACACATCATTGTGATGTGTAGAGTCCCCTCGCAACTAGAACCAGATCCTCATCAGATTGCTCAAGAGCCAAAGGCTGCTTGTGCTGCAGTGCCTTCTGCTGCTGCTTTCTTCCTTGGACAATTGGACTTCCAATGTCCCCGCTCCTCTGATGAATTACAGACATCGGTAGAGACTTAGGACCTTTGGACCACGACTTCTTTTTCTTCTTCTCGTCCATATCCTTTTCCACTATTGCTTTGCTAGCTACTAGCCCAAAGAGCTGACGACATTTGTCTGTTCCAAAGACCTTGTGTCTAAGCTCCTGGCATGTGCAGCGGACCTTACATCCTCCAAAGCCATCAGATCCTTTCCAACTATGAAAGACTGCACAAAGTTTTCATATGATGCCGGTAATGACACCAACAGGATTAGGGCTGCATCTTCATCTTCAATTTTAACATCAATATTCCTTAAATCAAGTAATATTGTGTTCAGCTGGTCAAGATGTTCCCTCAGTGGACTCCCTTCATGCATCTTCAAACTGAACAACCTCTGTTTCAACAACAACTTGTTGGTCAGTGACTTGGTCATATACAGGCTTTCAAGCTTTTTCCACAACTTGGCTGCGGTGTCTTCCTCAAAGAACCTCGGTGATAACATCATCGAGATAAGCACAACATGATGGTTGAGTGTGCTTTCTCTTCCAGATCGGCATAATCTGCTTTGCACGAAGATTTGGTTTGTCGATAAAGGATTCCACAAACCTGCTTTGTTTCAACAAAGGCATGCATCTTGATTTGCCACAGACCAAAGCTGTTCCTTCCTGTAAATTTATCGATTTTTACGTTTATGCGACATCTTTCCTTGCTAAAGATCACAACTTTGTCCTGATCCTAGCACCTTGTCGAAGGCCTTGGTGAAGACGAAGTTGATCGCATGCATTGTTTTCCCCTAACTGTCTCCGATACCACTTGTTATAAAGCGGATGGAGATAACCCGGATGCAAGAAGCAAAACCAAGCAATCAAACATAAAACAATCAAAGGAGAAAGCGAAACAAGAAGAACATGATTTAACGTGGAAAACCCTCAGTAGGAGAGGTAAAAAACCACGGGCGTAAAAGAGATATTTTATTATGCCTTTGAATTTTCTGATTTCAACACACTCGGACAATGAGACAACAAGCTGTATTTATAGGCACAAATCCCTAAACCCTAGCCGCCAGGAATCTTTGTCTGTTCTGCCATAAATACCCTTACACGTGTCCTCCTTTTAATGACACTGCGGTACTGTCACATAATGTAATTATCGGATCCGGGACCTCGCCAGATTCCAAGATTTCGCAGACCTATCACCCTGCTGATAGTTACCCTGCTGAAGCTCAGTAGACTCCACCCTACTGAAGCACAGAATTGAATACACTTCTCAGCTGTCCATCACACAGCTGAGTCTTCAGATTGGTTCCACCAGAAGTAGAGTTTAAGTCACTTTACTGACACCTACTATAAGAAACACAAATTGTGGATGTACCTATGTCTGTGAAGTACCTCCAGGACCGGACAGATCATAAGCACATTTATCAACCGATGAATGAACTCGTTTACAAAATTATGTAGCTCAATTTTTCGTTATGAATAATCAATATTGTTTTACTGCATCCTTATCATCTTGGCCCTCTTTCCATGTTTTTCTTTAATGCAATTTTTGTTATAAAATATTCAATAATGTTTACATTCAATGTAGAACTCAAAACATAGAATGCAAACTATTGATCACTTTAACAATAAGTTCAAAGAGCATATATCCACAAAGATAACAAGTGTAAGCAATTCAGAAATCGAATTCCAATTAAATTAATGAATGTGTTCAATTTATACATGAAAAAGAATAGGGTTATGGGAAGTAGAAAAGATGGCACGGGGATGCATTTCGGCAGACTGCAGGACAGTCCTTGAACCACGTGCGCGTAGCGTTTCGGATACATGGCAGCATGGCCTCAATGCTCTTGTCGCCGCAGCCGGAGGACCTTTTCTGCTTATCCGAGCACTTGTTCCTCTCATAACTTAAAGAATTCAACTAATATGCTATATTTGCTGAAGTCAATGATCTCGAGCATTAAATTAAAGTGAAGGTTTGCAACCGTATAATAAAGATGGCACGGGGGATGCATTTCGGCAGACTGCAGGACAGCCCTTGAACCACGTGCCGTGTAGCGTTTCGGATACATGGCAGCATGGCCTCAATGCTCTTGTCGCTGCAGCCGGATGACCTTTTCTGCTTATCCGAGCACTTATTCCTCTCATAACTTAAAGAATTCAACTAATATGCTATATTTGCAGAAGTCAATGATGTCGAGCATTAAATTAAAGTGAAGGTTTGCAACCGTATAAGAGCATACATTGGAAAGTGTTGCAGATGTGAGCACTCCACTTGACCTAAGTATGCACTTAGTCAAGAACAAAGATGAACCTGTGCATTAATTGAGATATTCTCAAGTGATCGGAAGTCGATGTAGATAACCAAGCGTATAATACGACGACTGGACTTAGCATGTGCAAAGTGAAGAAAGCGAGTAGGTTCACGAGTAATCCAGATCATAATCATTGGAAAACCTTGAATAGGTTGTTGAGGTACATGAAGTACACCATGAGTGCGGGATTACGGTATACAAGATATCCAAAGAGTATTAGAAGGATCTTCGTGATGCGAATCTGGATATCGCATACACGAAAGATTCAAGTCCACCAAAGTGGATACTTATTCACAATTGGTGGTGTCTTCTTTGTGTCTGAAGTCTACGAGACAAACGTGCATAGCTCTCTACAATGGAAGCCGAGTTCATAGCAATGGATAATGCCGAGAAAAAGTCGATCGGCTTTGGAATTTCCTTGAGGATATTCCATACTAGTGGTCGCTATCAAAGATACACCGCGTAGTAAGTTGACTATAGGAAGGGCACAAAGTAGTGTGTATAATGGTAAGTCTCGACACATATGCCGTAGACACAATACCATTAAATAAATGATCTCTAATGGTTTGATTTCCATCGATTATATACGATCGAAGGAGAATCTTGCGGATCCGTTTACAAAAGGTTTAGCTAGAGATCAGATGTCAATTTTGACAACCGGAATGGAACTGAAGCCTATTACGCATGTTTCCTTGTAGTGGCAACCCAACCATGTTGACTGGAGATCCCAAGATCATGGTTCAAAAGGGACAACTAAGCTATAAGGAACTGTCCAGCACTTACCCATTCTGAGAGAATAAAAGTGCTATCTGCAGAAGGTGTGAGGTTAAGCTTAGCTTTTAATGATTCCTATATCTTGATATTCAAGTGGGGTAGGGCAGAATACCCTTGATAGGAGGTCACCTATGTAAGTGAGAAGTGGGGCCGCTTCTATGAGAGTTTTGAGGCTTGAATTCTCTAAAGCACTTTCTGAAACCAAGTGTTGTCCAGGGCCGAGATGGACACAACCATGAGAACCGAAAGGTGCTAGGGAAATATTGTGTGAGTGCTATTGTCTTGGTTTACACTAAAGGTGAGCAGTTCAAGACCTAGTTCACTGATTAGCCGAGTAAATCCGATAGTACTTCACTAAGGCGAGTTCAAGGCCGAAGCTACCTCTCCCGATGCAATATTTTTCCGTCGACTTCTCTTGAGTGCATTTGCATTTGCATTAATTTTCATTCATGTGGGGATTGTTGGAGAAAAAGCCCTTTTGAAGGGTTGAATAGTCAACTTTAGCGTGATTTACGGATAGGCTCCGATATATGTCATCGAGATTTAATGATATCATTAAATACTCCATACGGAGTAGTTGATGATGGGCTTTTGAATCACTCGATTCAGATGTCGGGTGAATTAGAAATTAATGCCTAAAGTTGGTTGAAAATGTGTTGGAGATAAGAGTTGAAAGGAGTACCTCAACTCAATATCCCACATTGGAAAGATGGGAGACTTGAGCTCCATATATAAAGGCTAGTGTATGCTCTTATAAACAAGTCGGCATGCTCCATAAACCATATATGGAAAGAGATCTTCAAGGAACACACATTCTTAGACTCGATGATGACATGTTCATGTACATCATAGATATCTCGATTTATGCACCAAAACAATAGGCACTAATGATTTTAGGTCCTATTTCTACTTGCTTTGGTTTAGGTACTTCTACCTTAGCCAAACACCCCCACATTTCCAAGAATTTGTAGCTAGACCTCGGTCTTTCCACAACTCATACGGGGTGTCATCCTTCTTCTTTGAAGGGATTATGATCAGAATGAATTTTGTTGAGAGGACAACTTCCCCCCACAAGTTCTGAGGTAAACCTGAACTTAACAACATAGCATCCATCATCTCTTAAAGAGTTCGGTTCTTGCACGTAGCAATACCATTTGATTTAGGTGTGTATGGTGTAATTGTTTGATGAATGATGCCGGGCCCTTAGCACGACTCATGAAACAATACATCATATCCACCATCATAATCCCTACGGATGCATCTTATCCGTTTTCTATGTTTATTTTCACTTTCATTCGACAATCCTCAAGGCATCACGAGCCTTATCTTCGCTTCAAACATTTAAATAGCACGATATTTGGTGCTATAATCAATAAAAGTAACATAATACTTTTATCACCTCTAGCTTGCATGAATCTAGAGGTTTTGTGTTCTTTTTCTACCGGTCTACCAGGTGAGTTAGCCAACATGGCTTCAACACATATTAGACACTCATGATTAGGATCAAATTTCAAATTTGGTAACAACACCATGTTCATCAATGGATGAACGAATTTGAAATTTACAAGTCTTAGTCATAGTGTCACAAGCAAGATTACTCGAGCATGTAAGCAGATCTTAAAGCCAATCTCAATGGCTATATACGGAGCATCACTTTGTGCTCAACAGACAGCTTCACTGTCATTATACTGATCAATCCGGTTTGATCATTCAAACCATCGTTCGTTGCACCACCAATCTTCTCCTTCCAAGGGATGAGATCAACTGGTGCTACGTCTAGTGCTACAACGGCACGTACACTTGTGTCACGAAAGACACAGTCACATTTGGATTCACCTCGGCGTATCCTTTCCTTTCTGTCCGGTGACGTTAGATAAACAAAGAGAGACACACATAATGTTCTCAGAACCACTACCATTGTAAACAATAGTGCATTATTTAAAGATATATTCTCACCAATAATTATGTCATAAAAACCTAACACACGGACTTATATTATTGGCATTCATTATTTCCGGAAAATAGCATGATACTTATATGAAGCAACAACATCAACGGTCTCAACAACTATTTCAACCAAAGGCTCGAAGTAGTGCAGATATCCACGACAAGCACATAAATTAGAAGATTAAACAGTTTAATAATCCACCTCAATTAGATCTTTAATGAAAGACCATATATGTGCTTCTACATTTCTCTTTTGCCGATCGATATCTACTATTACTTGGTAAAGATAATAATAGTAAGTATCAACACCGTATGCAACACGGTCTACTTGTGGAATTCATGCTCTATCAACGATAGCATAGTAGACGATTTTTTCCTAATTGTGTATATATATTTTCCTTTATCAACTACTGTTGATTGATATCTATTAAATAATTCCGTTTATAACAAATCAATCCACGCAAGAATTGATTGAAAACTACTAATATATACACTTTCCATATCGGAAACTTTGGACAGAATAAATTGATTAATTAGATCATTGGTTGCATACTTGCAGCATACACAAAAGTATGTAAAATATCATTATTATGTAATAGATCCCTGATGTAGCAATAGATAATTAATGCTGCTCTATACGGAAGAAAGAAATTCCCCTTTTAATTTTTTTTCCCTCCCTTCTTCCAGTCGGTATTCACATAAAATAAATTAATTTCCGACAACAATGTTAGTTAAATAAGAATAGGATTGATATAAACCTATCACCACGTTGTTCAATCAGATCTGCAATTTCAAACCAACCGATTGCGTAAAACTCTACTAAGAATAAAACGAACCACAACTTGATTCAATTAGTATGAATCATATATCGCATGGTGATCTAACTAGATCAGACAGAAAACAAGTAAATTGGTATATGAACCAATCAAGAAATTGTAGTTTCTACACATCAAGCAAAATCGACTCAATCTTTTTCCCCTCAACCGGCGTGTACATAGAAAATCACCATACTGTAAAACACAACACACTTGATTGAACCAATAAAAATTTGTCTTAAGCTTGTTGGTAGAGTGTATCGTGTGTGGAGTGATTTACGGAACAGATCCGTAATTTACGGATTAAATTACGGAATATTAATCTAGAAAATAAATCATGTGAATAGTACAATTCATGATATTTAATAGATCTAACAAAATAAATATCATCATGCATATCTGATTCAAATAATAGACAATAAAGGTAGTATGCACAAAACAAAGGACTAAGACAAACTGAGGCGAGTAGCTACTCTTTCCTTAAGACAAATTGCTCCGGTATGGTGTCCACGGTAGTAGCAAATGTCTCCCAAGATACAACGGCTTTCGTCTCGGATTTAGAGGCACTTCAAAAACCCGAGCTCCGGCGAACTTACATAGTGCTCCGACTTCTCTTCGACTCAATATCTAGATCTATATGCTAGACGTTTTGTGGTGGAAAAGACTAGAGAAAATTCGATGAATAACCTTCATCTATGGGGTTCTTTATATAGTGGAGAGGAGGAGCCAATGCTTTAATCTGATTGGCCGAAACACATCATCAAACTTTTCCCCTTGGAAAAGTAACGACCGACTTTTCCCTCAAGGAAAAGTCATTAAGGCGTCCCAATTAATTCCTCACGCCATGTGGGATTAAATCCCGCAATCTGATTGGTCGGACGACGCATCTTTGGATTCTAATTGGTCGAATGACTCAACGAATTCTGATTGGTCGAATGACACAATCACATCCCAAAATTAATTTATGGTAAATTTCATAAAGAAATTTTGTCCAAAAAATTAATAGTAACACCCGAACCGAGCCGAGCCGAGCCGGACGGCGGTGGCGCGCGCGCGCGTGTGGAAATATCTAAGTCCTCCCTCCTGCACAAAAGTGCCTTGCCCCTTGGGGCACATTTATAAGAGCATACACTAGCCCTTATATATGGAGCTCAAGTCTCCCATCTTTCCAATGTGGGATATTGAGTTGAGGTACTCCCTTCAACTCTTATCTCCAACACATTTTCAACCAACTTTAGGCATTAATTTCTCATTCACCCGATATCCGAATCGAGTGATTCCAAAGCTAAACATTATCTACTCCCATGAGTAGAATATTTAAACGTAATAAGCTCCGGTGAATCTCACCGGAGCGTATCCGAAATTCATGCTAATGTTGACCATTTTAACCCCATTTCATGGGATATCTCCAACAACTGCAATGGTAAATTGGCTCAACCCTTCTCATTCCATGTTCAACTAAAAAAACCGAAGGTTTGTGCCCTGTGAAGCTTTTCGGGTTTGAGTCATTATGAGAGAATTAGCTCGATGAAGGTCAAACCAACCTTATTCCAATTGCATTTGGTTTGTGCTTCGCTTGTGGTATTGTTTGGAAGTCCGGTCGGGTCGAGGATGGTCTACTTGGTCTTGACCATTCTCTCGATTATGTGTTTTTGTCCTTTATCCATCCTTGTGTGTGCTTGTTTCATTTTTGGTTGGATATTTGGTGCATTCCGCTCTGTCTCTTCTGGTTATTTAGGTTTTCAAGTGTCTTTCTTCAAAATGAATATATGTGATTAAAAACGTTCTCAATCTAAAAAGTTACCTACTTATTTGGAATTTGTCAAGGCCACCATACATTGATGGGTCGGGGCACATGTAATGGAAGAACTTAATGAGGCTTCATATCGAGTCAATGGACTACCAACTTTGAAGAATTATTAAGAATTGTCCATTGGTTCCTATGGAGACCGTCAACAAGGCTAAGACTCTTACTAAGGTAGCCAAAAAAGATACTGACAATGAAGAAGAGGACTTCCAAATGTTTTCTTTTATAATAGAGTAATATAACTGAATTTCCATTGATTTGTTTGAGTAAAATAGAGGTGATTATATATTACACAACCATAATATAAACGCAATAACACACAATAAATACAATTGAATACAAGGATTTATTATCCATGATTTTATGTATCTAGAATATTCTCAACACGCCCCCGCAATCCCAGGGGAATGGAATGAACATGGAGATTGGCTCGTAATGAATTAATCTTGCTACCTTCACATGGTGCATGCAACAACCTTCTTCATATCAATCGGAAACAACCGCTTCAAAACAACCTGCTATTGCTTGAATCTACATTATATGACACAATTTTTGTAAAGAGGCAGAAAAGTAGTGATAGAGAGGAAGAAATGTGTGGAGAGAATATATCATCTTGGAGAGGATTTAATACCATAAAAAAAGAATTCTTAGCTGGAAAAAATTGTTGTATGGTCACCCTTGTGATCAACACATGGAGGGTTGTACCCTAATTAAGAAAATTTGGAATGGAGGATTGTAAAACCTTTAATAAAATGTGGAAAGGATGGTTGTACGAACCCAAATAGATTTAAATCTAATAGACGAAAGGCGAAGAAGAAATTGGTGGAGTCAAGAGAGGTGTAAATATATGGCAAAAGATGATGGGAGAGAAAAGGTAGAATAAAATAAAGAAATTTTGATTGAAAAAACAGAGGTTTAGTTGTAGTTTACCATTGAATTAAAAAAAATCGACATGTCTTATGGAAGTGTTTATGGGGTTTGAAAGATGATCATGAATGGGAGCAATTTAGTTTAATGACTAAGAAAATTAACGGAAATAACAAAACATGATGACGGAAAAAAAATCAAAGGATAAACAAAACATGAAGACATTTGAGGGTTCGTGTAGATTACGGTAACGAACCCCTACCCAAACGAATTTTTTACGATTGACCAAGAACTAAAAGACGTTAGTCGAAATGCTCTATTACCATAATAGAGTAATAAAGCTAAATTTCCATTGATTTGTTTTACTACACAACAATAATATAAACGCAACAATACACAATAAATGCAGTTGATTACAATGATTTATTTTCCAGATTTTATATATCTTGAATATTCTCAACACATTACTTCAAAGGCTATGGCTATCCTTGTCAACTCTATAAGTCCTGGTGAACTCGGGTTGGTAACTCAGGAATGTCTACAAAAGAAAAATAAAGGGTGTTCTCATCACAGTCGATCAACTCAAAACATCACACTTCGTTTAAATTTTGACTTTACAAAGGTCGAAATATGTGTTCATCCTTTTCAGAGTCAAATTTTCTGCATAAATTCAACCCTGGAGCGATCGAATTTCGATGCGGTGCTCCTACGATTAATTGAGTTTGGTGTCATCTACAATGTCCAAAATAAAAATAGAGGAAGTTTACTTTTGTGTAAAACATACTTTTCTTTTTTCTTTTTCTTTTTATTAAAACGTACTTTTCCAAATCCAGAAATTTATAAGGTATCTTTCCACACACAAAAAAAAAAAAAAAAAAAAAAAAAAAAAAGAGGGACCGTACACATTCAAGCAAGAAATAAGAAGACCGATATGGTAATATTAATGAGACCAAACATTCATATATGTACGGAATAAGCATCCATCTGAATTTTACTTAAACAATTTTAGTGTAATTTTAATTCACTTGTTTCAGCTCATATATACATTTCATTTACATACATAGGTATACAAATATTAATGAAATGTATAAAAATATTAATGGAACAAAATGTGGGCCACATTGATAAATGTGAATGCGTTACTTGATCAATTTATAAATGAGGTTCAACTCAAATGTTCATGGCATCTGTATCTTTCAATTGTTCATCCATCAATATTAGAGGTTTGTGCCCGGTGAATCTTTTCGGGTATGAGTCATGCTGAGAGAATTAGCTCGATGATGGTCAAACCAACCTTATTCCAATCGATTAATACGGTGCATGCAACAACCTTCTTCATATCAATCGGAAACAACTACTTCAAATCAACCTGCTATTGCTTGAATCTGCAATTTATGACACAATTATTGTAAAGAGTCATAAAAGTAGTGATAGAGAGGAAGAAATGTTTGGAGAGAATATATCATCTTTGAGAGGATTTGATTCCATATAAAAAGAATTCTTAGCTGAAAAAAATTGATGTGTGGTCACCCTTGTGATCAACACATTGAGGGTTGTACCCTAATTAAGAAAATTTTGAATGGAGGATTGTAAAACCTTTAATATACTTTGGAATGGATGGTTGTACGAACCCTAATAGACGAAATCTAATACACGAACGGGGAAGAAGCAATTGGTGGTGGCAAGGGAGGCGTAAATATATGGCAAAAGATGATGGGAGAGAAAAGGTAGAATAAAATAAAGAAATTTTTATTGAAAAAACAGAGGTTTAGTTGTAGTTTACCATTTAATTAAAAAAAATCGACATGTCTTACGGTAGTGTTTATGGGGTTTGAAAGATGATGATGAATGAGAGAAATTTAGTTTAATGACTAAGAAAATTAAAGGAAATAACAAAACATAAAGATGGAAAAAAATCAAAGGATAAACAAAACATGAAGACGGGTGAGGGTTCGTGTAGATTACGGTAACGAACCCCCACCCAAACAATTTTTTTTGCGATTGACCTTGATCTGAAAGACGTTAGTCGAAATGTTCTGATACCAGAACAGAGGAATAAAACTGAATTTCCATTGATTTGTTTGAGTACGATAGAGGAAATTATATGGGAAATTATGGATAAGGACACAATCTGGAAAATTTTTAAGTAACAGGACAGCTACACATTTTTGATAGGGAGAAGGACAACTACATAATTTTTATAGCGAGAAGGACAAACAGTGAATCCCGAAAATCAGTGAATCTCCCCAGTGAATCCCGAAATCAGTGAATTTCGACAGTGAATCCCGAAATAATACACAATAAATGCAGTTTATTACAATGATTTATTTTCTATTATTTTATGTATCTAGAATATTCTCAACACATAGCAATGGCTATCCTTGTCAACTCTATAAGTCCTGGTGAACTCGGGTTGGTAACTCAGGCATGTCTGCCAAAGAAAAATAAAGGGTGTTCTCATCACAGTCGATCTACTCAAAACATCACATTTCGTCTAAATTTTGACTTTCAAAGGTCGAAATATTTGTTCATTCCTTTTCGAGTCAAATTTTCTACATAAATTCAACCCAAGCGATCGAATTTCGTTGTGGTGCTCCTACGATAAATTGAGTGTGGGGTCATCTACAATGTCCAAAATAAAAATAGAGGAAGTTTACTTTTGTGTAAAACATACTTTTCTTTTTTCTTTTTCTTTTTCTTATTATTAAAACGCACTTTTCCAAATCCAGAAACTTATAAGGTATCTTTCCCAAAAAAAAGACGGACCGTTCACAAGTAGTAACATACTAAAACAAATAGTAACAGCCCCGTAAAATGTAGTAACGGGTAATAAACAAGTAGTAACAGCCCATAAAATAGATTAATCACATCAAAAAAAATAGTAACGTTACAAAATTAATAGTAACAACCCTAAACCCTAAACTTTTTCAACAAAAAATAAAATAAACATTCTGCTTCGCCGGCGTTCAATTCCGATCGTTCAGCTCCGACGGCACAACCGTCACCCCTCTTTCTCCTCCCCAACCAGCAGCTTCTCCTCCCCAAATCGTTCAAAAATTCAGAGCTTCGATTCAAAAATTGCAAATTCAGAGCTTCGGTTTATCACTACAAAAATGTGATATTAACTGGGAATCAAATCATTAATTTACATAGAATAAAACCCAGAAATTGACCAATGATTCAATCAATTCAATCGATTTAGGGCTGAACGATTCACCAATGATTCAATCAATTCACCAATGATTCTTCATCAATTCGTTCAGGGCTGAACGATTCAATCATTCAATCGTTCTTCGTCAATGGCCATCATTCTTCGTCAGTGGCTGAACCATTCAGGGCGACGGTTGAACGATTCACCTCCGCCTTCTAATGGCCTTCTATTACAAAGTTTTATGCACATTACGGCAAAAAAGCTCTTAATGACTATGTTTATTGAATATATTAGGAGCGGCTACACTGTGCACAAAACAGATCGAAGTCCCCGGGTGTACTGATAAGAAATGCGCAGACTCATGCCTCGCTTTGATTGGTCCGAGACTTAGAGCTGCACGTTGCGTTCCCTCTATAAGCAACACAGCGTGTGTATGCACCAGTGTCTGTGAAGTACCACCAGGACCGGACAGATCATAATTAGACACTTTTATCAACATATAACTTCCTAGTATTTGCTCTTTTACAAAATTATGACGAGCTCAACTTTTTATATAATATTCAGTAATGTTTAATTGAAACCATATCTCCTCCTTAGCCCTCTTTCATTTTTATTTTTTAATAATGCAAATTTTTGTTATAAAATATTCAATAATGTTTACATTTAATGTAGAACTCAACTCACAGAATGTAAACTATTATATAATCACTTTGAAATTAAGTTCAAAAGGCATATCATCCACAAAGATAACAAGCCGATGCGGGGCACGGATCTCTGTCCATTTTCCCTGTATAGGCATATATACGCTGTCGTTTTGCTCCCATTTCCATAGACTGTGACGCCCCATTCCCTGAAACCGAGTCCTTATCCGGAAAATAACGCCCGGCATGTATAATATCAAATAAAATCTAATATTATACATAATCCTTACGTCATATATCATAAACACAATGCGGAAACAAAACGACTCAGGGAAAAATTCCAAAGATCAACTACAACAAGATTCAATGATGCACTAAAACCAAAATGGAAATTGAAACGTCTTACAACAATTCCAAAATAAAAGAAAACCAAACGATCTAGTCTTACATCAAAGGCCTCTAAAACGAGCCAAACAAAAACAACATTCAACTTGAAATAACAACATTGTTTAAATCAAAACTTGAAATAAACAAAAGTCTTCAAAACAACTTCAACAAAAAAAAAAACATCATGCATCATATGTCCTCATCGTTCTCATCTCCATCAAAACCCTGTTCATTTTCACAAAACAAAACATATAACGGGTAAGTACATACGTACTTAGTAACGAGTAGAAGTTATTGAATAATACGTTTTATAATGAAAAGAAAGTAAACGTCGTCTTATTATTAATCCGTTATTAAATGATCTTACACCAAGCTATCACATTATATTCATAGTATAACATGAGATCCTTAAGGTTACTAACTTAGCTTATCTTTGTTACAGCATGTTTGCTAGGGCACTACACTTAGTGAGATATGCACCAAGACAAAGACGCAACTCTATAGAGATAAATCTCTAGCGGTTCCGGGATAGTCATTCCACTTTGTCTGGCCAACACTAGAGAGCTGACTGGTGAATGTCTATCTCGTTCGTGAGTTTGTCCGGCGGAATGATCACTACTTTATCTGGCGGGTCTAGAATCCGGCAGTGATCATCACCACTTTATCTGGCCAACCATCACATTGCAGATATTGTACTGTGCCTATCCAAGCTCTCATGATGTTTAACATTTTATCTAGTCAAATACGTTTATTAAGTGATTAGCTAGCCACCAAGGTACATTCAGGATAAAAAGCTCCCTACTCCCTCTTCTTCGACTCTTAGATTCAAGCTAGCAATTACACAGACATTGATGAACTCTAGTTCATCAAAGCACAAGCCTTTACATGCCCTTCCGACGGTCCCGAACTTCAACTCCCTTTAAGAGTACATCCGGTGCCGGAACTAAACGCATCAGAAGCTCAATCGAGGCTTGTTCATATTATTTCAACTTATTTGAATTCATTAGAAAGAATATAAATCAAGCTAAGTATCAAAATAACATTAGTCACACAATCCATTGTCTACCAAATTGAATATTCAAATTTTCAAAAAAATCAAATAAAATAACACAACGCAATAACACCAAACAACTACACATTATATATTTATTAAATCGCCTTTTTTTTTTTTCAAAAGCTGTTGCCACCAAACCCGAGCATAAGGAATAGAAAGAAAGAAAGTACAAATACAGCAGCAGAAAACATGCATATACACTAAAGTGTATATCTAATTCTTTTGTTATTTCACCTTTGTCCTTTTTCCTAGAATAGTACACCACCTGCAGAAAGAAATTATTGATGTTGCTATTACTATCATTATTATTATATTTTTTCTTTTTACTATTTATCAGTTACCCTCCCAGCAACTTGCGACATCATCTGTATTCTTTTTTTTTTCATGTACGAACTCAACATTATTCCAAACCAATTCCATCGATTTTTGACAGCAAGAACACAAATAAAACAGGTCTAAAACATCATCAAATATATTTTAAAATCAACAACAACCCATAAACTTTATTCTACAAACAAAACACACAATCCAAACATTATAAATCATTCAATCATTCAATATGAAAACCACGTTACCTTAATTGCGAGCAACAAACAATCCAAAACACCAAAAGAACCTAGCTTTCAATTCAACCTACAAATTGATCAAACTACGATTCTTGAACATCAAAGCAACCTAAACTCAGAACATCTAACTTATACTAAGTATTTGCAGCCATAACTTCTCAGAACCAAAAACGAATGAAATCTTACCTTCTCCAACCGGTTAATTGTTGGTATCAAAACGATCCTCGCCTTCCGTAGAATATTTTCCTCTTGATACGTCTGTTGAAAAGAGCATCGGATTAGCCTCGAAATCCAAAAGTCTCTTCTCTTTTTTTCTTCTCAAAACTTGCGCCCCTCTGCTTAATTTTTAACATGAAATTGTTCCTGAATAATGGGAATTTAATTCCCTATTGATCCCATTAAAACTTATTTTAATTAATTTCTTAATTCACAAATCCTTTAATTTCCTTTTTCTTTCTTTAATTCCAATAATTAAAATAAATTTAATATTCTGATTTTCGTTAAATGACTGAAATGCCCTTTTTCGAAAATCGGGATATTACATAGACGCTGAATCACAAAAATATAAATAAATTATTGAAAATATTGTAGTTATTGTAGATATTATTGTTATTATTGTAATCATTATAATTGATTTGGTAGTTATTCTAGAAGATACTAGAAAATACTCACTCTTTGTATAAGTTTTTTTTTAATGAACGAAGCCTTTTATTAGAAAGAAAAGAAAAGGTTCGTACAAAGCTGTATCCTGGCCCTCCCCTTATACCAAATTGCGTAGGCGAAGCATAGCCCCTCGCCTCCTTAAAACCTATGCGAGGCAAACCCGGTGTGGGAAAAATCTGCAGATAGGAAAGAGTACAAAGACCCTATGATTCCAAAAATAAAAGACCCGAAAAATACAAATCGAAATGATGAAAATATAGTAATAGAAGCTTTGTTTGTGATCAAGCATCACCGTCTTGAAAGAAATGTTGATTGTCGTCTCATCTTGATTATGGATAGTTGAAGTGGTGAGTGTCCATAGTGCTTTCAAAATGGTTTGCACCCTCTAAAAATTGAAGGGTGCTTCCTAAGAGATGCTCCAAGCCTCCTCTTAATCTCGGCACTCCAAGATTTGATCCATTCTACGAACGTGAAGTTTTTCTCCTGTAACAAATCGTGGTGATATGGCATATAATTCTGAAACAAAATAAAGAAGAGATAGTAAGAATAGAGACAACCTAGTTTGCACTCTTCAATACATTGAAGAGTGCTTCCCAGAAAATCATCTTTGTTTGACCAAGCGAATAGCAGGCAATCCAAGTCTATCGCGAAGAATAAGAAGGCGTAACTCCAAAGGAATAGGTGTGTGGTTATCATATTGACGGGATAAGCCAGTGGAACTCGAGGACTTAGCTAAGAAATCCGCAACTGCATTCGCTTCTCTATAAATATGCCGAATGGTGAAACCACGAGCTCGAATAATTTGGCGAGCTTGATGAGACTCTTTGTATAAGTATTTGTTGTGTATAGTAATACAAATCATCAGTTCTCCAAACTCTGTTATGGTTTCAGAGCCAACCTAATTTTTTTTCCCCAATTTTTTTTCTACTTTCTTTCAGCCGCACCCATCTTCTTCCTCATGTCTGCCCAATCAGACCTCTCCTCTCCGGCAACAGCCACAGCCACAACCGGCTCCAATTTCCCTGCTCTTGTTCCCCTCAACTCCGGCGCTCAAGCTCCGGTCAAACTCACAGGTGATAATTATGTTATTTGGGAGGTCCAATTTCGATCTCTTCTCATTGGTTATGATTTGTTTGGCTACGTCAACGGCTCCAAATCTCAGCCACCCGCATGTTGGAAAGGTGTCCTAAACCCAATCGGGTTGGACCGGATCCGACCTGGTCGGGTCGTTTACAGTCTGTTTAGTTCATGTAATAACTTTATTATGATTAATAAAAGCACTTATGTTATTATATATTGTTTATCTTCACATTATTTGTTGTGTATATATAGTAATGTCCCTAGTATCAATCTGTGATAGAGAAACCATGATAGTGATTATGGTTGATGATATCTCTAATCACTATAACAAGGTTGGTACTTAAATGTCTCTAGTCTTATGTATTATCAAATGGGACATTGATAGTATAATCAGACTAGCACGTATTGGATGTCTTCTATCTTTTAGAAGATATAGATAGATCTCGTCTATCGAAGTGTAGGGACACTTGGGTGTGCGTGGGCGTGTATTAGAGAATGCGACGTTAGGATCCGGCCCACTTACATTAAGTGTCACACTATGTGGCGGTTGTGTAATTATCCTTTTGACCGGAGTCTTCATGGCATCACGGTGTGGATTGTCATGCTTGACACTATTGAGATTTCTCCTAACCACGGGGCGATCATGCGGTAGTGATTGGGTATGATATTGAAGCATGCGGAGTATACATGATTGGTCGTCCGGGAATCGCGTATCCTATGTTTGGGATCGAATATCCGAAATGGCCTTCTTATAAGGAATGTCTAGCTCTCGAGAATCTTTGCAAAGTGGGAGTAAATGTGTTATTCCGAGAGAGCGTGATATCCAGATTATAAGATACGATCGTCAATGTATTGACACTCAAGATACGATCGTATGGATATTGTTACAGCGATAGGATTGTAAGTTACACGGTAACTGCTTCACATGAAAGGTAGTAGTCATTGCTTTTGACTCTTCCGATGATTGGGGGTCACGGTGTGTTGCTAGACGCTATCCCGTGATCGTTAGGTATGAAGTGCATTTTAGTAAATTGCACTTTGTGTCTACGGCCAACATATTCGGAAGCCTATCGGGTCACACACATATGAACTTCGAGTCGGATTAAAATGTGGTTATAGTTGATAACCAAATAAGGAAAGTTTATCTCTAGACTATAAATGTTATAGTGGTAAATTAATATGGTGGTATTTGTTTATTATGAATAAATAAAATACAAGATATTAATTATATATAAATTATATTAATTAAAGAATATTCCGGAAGTCAATTTGTTGACTAATGGGGCGCCATTTTAAGTGTATAAGATACACTTGGATTGTGCACTTTAATTAATGAGATTGCCATAATATTAATATAAGATATTAATTGATTTTGAAAAAATAGATTTATGGTAATAAGATAATTATAATCAATATAGGAAATTGACAAAATAAATTATAATTAAAGAGATAAATCAATCTAGTTGATTTTCCTTATTTTATTGGAAAAAGGTTTTCTTCTCCTACACACCTTTGGGGCGCCACCTTCTACTATATATAGGAGGTGGGTGTCAAGCTCTTTTGTACATCACAATTGCAAGAGTTCATAACTCTTGGGTAAAATAGAGAGCCTTCCATAGTGAGTTTGTGAGGGAAGAAAAGGTCCGGTCTAGCAGCCGGAGTTTTTCCGATAGCAATCCAAGGAGGATTCCGGCGAGGGGTTCGTGTGAATTAGCGGTAGAGGCCGGACGCGTGGACGGCTTGCGCATTGAACTACTCTCCGTTGGCGGTCAAAGCGACGATCTTATAGATCATCTGAGGTATAACCGTCAAACTACTTAACGTGTTTATTGCATTAAACGAAGAACGATCTAGAAAAGTAAATCAAAATTTTAAATTCCGCTGCGTTAAACTAGTGATTTCCAAACAGTGGTATCAGAGACGGACTTCGAGCTTAAGCAATAAGCATAATTTAAATGCGTAGTATTCAATCGATAGATGCAAGATTTAAATCACGAAACGTTAAAAAAAAAATTAGGGTTCATGGGGGGTCGGCCGACTGGCGGCGCCCCCTCTCTCTGCGGCGGCGGTGGCGGCGGCGGTGGCCCTAGGGCTGCCGTCTGTCGACTGTCATCTTCCAATGGGGAAGATCGACCCTTTTTGTTTGTGATATTTATTGTGCATAGATATCTCGTTTGTTTAGTTGTGTCGTATGGCCAACCAATGGTTCAAATAGTTTGGACAATTGGGAAACCATATGGCATATTGGCCTTTCCAAATTTTGATTTGGAATAGGCCTAGGTCCTTTCCAAATATTTGATTTGGAATAGGCCTAGGCCTAGGCCACTTCCAAAATTTTGATTTTGGAAAGTGGCCAGGCCTAAACCAAAACTATTTGGCCTTTCCAAATATTTGATTTGGAATAGACCTAGGCCCTTTCCAAATATTTGATTTGGAATAGGCCTAGGCCTAGGCCACTTTCAAAATTTTGATTTTGGAAAGTGGCCAGACCTAGACTAAAATAATTTGGCCTTTCCAAATATTTGATTTGGAATAGGCCTAGGCCTAGGCCACTTCCAAAATTTTGATTTTGGAAAGTGGCAGGCCTAAGCTAAATTTATTTTTGTAAAGGAAACAAATAGGAGACTTAGTAATTTTAATTTTGTTTTGAATGGTTCAAATTTTAATTAAAATTGAAATCGATTTAAAATTAAATGTTAATTTTAATTTTCGATTAAGTCATATAATTAATTAAAAGTTATTTAATTATTTGATGTGATAAAATAAAGACGCATGAGTAGTTAAAATTAGAATTTGATCTTTTTCATAAGATAAAATTGTATGGATTAGATGTGTAGATATAATGTGATTATATGGACCCCGATTGATCATGGACTCGACCAATAGGATAGATGAGAATGTTTTCTTTATGTTGGTTTTTGAAAAATTGTCCTAGGCCGTTATGAAGAACGTGGCCTAGTTTACTTTTTGCAATTATCCCATTCCCATTAGCTCCCCCCCGTGTGCGGCGGGTGTAATTATTTATTATGTAACAAGAATGGAGCAAGAAGTTAAAGACCAAGAAGAGATAAAGAACCCATTGGCGTACAGCAATAAAGATCCTATTGGCGGTTGCAGATACCCTTAGTTTGTGACCCGCGGTTTCGTCAGTTTGTATTCGAAACCGCACCTAGGAAAAGTCCATGGTCATACCGGTTATTTTATGCGCGGAATGTTGTGTATGTTTTACTTTATATGATATCGTAGTAATGTGTACATAGTAGATGAGACCATAATTAAACCAAATTAATTAAGTGAATTAATTTAAAATTATTCCCACGTCAAAAATCAAGTCGGAATTGCCTCCCCATATTATAACGACGGTGAAGAGCCCTTGTTCGGACCCAACTCACCAGCCACAGCGGGGGTTGACCTACCTCGGGTATATCGTCGTTATCGAGATATGATCGAAAGTGATCTCATGAATATTGGGGTTAAGACTCGACTAAGAATTCTCTCGCCACCACCAAAGCGGGTCGTTTGGATTTTTAAGCGGCAAGGGTTTGGCTATTTTTCATAAGATGAAATATTGTCAAAGAGTTGATTGGTCAAACAACAAGAATCGTATAAGATACGATCGACAAATCGTTGTCCACCTGTTTAATTATTTTCGGCCCATCAGCCAAAGTTGGGGGTCGGGATAGTTCGATGGGATCTTGCCCACTAAAGGAATTATTTTCTTGAAAGCCAATAGGGAATAGTTGGCTAGTGGGAGTAAAAACCTTATAGATTTATTAAGTGCAAATTTAGGGTTTTTATACATGAGTTTTTACTTATTCTATCTTTATTTATTGTTGTAGAAAATGTCAAACAAATTAAACATTCGTTTTATCATCGAAAACAAGCTTGACGAGACAAATTTTCTCGATTGGGAAAGAAACCTCAAAATCGTTTTGAGGCACGAGAAGATTGGCTATGTCTTGACGAGGCCCTACCGGAAAAGCCGCCGAGGGTTCATTGCAGATGTTGTCGAGAAGTACAACAAGCCTTTGCTCGACAAGATCGATGCTACATGTATCATGCTTGCTTCTATGACACACGAGGCTCAGAAGCTTGACATGAGTCTATGGACGCCTACTCTATCATGGTCCACCTAAAGGAACTTTATGCTTCTCGCCTCTACTTTGAGAAGTACGAGGTCTCTCAAGGCCCTGTTTAGTTGTAAGATGGAATCTGGGACTGTTGTGGGGTCACACGTGCTTAAAATGATCGGGTACATAGAGAGGCTTGGGTAGTGGGACACAAGTTGGAGCGAGTTGAGTATTGACTTGATTACGCAATCTCTACGATTCATTCTCGCAGATTCGTGATGAACTATCACATGAACAAGATAGATTGCTCCCCATGGGAGTTATTGAACATGTTGAAAGGCTGCTGAGGGCACCTTTGTAGGGAAGGAAAGCAAGTGTTGCTGGTCACTTCGAGCAAGGGCAAGGCAAAAGCCCAAAAGAAGTCCAAGAAGGTGAAGGCTGCACCTAAGCCAACGCCTAAGATACCGAAAGACAAATCCAAGGATGCTTGCTTCCATTGCGGTGAGACCGGACATTGGAGGAGAAACTGCAAAGGCTTCTTGAGTACCAAGAAGAAGCATTCTTATGCTTCGACTTCGTGTATATTTATGATTGAGATCAATATTGCATCTTCTAAGTCTAACCCTTTGGGTATTAGATCTTTGGTTGTGGTTCTCATATTTGTCTGAATATGCTGGGGACTAAGAAGAACTAGAGATCCGAGGAAAGGAGAGGTGGACCTCTGGCGTTGGAAATGGAGCAAGTGTTTGCTACTTGGCCGTAGGAGTTTTTTTCTTTCATTGCCCAGTGGGCTAGTGCTAGAACTCAATAATGTTATTTTGTTCTCGCTCTTTACGAAGAGCATTATTTCTATTTCCGCATTAGATGTTGATGGTTTTTCATTTACGTTTGAGAATAAATGTTGTTCTTTTTCACGTGATGGAATCTTTTATGGTAATCTTGGCATACTTAGCAATGGTCTCTACATATTAGATATGAATGTTGGCGTACTTAATATAAATAACAAGAAAGCCAAAACAAATGACTTGAATGAATCCTACTTATGGCATTGTAGACTTGGCCATATAAATAAGAATCGCATTTCCAAACTCCATAAAGATGGAATGTTGGATCAATTCGATTACGAATCGCTTGACGTATGCAAATCTTGTTTACTTGGCAAGATGACAAAGTCACCTTTCAAAGTGGCAAAGGATAAGATCCAATGAATTGCTTGAGCTCATACATACTGATGTGTGTGGCCCAATGTCAATTCAAGCCAAAGGAGGATACTCTTATTTTATCACCTTCACTGATGACCATTCTCGCTATGGTTATATATACTTAATGAAGTATAAGTCTGAAGCCTTTGAAAAGTTCAAGGAATTCAGAAGTGAGGTGGAGAAACAACTAGGTAAAGAAATCAAAACACTTCGATCCGATCGAGGTGGAGAATACCTAGATGGAGAGTTTCAAGATTATTTGAAGGAGAATGGGATTCTACTGAATGGACTCCTCCCGGGCGCCACGGATGAATGGCGTGTCGAGAGGAGGAACCGCACCTTGTTAGACATGGTGCGATCCATGATGAGCTACGTGATTCTTCCAAAATCGTTTTGGGGTATGCTCTAGAAACCGCATCCTATACACTCGAACCGAGTTCCATCAAAGGCGGTTGAATCTAAGCCATACGAGGTATGGACTAAGAGAAAACCGAGCCTAGGTCATCTAAAACCTTGGGGTTGTCCGACTTACGTGAAGCGGATGATGCACGACAAATTAGAGCCTGTGTCGACAAATGTCTATTTGTGGGATATCCTAGGAAACCAAAGGTACCAATTTTACCATCCCGAGGAACAAAAGGTGTTTGTTGCCGGGGATGGCCACTTCTACGGAGAAAGAGTTTATTCGGATAGGGTCGGTGGGAGTAAAATTGATCTTGAAGAAATTCGAGAACCACTTACGGATAATAGTCGGTTGATGGAAGTAGAGGACTTGCCACACACAGATGTGACACCGGCCTCTACCGTGGACACACTAGCACCTCGAAGATCCACAGGAACGCCGTGAACCGAAAGGTACACAGCGTATATCTCATGGAAGATGAGGACCCTAGAACTTATGAGGAAGTGCTATTAAGGCATGACAAAGAGAAATGGTGGAAGCCATGAATTCTCGAAATGGAATCCATGAAAGACAACCAAGTTTGGAACTTAGTTGATCCACCTGAGGAATAGTTCCCATAGGGTGTAAATGGGTCTTTAAGAGAAAGACCGACATGGATGATAACGTGACTACCTACAAGGCTAGGT
Source organism: Gentiana macrophylla (assembly GCA_026214975.1). Lineage (NCBI taxonomy): Eukaryota > Viridiplantae > Streptophyta > Magnoliopsida > Gentianales > Gentianaceae > Gentiana > Gentiana macrophylla. Next base: position 25,644,444 of record CM047808.1, read on the forward strand.
TAGTGGCAAAGGGTTATAAGCAAAGACAAGGAGTTGACTATGACAAAACCCTTTCACCTGTTGCCATGTTAAAATCCATTAGAAATTTTGCTCGCTATTGCGAAAGATATCATGATTACGAAATCTGGCGGATGGATGTGAAAATGCTTTCCTTAACGGGAACACATGCGAGGAAGTGTATATGACATGACTGAGGGTTTCACAACCAATGACGCTGGGATGGTATGTAAGCTGCAAAGATCCATTTATGGATTAAAGCAAGCTTTCGTAGTTGGAATCTTCGCTTTGATGAGATAATCAAGCAGTTTGATTTCATCAAGAATGAAGATGAGCCCCTGTGTTTACAAGAAGGTTAGTGGGAGTGTCATTGTGTTCTTAGTGCTTTATGTAGATGACATATTGCTCATAGGGAATGATGTGCCTATGTTACAATCGAGTCAAAGCTTGGTTATCCAAGAACTTCTCTATGAAGGACTTGGGTGATGCAAACCTATATTCTAGGAATAAAGATCTATAGAGATAGATCTAAAAGGTTGCTTGGTCTGTCGCAATCCACCTACATAGACAAGATCTTTGAAGAGATTCGGCATGGAGGCGATCAAGAAAGGATTGATGCCCATGTCACGTGGGGTCTACCTGTCAAAGGGAATGAGTCCTAAGGCAGAGGAGGAAAGGGAACAAGTGAGTAATCCCCATGCTTCGGCAATCGGGTCTATCATGTATGCCATGTTATGCACAAGACCAGACGTCTCGTACCCTCTTAGTATGACTAGTAGGTACCCGATCCGATCAGGTGATGGTCACCTGGATTCTTTGTCAAGAATATCCTTAAGTACTTGAGGCGTACTAGGGATATGTTCCTGGTTTTCGGAGCGATGATTTAGTATTACGAGGTTACACGGATGCGGTTTCAAGCCGACAAGGGCGACTTCAAGTCGCAATCTGGATTTGTTTTCACGCTTAATGGTGGAGCAGTGTGCTGGAAGAGTTCCAAGCAGGAGACTACTGCGGACTCTACAACGGAAGCCGAATACATAGCAGCCTCGGAGGCGGCAAAAGAAGCAGTTTGGATGAAGAAGTTCATTACTGAACTTGGTGTGGTTCCCTCCATTGAAGGTCCAGTGCCTCTGTACTGTGATAATAATGGAGCGATATCTCAGTCTAAGGAACCAAGGTCTCATCAGAAGTCCAAACATGTGCTACGGCGCTATCACTTGATTAGAGAGATAGTAGATAGAGGAGATGTAAAGATAGAGAAAGTCCACACGGATGATAACATAGCTGATCCGTTAACCAAGGCATTGTCTCAAGCTAAGCATGAGAAACATTTTTACTTGCACGGGCTTAGGCATATGGGTGATTGGCTTTAGGCCAAGTGGGAGATTGTTGGAAAGGTGTCCTAAACCCAATCGGGTTGGACCAGATCCGACCGGGTTGGGTCGTTTACAGTCTGTTTAGTTCATGTAATAACTTTATTATGATTAATAAAAGCACTTATGTTATTATATATTGTTTATCTTCACATTATTTGTTGTGTATATATAGTAACGTCCCTAGCATCAATCTGTGATAGAGAAACCATGATAGTGATTATGGTTGATGAGATCTCTAATCACTATAACAAGGTTGGTATTTAAATGTCTCTAGTCTTATGTATTATCAAATGGGACATTGATAGTATAATCAGACTAGCACGTATTGGATGTCTTCTATCTTTTAGAAGATAGAGATAGATCTCGTCTATCAAAGTGTAGGGACACTTGGGTATGCGTGGGCGTGTATTAGAGAATGCGTCACGTTAGGATCGACCCACTTACATTAAGTGTCACACTATGTGGCGATTGTGTAATTATCCTTTGATTGAAGTCTTCATGGCATCACGGTGTGGATTGTCATGCTTTGACACTATTGAGATTTCTCCTAACCACGGGCGATCATGCGGTAGTGATTGGGTATGATATTGAAGCATCGCGGAGTATACATGATTGGTCGTCCGGGAATCGCGTATCTATGTTTGGGATCGAATATCCGAAATGGCCTTCTTATAAGGAATGTCTAGCTCTCGAGAATCTTTGCAAAGTGGGAGTAAATGTGTTATTCGAGAGGCGTGATATCCAGATTATAAGATACGATCGTCAATGTATTGACACTCAAGATCTGATCGTATGGATATTATTCAAATGATAGGATTGTAAGTTACACGATAGCGCTTCACATGAAAGGTAGTAGTCATTGCTTTTGACTCTTCCGATGATTGGGGTCACGGTGTGTTGCTAGACGCTATCCCGTGATCGTTAGGTATGAAGTGCATTTTAGTAAATTGCACTTTGTGTCTACGACCAACATATTCGGAAGCCTATCGGGTCACACACATATGAACTTCGAGTCGGATTAAAATGTGGTTATAGTTGATAACCAAATAAGGAAAGTTTATCTCTAGACTATAAATGTTATAGTGGTAAATTAATATGGTGGTATTTGTTTATTATGAATAAATAAAATACAAGAAATTAATTATATATAAATTATATTAATTAAAGAATATTCCGGAAGTCAATTTGTTGACTAATGGGGCGCCATTTTAAGTGTATAAGATAAACTTGGATTGTGCACTTTAATTAATGAGATTGCCATAATATTAATATAAGATATTAATTGATTTTGAAAAAATAGATTTATGGTAATAAGATAATTATAATCAATATAGGATATTGACAAAATAAATTATAATTAAAGAGATAAATCAATCTAGTTGATTTTCCTTATTTTATTGGAAAAAGGTTTTCTTCTCCTACACACCTTTGGGGCGCCACCTTCTACTATATATAGGAGGTGGGTGTCAAGCTCTTTTGTACATCACAATTGCAAGAGTTCATAACTCTTGTGTAAAATAGAGAGCCTTCCATAGTGAGTTTGTGAGGAAGAAAAGGTCCGGTCTAGCCGGAGTTTTTCCGATAGCAATCAAGGAGGATTCGGCGAGGGGTTCGTGTGAATTAACGGTAGAGGCCGGACGGCGTGGACGGCTTGCGCATTGAACTACTCTCCGTTGGCGGTCAAAGCGACGATCTTATAGATCATCTGAGGTATAACCGTCAAACTACTTAACGTGTTTATTGCATTAAACGAAGAACGATCGAGAAAAGGAAATCAAAATTTTAAATTCCGCTGCGTTAAACTAGTGATTTCCTAACACCGCAACCATCACCGCCAATAATGTCACCACCTCCAATCCGGCACACACCCATTGGTACCGGCAGGACCAACTCATCCTCAACGCCTTGATCGGGTCTTTGTGCAACAGCGTTTTAGGCTCAATTCATGCTCCCAAAAGCTCTATGGATGTTTGGGCAGCCCTGAAAGACATCTATGCCAAGCCGTCTCGGGGACGCATTAAACAAATCAAGTAGGCTATGAAGCACACCATGAAAGGTACCATGTCCATCTCCGATTACTTGCAATTTATGCGCAATAAGTCTCACGAGCTCGCTCTTCTTGACAAACCCATGGATCCTGAGGACCTAATCGATGTTATTTTGGATAATCTCGGTGATGATTATGCCGATCTGGTTCATGCCGTTCAGGCTCGTGACTCCCTCATCACCATTGATGAGCTCCATGAAAAGTTGTTGAATTATGATGCTTCCCGTCGCCATCCTGCATTGTCTGTACCTGCGGCTGTTGCTCATGTTGCTGCCCGGCCTCCACCCTCAGCTCGTCCTCCGGTGTACACAGGTAGTGCAGGTAACCCGGGCAATTCAGCCCGTCCTTCAACCAAACCTTATCAAGGTAAATGTCAAATGTGTCGTGTGCAGGGACATAGTGCTCGCTTTTGCCCCAATTTTCAGTTTGTTCCTGTCCAAGGCTCAGCAACCCCACGTCCTTCAGCCCCTCGTCCTCAACAGGAGTGGCGTCCCAACGCCCCACAGGATCACTTTACTGCAACCTCTGAACAAGCGTCCCACTCCCCGTGGCTTCTTGACAGCGGCGCATCACACCACGTCACCAATGATCTCCAAAACCTTTCTCTTCACTCGCCATACACCGGCCGATGACCTTATGATCGGCGATGGTAGTCCTTGCTCATTACTCACACTGCTGGCACCACTTCACTCCCTCCTCTAATTTAAATTTTACGCCGTGATGTGTTATGCGTTCCAAATATATCTCGCAATTTCTTGTCCATTTCCAAATTTTGTCAAACTAATTGTGTCTCTGTTGAATTTTTCGGACTCATTTCGTGTTAAGGAGATTCCAAGCAGTGCGTGCCTCTTGACGGGATCCGCTAAAGATGGACTTTACACTTGGCCCTCCACTCCTCTCCTCGCCTTTGCTGCATCCACCGCCTCTCGGGATACCTGGCACTCCCGTCTCGGTCACCCTGCCTCTTCCATTTTTCGTAATATTAGTTCTACTGCAAATTTGCCATTTTCCAATAATACATTTTCTGAACATTGTGATGCCTGTTTTAAGAATAAAAGTCATAAACTTCCATTTAGTTTGTCTACTTTACGTTCCTCCCGCCCACTAGAAATTTTATTTTATGATGTATGGACTTCCCCAGTTTATGGCTTTGACGGCTCTAAATATTATGTGATTTTTTTCGACCACTTTACCAAATATATCGGTTTTATCCACTCACGCGTAAAAATGATGTTGCTCTGATTTTCCCACAATTTAAAAACCTAGTTGAAAAGTACTTTGACGCCACCATAAAAATTCTTTACTCAGATAATGGAACCGAGTTCACAAGTCTTCGCCCATTTCTCACATCTCATGGGATCTCCCACTTCACCTCCGCCCCTCACACACCCGAGCACAATGGCTATTCGGAACGCCGTCACCTCCACATCTTCAAAAAATGCCTAGCTCGTTTAACCCATGCGTCCATGCCTACCACTTACTGGCCCTATGCCTTCGCCACCGCTGTTTATCTCATTAATCGTCTCCCCACCCCAACCCTCGACATGACCTCTCCCTTTGCCAAAATATTTGGCCACTCCCCGAACTATGAAAAACTTCACGTATTCGGTTGTCTCTGCTACCCCTGGCTTCGCCCTTACACTACCCACAAACTTGAACCCCACTCTCGTGCATGTCTCTTCGTCGGCTATTCTCTTACCCAATCAGCCTATCTGTGCCTTGACACCACCGATCTTCGTATATACACCTCTCGCTACGTTAAATTTATGGAATACGTTTTTCCTTTCCACTCCACCGCCGAACCTCCTCCTGACCAGTCTCCTCTACTCCACCACTGCATTCCCACACCACCTCCGGTCCCCACCCCTCCCCTTCCCCGACCAGATCCTCTCCTCAACCTTCTTCGGCCCCATCACCGCCACCTTCCACGGCCCCCCACCTCCACCCAACACCTCTCACCCAATGACGACTAGAGCTAAAAACAATATCTCTAAGCCCACTCAAAAACTATCCCTTCTCAGTAAACTTTCTTCCCCTGAACCCGAACCCTCCACGCAGTCTCAAGCCCTTGCCTCCCCTTCTTGGAGATCCGCTATGCAACTTGAGTACGATGCCCTTGTCAAGAATCACACATGGGATCTTGTGCCTGCTGACCCTTCCTTTAATATTGTGGGCTGCCGGTGGGTGTACCGCACTAAGCATCTCCCTGATGGATCTCTCGATCGCTATAAAGCCCGTCTCGTTGCTAAGGGGTTTCATCAGCGCCCAGGTGTTGACCATTTTGAGACCTTCAGTCCCGTGGTCAAACCTACCACCATTCGGGTTCTTCTCACTCTTGCTACTTGTCATGGCTGGCCTCTTCGCCAGCTCGATGTCAATAATGCCTTTTTGCAGGGTTCTTTATCTGAAACAGTTTGTATGCAGCAATCACCTGGCTTCTCTGATATGGTGCATCCGGATTATGTCTGTCTCCTTAATAAGGCATTTTATGGCCTCAAGGAGGCCCATCGTGCTTGGTACTCTGAGCTCCGCTCATATCTTCTTTCTGTAGGTTTCAGGAATGCTCACGCCAATGCCTCTCTCTTTATTCTCCATGATGGCACTCATTTTCTCTCTGTTCTTGTATATGTGGATGACATCATTGTTACTGGATCGGACCCTGCTACGGTCCAATCATTTATTCATAATATAGGTGTTCGGTTCTCTATCAAAGATCTTGGTCCGTTGACATACTTTCTTGGAATAGAGGTCATTCCTACACCTGAGGGTCTTCTCCTGTCGCAATGCAAATATATCATCGAGCTCCTCCTCAAATCCCGTATGGATAAAGCTAACCCAGTTTCTACACCGCTTCCCTCCGACATTTCTGCTCTTACCGCGACCTTGGGGACTCCACTGTCCGATGCCACTCTGTTTCGCAGTATTGTTGGGAGTCTTCAGTACTTACTATTCACCCACCCTGATATTGCCTTCGCAGTCAATAAACTGGCTCAGTTTATGCATGCTCCCACCGACACCCATTGGTATTTTGTTAAGCGGCTTCTCCGTTATCTCGTTGGTACTCTTGATCAGGGATTACACATTTTTCACGATTCCCCTCTTGTCTTGCATGCATTCTCCGATGCTGACTGGGGTGGTAACCGGCCAGATTACACTTCCACCGGGGCCTACGTCGTGTTCTTAGTTCGCAATTCCATCTCTTGGAATTCAAAAAAGCAACGTACTGTCGCCCGCTCCTCCACTGAAGCTGATTACAAATCTGTTGCTGATACAGTTGTTGAGCTCAAATGGTTACTCTTTCTCCTTCACGATGTCGGGTTCCCTCATCTCACGTCCCTCGTTGTTTCTTGTGATAACCTTGGTGCTACACAACTTTCATCCAACTTGATCTTTCACTCGCATGAAGCATGTTGCCATCGATTATAATTTTATTCGGGACCAGGTCAATCAAGGTGTGGTTCGTGTCATTCACGTCCCTGCTGGAGATCAAATTGCGGATGTTCTCACTAAGTCTCTACCCCGTTTAGACTTTCACTCTTGGCGTGACAAGTTGTGCCTTCGTTCCCGTGGCCCAACTTGAGGCGTATTCTGCGAGATATTGTAGTTATTGTAGATATTATTGTTATTATTGTAATCATTATAATTGATTCGGTAGTTACTCTAGAAGATACTAGAAAATACTCACTCTTTGTATAAGTATTTGTTGTGTATAGTAATACAAATCATCAGTTCTCCAAAATTTGTTATAAATAATAATAAAAATAAAAAAGGAAAAGTAAATCAAGTCGTCTTCTTCCACTTCTGCTCACTGCTAGACTAGGACTAAATTACAATTTTGGTCCTCTAACTAGACACGTTTTTCGATTTTGGTCCAAGTTTTTCTCCGGCGACAATTTTAGTCCTGTAAGTGGTCTTTTTTGCAAAAATAGTCCTGAACGCCGGAAAGACCATTTACAGGACTAAAATTGTCGCCGGAAAGACCACTTACAGGACTAAAATTTTCACGGAAAAGACCAATTTTAGTCCTGTAAGTGGTCTTTCCGGCGTTCAGACTATTTTTGCGAGAAAAAGACCACTTACAGGACTAAAGCTGCGCGGAGAAAAACCAGGACCAAAATCGAAAAACGTGTCTAGTTAGATGACCAAAATCGTAATTTAGCCGCTAGACTAGTCTCCCCCTTCCATCAAGAATACCCATTAAAACTCATACCGACATACCTATCAAGGAATTTCTACCATCTCAAATGAAGTAGCATTCACATTCTCGAAAAAGCATACAAAAATTAACACGACGAATTAGAACAATGTAATAAAAAATAGAAAAACAAAATCTATTTTTCCCCTTATATCATGTTTGATCACAAGTTAATAATTTTGTTTCCCCAAGAATCGTTTATTAGGGTTCCAAATGTGGCTACAACAATTCCAATCCCTATTCGAAACCCACGAAAATATAAAATATAAGGATGCGAATATATTTTCCGGCACCATTAAAGGAGTCCATGTAAGAAAAATTGATTGTTGAACCTTTAAAAAAAGAATAAAAAAATTGATGTTTTGAATGGAATATTTTTACAGAAAGGGATGAGAAATGGAATGCGTATGAACGAGGAAGAGACTAAGAGTATGAACTATGAAGAAGACAACTTTATTATTATTATTATTATTATTTTTTTGTGATTTAGTGTTTATGGAAATGGGAGCAAAACGACAACGTTCCTTAGACAGGGAAAATGGACAAAGGATCCATGCCCGCCGATGCGTTAGAAGTTATTTTGAAAAGTGAAAGTAAAAAATATACTCCAGACAATAGAAAATGAGAAAGGATGAACATGAGCGATTGTCCTGAACACAATACTATTCCAAGGCAAAGAATACAAAGGATGCTCGAGCGATTCTCCAAACATTTTTTTTCCGGGCAAGATCAAGTCAAGAAGGTTTGTTTACTACACTTAGGGACATAATTGAGAATTTTAAGATGCAGGAAAATGAGAATATCCTCGAATATTCACTAGGGTATGTTCCCTTATTAATAGAATACGCCAACAAACAAAGAATGTTTGGAGACCGAAAAGATCATTAAGATAATTCTATGCAGTTTGCCAAGTAAAAAAGGTCGATCATGCATTTGGTGGCCATTGAATAATCACAATAACTTTCCTCAATGGAAATAAACGCATGCGTGGAAGACTAGAAGACAATGAAGCTTGAATTTTGATAATGAAGTCGTCAAATTACTAAGTCTCACAAAGAACATAACTATGAATATGATCTCAACTTACGGGAGGCAGTGTGTCATCATGTGTTGCTTCTATTCATCACCGTGGAAGGTATGCTAACATTCTTCTATAAATATTTGTCTTTGTAAACCAAACTGTTTAAATATTACCAATTTTTATGCTCACATTGTGTTACAATTGATAGTTCTCTTCATTTTTGGTTGGATATTTGGTCTGTTCCGCTCAGTCTCATCTGGTTATTTAGGTTTTCATGAGTCTATCTTCAAAATGAATATATGTGATTAAAAACGTTCTCAATCTAAAAAGTGACCTACTTATTTGGAATCTACCATTACTTCTAAGGAGTGGTTTGTCCTTGTCAAGGCCCCCATACATTGATGGGTCGGGGCACATGTAATGGAAGAACTTGATGAGGCTTCATATCGAGTCAATGGACTACCAACTTTGAAGAATTATTAAGAATTGTCCATTGGTTCTTATGGAGACCGTCAACAAGGCTGAGACTCTTACTAAGGTAGCCAAAAAAGATACTGACAATGAAGAAGAGGACTTCCAAATGTTTTCTTTTATAATAGAGTAATATAACTGAATTACCATTGATTTGTTTGAGTAAAATAGAGGTGATTTTATACTACACAACCGTAATATAAACGCAGTAACACACAATAAATGCAATTGAATACAAGGATTTATTATCAATGATTTTATGTATCTAGAATATTCCCAACACGCCCCCACAATCCCATGAGAATGGAATGAACATGGAGATTGGCTCGTAATGAATTAATCTTGCTACCTTCACATGGTGCATGCAACAACCTTCTTCATATCAATCGGAAACAACTGCTTCAAATCAACCTACTGTTGCTTGAATCTGCAATGTATGACACAATTTTTATAAAGAGTCATAAAAGTAGTGATAGAGAGGAAGAAATGTTTGGAGAGAATATATCATCTTTCAGAGGATTTGATTCCATAACAAAAAATTCTTAGCTGAAAAAAATTGATGTGTGGTCACCCTTGTGATCAACACATTGAGGGTTGTACCCTAATTAAGAAAATTTGGAATGGAGGATTGTAAAACCTTTAATAAACTTTGGAATGGATGGTTGTATGAACCCTAATAGACGAAATCTAAAACACGAATGGGGAAGAAGCAATTGGAGGAGGCAAGAGAGGCGTAAATATATGGCAAAAGACGATGGGAGAGAAAAGGTAAAATAAAATAAAGAAATTTTTATTGAAAAAACAGAGGTTTAGTTGTAGTTTACCATTGAATTAAAAAAAATCGACATGACTTACGGAAGTATTTATGGGGTTTGAAAGATGATCATGAATGAGAGCAATTTAGTTTAATGACTAAGAAAATTAAAGGAAATAACAAAACATGAAGACGGAAAAAAATCAAAGGATAAACAAAACATGAAGACGGGTGAGGGTTCGTGTAGATTACGATAACGAACCCCACTCAAATGAATTTCTTTACGATTGACCGGTGAAAGACGTTAGTCGAAATGTTCTGATACCAAAATAGAGTAATAAAACTGAATTTCCATTGATTTGTTTGAGTACGATAGAGGTGCCTTCAACAATACGCTATATTTGCAGAAGTCAACTAATACGCTATATTTACAGAAGTCAAGAATTCAACTAATACGCTATATTTGCAGAAGTCAATGATCTCGAGCATTAAACACTACTAGATATTCGGCTTATAATGAGGAAAATTCTCCTCATAAATTGTCCATTTCTCCTCATTAAAGACTTTTAATGATATGAGGAGAACTCAATCCTCATTACCGCCTCCGCCGCTAAAGATATATAATGGGGAGAAATGGATCTCCTCATTAATTAAACCATGCATTTAATAAGAATACTTGCTCCTCATTAAATTTATTGTTAATGACGATTAACCTCCTCATTATCAAGTTATTTACTCCTTATTGAAATAAAAATTCAATATAACACAGCTCCTCATTAATAGGCCATTTGCTCCTCATTAAATCATGAAATATGAATGATACATCTCCTAAAACAATATAATCTTCAATCGAATCCACAACCTTAAGCATTATTGAAGCAAAGTCAGTTTGTGGCAGCATCTTCTTCAACAACAAAAGAAGTGGAACTAACAAGCGGGAACATAGAGTTTGATATTTTGTAAATCTACAGAGTATATGATATTTTGTATATGAGCTAAGAAAAAAACTGATAAAATTATAACCTTACTTCTTGTACTAAGAACTGAAGTGAGGGTTTATCCAATTCTCTTTGAAGATCTTGAATTTCTGTTTTCTTCGTGGGTGTTTGAATTTTTCATTAGAAGGGTCAATGAGGACAGCATTTTCGACGGTTTTCGGCTTGATAAGGTCTTTCTTAAGGGCAGGTACTTTCACACAAACACAACCTTGTCCAACAGCAACCATTAACAGCTTCAACTAGTGACTTTTGTAATAACACAAGACTTGAAAGAATGTAAAAGCACATTGAAAGAATTCTGAGGAAAAAATTAATAGCACTACAAGATGATTTTTCTAGATCAACACAAATATTATCAGGCCGCAAGATCCTGGATGAAAATGTGAGAACATGAAGGTGAATCTCAGCCACGATTGCGAGAAACTAAGGATCCTGTAGTAAGTGAATCTAGACTAAACTTAATATCCACACAACAATCAATAAGAGAAACCCCGCATTATTTCTTTTTCAGTGACCAAACTGATAGTGTCACTCAGGATATGAGTACTTTTGCGCCATTATATCAAACACTTTAACTATAAATGTTTCACTCAATTTTAAGCTTAGCCTTGTTGTATCAGGATTCCTACACATGCATAAAAATTATATAAAATCGATAAATTAGCGCTCTTTGAGATACAACAGAAGTGTATGGTTGACAAGAAGTTTCTCTTTGTTTACACATCTAACAAGTTGTGATTACTATGGCTCTGATTCTTAATCTTCATATCCAGGATTTCCGATAAAGGGACACTTATAGAGCTCCAGGATTGAACACAGGTGTTCCGCAGCAGTTTCTCATAACTGTTTTACACTTGATCGATGAACGAATTTGTTCTCTAACATCAATATCCCTTACATCCACATCCATGATCTTACCTATTTGTGTTCAGCCACTTAATATCCTAGGATTTCTATGATGAAATCCACTCACATTTATTCACATAAAGTCAGGGTAGTACTTGAGGAGAAGAAGCAAAAAGCAGGAACTTAAAACAGATTGACCCACCAAATCTGCAACAGAACCACCAGCCATTTATTCCATAATTATCCACAGCTTGGTTTCGTGTAGATAGGATCCGTAGTATTCCGTGATATATGAAGATCGACATTGTGACAATACTGCGATTTCCTTGAAAAATAAACTATATTTAAGCAAAGCAGAAACCCATCCTTACACCGTTTGGGAAATGGAAAAATGATTTATTCTAAATAATCATGAGAATTAACAAAGATATACCTTTTGAAGGTCTTCAATTTCATCCTCCCTACAAAAAAATAAGCTATGAAGTTACTCAATAACCTCAAGATACACTATTATGTTAACAAAAGTTGGAAAACGATTTTCTAAAGAAGGTAGCAAGAGATTCATAATCATAAAGTATCCCAAATGAGAAGAGGGATAGGAAGAGATGATGTCCTAAATCAAATACAGCCAAGGGTTTGGGGGAGGGTAGGTGTCATGCACAAGAATTGAGTCCATTTTTTAGAGATTTTATAGTCTAGCTAACTACTTTTCAGCTGATAATATCCTACTTTGGTGCATGGTCTTCAGTCACCCAACCATGGAAGATTAAGTGTAATTTGAAGTATTGCAGGGGCTATAGGCCATTCACAAGAGTCCAGATTAAATTAAAGGTATTTTCTTTCTTTTAGGCTTTGTTTGATTTAAAGGAAAAGAAAAATAATGGGATGGAGGGATTTACGTCAACTGTTTGATGTTCTGTGTTGGAGAAGAAAAGAGAGGGAAAATGTGAAAACCAATGGAAATGATACAATATAATTAATTAAAAAAAATAAAGGGACCTTGATATTTCTTTTCCTTTCTCCGTTCAATCCAAACACTACGAAGGGTAAAATCACTCATTCCCCCTCCTTTCTCTTCAATCACAATCATCTCTTTTTTGTTCCTTTTGTTTCATTCAAATCAAACAGAGCCTTATTTAATCCAAACTTTGTATTTTCAATCATTGATTACCTATAGTAATATAGTAAGTGAAGGAAATTTAGATGTGTTTGCTAACGGTGTTCCGGAATAGATTTGAAGGAAAATTCTTATCCGAAAAGTCTTTTGCGCACATATCATAAATCCAACAAAATGGTGCACACGAGGAGAGTGCGCATGTTTCTCCTTGATTTGAGGTGAATTACTGAAATTTCAAAAATAAAAAGTAAAAAGATTATTGGGTTTACAGTCTTAATTCCATGAAAAGCATTTTGGAGTTCTAAAAAATGCTTTTTTTTTTTGTTTAAATTATAAAGTCAACGCATCAAAAATATAAATGCAATCCGCAGAAGAAGACCCATGGATCTAAGCTATTATTGTTTCCATCGAAAAAGAAAGATTCTACATATTCTCATCAGCAATCACTCACAAGATGAACAAGTTTTGGAAGTGTTTGCAGTGTGTGTTTACAGTGTGTGATAGTTGTTCACTTGTAAAGGAGAGGAGAGATAAAAGAGAGCAAGTTTTGGAAGTTTTGATAGCTGTAGACTCTGCTCTTGCAGAGCTCTGTGCTCTTGAAGAACATTCCCCATGGGCTGATGGCACTGAGGACACGATACAATGTCCCTTAAGATTCTTTAGAATGTTCTTAATGTCCCTTTTCACCTTGGAGGAATTTTTCATATCTGTAAACCATATTTGTGAAGCCATATTGGAAATATCTCATCTTGTTGATTCTTCCTATCTGACAAACGCAAATCTTACTTTTGAAGGTTTATCAAATGTACAAAGTATACTATTTGGCAGTGCTGCTCTTTCCCGTTGGGAGGACATATTTTTTGTATCTGGAAACTGGGATGTAGATCTGCAAGACAGAATACAGCTTTGTAAGCCAAAAATCGAAGAATCGTGTGAACTTTTGTTACAGTGCTCATTGAGGTGCAATTCTTCTAAGAAGAAACAGACTCGGAAATTTCTGGGTGTTGTTCTCGAGAATTTGAAGGATCTTTACAAATACAGAACCGATGATGAAATTGATTTGCTCAAGAATCAAATTGGAGCCCTCGAGAAGAAGCTAAGATTGTTGCATAATCTCTTGAATCTCATTCCTAAGCAATGGAGAAGTTTCAAGGAAATGCAAGAGTTCAAGGTTGCTGTCCATGCTTTTGCTCACTATTCAGCAAGCCTAGTATTTCTCTATTGGGTGAATATGAAATCAGTAGATGAAGAAATGGCAAAAAAACTGAACCTTTTGTTGTCTAATGTGCTGCAACAAATCAAACCTTGTGACCCTATTTTTAAGGCCCTTTACTTTAGATTCTTGAAGGAAATGAAGGTGAGGCAAACAGACCCTCTTCTTTTAGAACAAATTGTTCAAATCTTCCTTGGCCTTCTTCTTGAGGATTCGGTGTATGTTTTGACTGACGGTTTTCAAGTTCTGCAAGAATGTTTATTGTGTTTTGTAGCATTTCTAGCTAATCCACCTGATCAATATGCAGAGGATGAAGAGCTGATGATGGTAATGGCAGAAATTAAGGTTCTTGTCAAAGAGGGTTTGTATCTTGTTCTCACGGGTGATGACCTGAAAGGAGATTTCTCCACGGCAAACGGATGTTTAAGTGACTTTATGAGGAAGGTTGAGCTAGTAAAGGGAAAGATTCGACGGGTTTATGACCAAATCTGGGATTCATTTTCGTATGATTTCCCCAAGACTGATGGTCTAGGGTTTTTCGACTTCCTCTTACAAAATCTTGGGTTCTTAAAGGAGAAGTTGAGAAGAGATACGGATTTTATCCCTTTTGCAAAGGATCTGATTATCAAAATTGAGGAGGAACTAACGTCTTTAAGGCCTTATCTCAATGATCTTTTTGAACAACAAAAAGAGCAGACAGAACTGAAGGATACTTGGTTAGAAGTTATCAATCTGGCATACCAAGCAGAATATGCCATCAATTCATGTTCGGTAAACGGCCATCCATTATGGTATAATATGGCACGTCTTATGGGGGTCCTAGACGAAATTAAGGCTGTTAAGATCAAGCTTAAGAAGATTGATGGCAGAAATACGCATGATGGTGGAGTCCTCAGTTGTTCAGCAGTTGCTCTAAATATTGTCCCAAAAGATCCATGGGCTTCATGTTTCAATCAAGTAATTGTCGGTTTAGAGGACGAGATAAACATAATAGTTGAAAAACTTATACAAGGGACTAGGATTCTTGATATTGTTGCTATTGTTGGTATGGCTGGACTAGGGAAGACAACTTTGGCAAGCAAGGTTTATAATGCCCTCGCGGTTAGGAATCATTTTCACATATTTGCTTATTGCATCGTTTCCCAAGTTCACAATGCTAGAAGAATATTGCTCGATATTCTAAGTGACATCAGAGGGGAGGATGACAAAATGTATGATATGATGGAAGAAGATTTGGCTGAAATGCTCTATAAGTGTCTTAAAGGCAGAAGGTTCCTTATTGTAATGGACGATATCTGGGACGTTAAGGCCTGGGATGCAGTTAAAAGATCACTTCCAAATGACCAAAATGGAAGTAGAGTTATTTTCACAACACGTATCCATATTGTTGCTTTACAAGCCAAAAAAGATTGTATCCTTCATCACTTACGTTTTCTGTCTGATGAAGAAAGCTGGGAGTTGCTGCGAAAGAAGGCATTTCATGCAGAAGATAGCCCACCGTCTTTATCAGAGGTTGGAAAGATGATTGCAAATAAGTGCAAAGGCCTTCCTTTGACAATTGTTTTAATTGCAGGTCTTCTTGCTAGAACTGAAAGAAGTCTAAGTTGGTGGAAAAACATTTCTGAAACAGTAAGTTCTTATGTTTCTATGGAAGGTTGTATGGATGTGTTAGAATTAAGTTACCAACATTTACCAGAGTATCTAAAACCATGCTTTCTCTATTTTGGAGCATTTACAGAAGATGCATTAATTAGTGTGAATAAGTTGACGCTACTATGGATTGCTGAAGGATTTGTGCAGAATTCCAACAAGAAAAACCTAGAAAATTTGGCAAAAGAGTATTTATGTGATCTAGTTGACAGAAGCCTTGTGATTGCTAGTATGAGAAGTTCCTACGGTGGGATCAAAGGTTGTCGTATTCATGATATAGTGCATGAATTCTGTCAAAGAAAGGCTCAAGAGGAGAACTTTTTCCGATTGATGGATGGATATGAGGCTTTTAATTCCTCAAGTTCGAGAGTACGTAATCAATATCGTGTTTGTGTCCATAAGAAAGAGAAGTATCTCAGTTATGATACAGATATAGGTACAAGTATCCACTCTTTACTCTATAGTGGTAAAGGGGGAATTTACAGTTGTGGCCATCCTTTTGTTAGCAACTTGAATCTTGTTCAAGTGATGGATTTGGATGAGTTTGAATTTCATACTGATAAGGTGATAGATTCACTAATTCATCTGAGATTTTTAGCGACTTCATTGATTGCTTCACAAGTTCCATATTCTATATCCAATCTCTGGAATCTGGAAAGTCTGATTCTTACAGGAGTCAGAGATTTTCCCATGGAGTTGCCCGCAACTATTCGGAACATGACAAGGCTTAGGCATGTGGATGTCGGACGGTGCTACCTAAGTGATTCGCGTGCCGAAAATCGTGAAGCATACCCCCAAATGGTTAACTTGGAAAGCTTTTCATCACTAAACATCTTCACAACAAAAGATTTAGAAGACCTTCTACAAATGTCACCTTCTCTTCGAAAACTGAGCTTTCATTATTTTTACAAAGAAGAATTGGATAAGGGCTCTCATAATATACTTGAGTCACCAGGGAATATTCATTTTCCAGAACTGGATTCTCTTAATAAACTTGAGTCATTGAAGGTTTCATGGTCTAGACAGCTAAGTTTGAGTCCGTTTAGCTTTCCTTCTACTCTTAAGAAACTATCATTATCAGGTGGCTCCCTACGTTGGCTGTATTTACCAGTGATCAGTAAAATGCCATGTCTTGAGGTTCTGAAGCTACTAAATAAGGCCTTTGTCGGGCTTAAGTTGGACATGGAAGATACAGAATTCCCGAAGCTTAAGTTCTTGAAACTCCATGCATTAAATTTGGAGAAGTGGATCGCGTCTTGCGAGTCTTTTCCTAGCCTGGAGGTACTTATCGTAAGTAGATGCTATAACCTGAATACAATACCACCCTGTTTTGGAGAAATGCTTACCTTGAAGAGGATTGAAGTTTATGTATCACACAAAGCTGCTGCTTCAGTTGTTGAAATACAAGAAGCGCAAAAAGACTTCGGAAATGAGGAGCTTGAAATTGTTGTTTGGAGAAATCCGTACCATAAGTAGGTAATGAAAACTAAACCGTGGCCTTCAAATTTATGTAAGGAATCCTACCCTGCTACAAACTTGTTGGCTTGTTGCTGAGTTTAAAAACGTTCATTTCAAGCATGTGATTAAAAAGTTAGCATTGAATAATTGAAAGTTGTTGTTTCTTTTAAGTATTTTCTGGTACCCTTTGATTCTTATGCAACACTAATGAATATATTCACCACCATTTTGTGAATTTAGATCTGCATTAAATGGTTCATACCGTTTGCGAGGAAATGTTTATGTGCATTACAAATTTCTTTTGTTGCCTCTCAGCAGTAGTATAATCAGATCTAGTGACAAACAGAGGATATATAGGTTATTTTCCCTTTTTTTGACCCTTTTTCGTGTACAACTCGGTATGATGCAGTTGCCCCTTAATTTTTTGCTTCATTCAAAACTTCATAGTTCAAGCCTTGTTGTGTAGTCGTTGATCTTCCGTGTCGTTTTAAATTTCCATCAGCAACGATTCGTGAAAAGACGGATCTTTGAGGCAGTAATGGTAGACAAATGGCTAAACTTAATTACTGCAGGTGTTCATATATACCAGCATTTAGGCACCAATAAAGTGACTTTTGAGGAGTTCATCTTCATAAGCTAAATTATATACTACCTTTGGTACAAAATACAAATCATTTTGGATCTTTGTTTTTGTCCCATAATATAGGACTTTTTAAAAATACCGATGGGGCATTTATTATTAGTTTACAACTATTGTATTAATGATAATCAAATGGTTGCCTTATCGATCCAACCATGTCCCGTTTACTGTCCTTTAGCAGGAACCGTAAAATTGTTGCCTTTGAGGTGAGAATGAAGTGTGTTTTTTTATTGGTGGGTGAGAGGCACCACAGTACACTTGATCTATACCACGAGACCATATTTTGGGTTAGGTTCGACTTTGTAGAGGTCAAATGTGAACGTTTGATCTCTGTAAAGTCGAATTTTAAATTTTCTAGAAATCGAATGTCATTATGATGCTTCGAAAACACATTTGGTTTGATGCCTTTAGCAATCCCCTTTCTTATTTGCTTGTTGATCTTCCTGGATATATATCTCATGGGCCTTGTGTTATGCTAATTAATGTTGTTATGGTCTTAGGGCGGCTTTAGAAATTTAGGCATACGAGTCGGAAATTTGTCATATTTTGTGATTACTAAAGTTAATCTTATACTACCTCCGTCCCAAAATATAATTCATTTTAGATTTTTTCACACTTATTAAGAAAATTAGTTTAATTTGTTATGTGTAATTAATTTATATTAAAAAGACTAAATGACCTTTCATTCGTATTAATGCAAAGTAGTAAAAAGTAGTTAAGTATATAATAAATGAGGGGTAGAATGAGAATAAATGTAATAAATGCTTTATTGGTTTTCTAAATAGACTTACATTTTGGGACAAAACCAAAAAGCTAAAAGGACTTTCATTTTGGGACGGAGGTAGTACATATTATAGCTCAATACGGATCAATATAGATCAATATAACAAAAATAAGTAGGTCAATTTTGCAAAACTATGTGTACCTGAAAAAATCCTACTGTAATATTTTTTTTAACGGGTCGGTTGACCCATATCACCCTAAGGTGGAGCCGCCCCTTGGTCTATGTTGTATATATATATTTTTCTATTATTTTTATTTCTAGTATAGAAACCAACGACTTCAAATTTGCACCAAGAAAAGAAGCTATCGTTAAAAGTATATTAGGCGTATAATATATTTATTGTAATATAAAACTCCAATCATCATAATAGATTAATGTAGCAAAGCTAAACTGTGAGAAAATTCCACCCTCCTATATGGATTCATATGCAATCAATATTGGGTTGAATTAGAGCCTGTAACGTAGATGATAGATGCATCAAGTCCTTATGGTGATGTTGGTGGATAACTATGAGTGGGAGGATGAATGAGTGCAAGTAGATGAAGATCAAACTCACGGCACCATAGAGCATGAGGATTCAGAACCATTGAACCTCACACAGTTCTGAGGAAAATATTCATCCAGTTACAAATGCGATCAAGATATAACGGTCTACCAAAATGGTTAAATGGGTTGAGGCTACACCAAATGTTCAGAACCACTGAACTCTCATCGGCAAAGTACATGTCAATGGAAGTGACGGAGGTCGGACTAAAGCCTCGCCACGTGTCATCCCCACAGTAATATATAGTAATAGATGTAGACCGAGAAGGTACAGATGTTGAGGGTCAAGAGCCCCGCTCCGGCCTGAGGGTGGATCTGAACTCTTAGTGCAAGATCGGCCTGGTTAGCTTCCCCGTCCTCCGCAGGTCGGTCAAGGCGCGAAGGAGCTCAGCCAGTGTAGCTCGGGCCTCACATGTCGGCCTGGGTATCCCTTATACAAAATAGCCCACGTACACAATAAAACAGATAAAAATGGAAAGAACCCTCAGTCATAAAGGTTTTGATCCTATATTTAAAACTACCGTGATTATCTCCTACAATCAAGGAGACCAAACTGTAATTATCATTTCCTTAAGGAACACAAAATCAGAGTCCAACAGGGACACAACACAAGCATGCTAGGGTACAAGCCCCTCTATATAAACAATCCCTAAGGAACTACGAGAGACTTGATTCCTGATTCATACAAATGATACGTAGGCAACTTGAGATACAATATCTCAGGCTCAGTATAAACACCATCACAATCACCCCCCGTTCACATCTCTTCTTATTTTAGATCTTGAACAGATTGTCACTATGATAATACGGCCCGGATTTTTTACCCGACGAAGATCCAGCATCATCATGAAACATGTATTAAAATGGCTGAAGAATTGAGTAGGGAATTCTGTGAACTTTGTGTGCCTGACATTAATTACATACTACATCCGTCTCATATTATAAGTCATCCTAGCTTTATGCACACAAATTAAGAAACTCAATAAATGATCCAACATTGGTAGTTTTGGACTAAAATGCCCATAGGCTAATTAGAATAATGTAAAGCTTTAGAATAAAGAATAAGGAATAAGGGTAAAACAAGAAAAATAACATTAATTATTGAATTGAAATTTGAGAATGACTTATATTATGGGACGAATGAAAAATGTTAGGATGACTCATAATATGGAACGGAGGTAGTATATGACATCAATGGTTTGTGTAAGATAAAAAGATACTTGATTGCTCCAGGTTGGGAGGACATACTTGAGTCGATGATGGAAGGAACAAAGTATATTGATGTGGAGGTAAGAATGTTTTTTGAATTGTTGTAATTTTATTTGAAGATTACGATCCATACATTTGTTAATTTGGTTGGAGGAACCGAAGTAAATGTTAGGTATGGTGTCCGGAAAAACAATAATGTGTTTTTAATTGAATAAAAATAATATTTTCTTAATAATATTTTATTTTCTTAATTATATCGATGTAAATGACACTTCAAGAAAATCCTAGGGGTTCATTCCACCAAAGATGAAAGTTTTTTTATCACCGTAAATAATTACAACGCGGTCAAACGCCGCACTACAACGCGGACAAAAGCCGCAATACATCGCAGTCTAATGCCGCACTACAAACCGGCCTAGCACCGGACAAAACCAAAAGTACAACAAACCGGAATCAAGTGATAGATTGGGAATAGGGTGTTGAACAAAAGAGAAAAAAATTCTCTGAGAGAAGTGACGTTCAGACACGTGAATCCTCTACAACAATCTATTACCAGAATCCTCTACATCAGTCTATGCATAACTAACTAAACCAAACTAAAACAATAAAGATAAGAAAACATAAAGCTGCCCACTAACACCGCCGAAGATAAACTGCACCACCAACGCCATGCACGACCTCTGGAGCACCGACTAACACCTCTGTTCAGAGCGAGGCACGAAAGTTTGAATAGATGGACGCCGGAAAAGGAAGCCATGACCGGAAAAGAGGTGAAGAAATCCCGGATCAGGCCAAACGCACTATATCTAACCCTAGAACTTTCGAATAAAAGAGGAGAAAGCCGATGAACATCCGAACGGAAGAAGTTCAGGTCTTAATAAGTAAACTCCGGCGATATTCGCCTCCCAACTGAACACTGGGTAGATCCAAAACAGACCAGGAGAGGGCCAAAAGAAAGAAACGGAAAAATGAAGGAAGATATGGAAGAGGAAAGATCTAAGGAAAAACTAACAAAGCCTCCTCCGGCCGGTTGCCGGAGGGGCGAGGGGGCGGCGCAGGTGGTTTTTCAGTCAAGAGTTTTTGAGAGGGTTGAAGAGAGTGAGAGAAGATCCGATTTATAGAGACCACCAATCTTAGGGGTTCATTATCTAACGATAAACCTCAATGCATAAGAGTTACATACATGAGGATTGAGTTTATGGTGTACTACCTTAAACATTGAGTCTGTAGTGAATTGAATAAAGTTCATAATGTACTGAAGTTCGGGATCTCACAATCAAACCACCATTAGTTCCCCAAAACACGTTGAGTGCGCGATCACTTTGATCTCGGGCCGTCGGTGTTGGACACCTTAGTTGTTTGCACTTATACGTGAAAGAGTTCACGTAGGACTAGACTAATTCGATATGATGATGTCATACTAAGTTCGTAATCAGAGATTCTAACTGAATCATTAGATGACCATTTATGGATGAATTTTAATTTGATGTGATTATAGACTCATGCTATTTCAGGTGTGGCATTTGATTTGTCAGTACGGTTGGCTAAGTGGTGCCTTCCTTAATCCCGGCCATTTTAGCATCAATCAGGGATTAGTATCCGAGAATGTAAGTCACATAGATGAGGTCCACTCCTTCCTCGAGAAGGAAGTAGACGGACGGTTCTCTCGTTTGTTGATCCTAGTACTGATCGATTACGCACACCTTAGATATGATCAAAGGATATCGGTCACTAGGGGTTAATGATAGTTCGAGGATAATATATTATAGAGAGGTGTTACGGACAATGCATTTCACCATATACGGAATGTCTGTGGAGGGATCCATAAGTAATGCTTATATCAGTGGATACTCGGTAACTACTACCTCCGGTCCATAATATAAGTCATCCTACACTTTTCTACTTGTCCCATAATATAAGTCATTCTACATTACCAATGCAACATTTATTGCTCTTTCTCTATCTTACCCCTAATTTATTATGAATTCAACAACTTTTCATTACTTAACAACTATTGTATTAATGATAGTCAAGGGGTATTTTAGACATTAACCTTCAAATTAATGACATTAAACCAATTCCTTAATCTGTGTGAAAACTCCTAGGATGACTTATATTTTAGACCGGAGGTAGTACTATGTGTAGTTGAATAAAAATGTTTGATATTCCATTTGGATAGTAGAGTAAAGATGTTCTATATTCTGGAAGAAAGTAGTCTTGTGCTTATGGTGATATGACGCCAAGATTAATGAGACGGGTGATTTGACTGAAGAATTTGGTCGGTCATTCAAATAATTTGAGATTCTGAATATAGGCCCATGATCCGCGACTTATCTACTCGTAAATCACAATGTTGCACTCCAAGAGAAAAAAGAGTTTTCTTCGGAATAGTGGAAAAAACGTTTTTCCTAATTCTTTGTATTTTATGTGTGTGGAAAATTGTTTTTTTCACAAAATTAAATATTTGTGGATTATTTATATGATAAATAATAAATTAAATTATTTGAATAAGATTCATATAATTTAATATGACAATTAAGTGTTTCAAGAATTAATTAAGGAAAAAGTTTCCAACATGAGCTAGTCATTTATCAAATTTATCTACATATATCAACTTTATATCTTGACACTATGTGTTTATCTCTTGTAATTTTATCTTCTAATACGCTCCCTCAAACGAGGCCGTGTTTTGATGTTGAGTTTCTCTTTACATATTTCGAAGGGCATCTCCACTCCAACGGGTATTTCGGAGTCCATTGGTAGTGATATATTGGGGGCCGGGGGGCATCTCCACTTCGACGGGTCTTACGGATAGTAATAGAAATATTATGGAGGGTATCTCCACTCCAGCAGGTCTTCCACAGTCCATTAGTCGTAGTCATATATTTGAGGGTATCTCAACTCCTGCGGGTCTTCCGGAGTCCATTAATAGTAGTGATATTTTAGAGGGTATCTCCACTCCTGCAGAGAGAATAATCACACAGATTAAGAAAGTAATTAATATGTCTAAAATATAGTATTGGAAATGTAATATTTTTATTGAAGATGTAAATAATTTGTTGGTAAATGAGTTTTTTGTATTGATTTTTTTTTAATTGGAGATGTAAATACTTTGTTGGTAAAGAAGGAAAAAATAATAAATAATGCATTGGAAATGTAAAATGACAGATAAATAAAAAAAACAAATTCTGAAATGTTACCGATAAAAAAACGAAGGGAGTAGATGATATAAGTGATTATTTCTTTATTTATAATAAATAAACATAAAGAGAAAAAAAAAGGGCAAAATACATTGAACAAATCTGTATATATATATATATATATATATATATATATATATATATATATATATATATATATATATATATATATATTGTGTGTGTGGGGACAATGGGTGGCATGATGTATATTCAGCACTGAGATTGATCAATCAAGTTTGTGAATCTCATTCACAATAAACTGAAGCAACTGAATCAGAAGTCACCTGAGAAGGAGTTGTGTTTGTGATAGCTGCTGAAGGATTTGATCTCAAGGAGCAGTGAAAGAGACTGAATCACTAAAGTTGTTGCAGTCAAGGAGTGATAGTCTTGTAGATTGAGAAGCTTGGTAAGTCAAGGACAATCTTACTATTGTATCTCGTGAAAACAATAGTGAATTCCTCCAATCATCACAGAGAAGAGTGGATTAAGGGATTACACCACCTGAACCACTATAAGACTTGTGTCAATTTACTTTCGCAATTTACCTTCTTGCATTCATTTAAATTGCCTAGATTATAGTCTATATCTGTGATTGTCTAAAGCGCTTTGAAACAACATAGCAAGAAGGGACTTATCCATTTGCCCAAAAGCTTTTAAACATAAGAAAAGTTTTGAAACTCCACTATAGTCATTCACCCCCTCCGACTATAGTTCTACCTTCTCTGGGACCAACAATTGGTATCGGAGCAAAGTGTTCCTAGTATCGTAACCATTCGGATCTAATTTACGGTAACAAGGAGATCACATATTTTCAAAGTAGTTTTCAAATCTGAGTTCTCTATTCATTTACATATAGATCTATTATTTGCACTTATGGATTCCTCAAACTTTATGTCAAAAGTACCTGTTTTCAATGTTAATAATTTTGATGAATATAAAATAAGAATGCTGTCTCATCTTGCAGAAACCCATGAGGAGATGCTGGACGTAATCAATGATGGACCAATCATGATCATGACTGTGGTATCCACAGGAGCAGACCAATGGAAGGAAATAGACAAACCCAAGATATATTGGACCAAGGATGACAGGAGAAGAGCAAATCTAGACTTTGTTGCAAAAGATATGATTTTGAAGACTCTAGATAGCAACATGTTCATGAGAATCAAAAATTGCAAAACAGCAAAGGAGATGTGGGACAAGCTGGCATTGATAAATGAAGGATCTGAAGCAGTTAAAGAAAACAAATTATCCGTTGCAAAACAGAAATTTGAAAATTTCAAAATGAAGGCTGGTGAATCCATTGATCAAATGGACAATGTGATTCTCAAGCATCATCGATGAATCGCAATAGCTTGGACACATATATCCCCGTAGTAAAGAAGTATGCTTAAAGATCTTGAGAGGCTTACGAAAGATGGAAGATCATAACATCGAATCGGAGGAACCACAAACCTTACAAACACCGACACTCGACTGACGATGTCCCAACTTAAAGCTCATGAATTCGAAAGTGAGCGGAAGAAGATGGTGCTCGGCAGAGACACAAAAGCCACTACACCGATAGCACCCCAGAAAGAGACACATGAACTTAAAGAACAGGTAGCTTTATTAGTTAAACGTTTTGACAGGTTTAGCAAAAAGAAGCCATTCAAAGGAAACTCATCATCAAACAAGAGGTCAAGCTCAAACAAAGACATGAAGAAGAAAGATAATGAATACGGATGCTTCAACTGCAACAAGAAAGGTCACTTCAAGACTGATTGTCTTGAAGAAAATTATAAAGATGATGAAAAGAAGAAATACAAAGCATCTGAAAAGAGGAAAGGCAAGAAGGCACTCAAGGCTGAATCTAGCAGTGAAAAGAATGAAGAATCATCTGATAATGACTCAGATGGTAGTGTTGAAGAAGACAGCTCAGACAATGAAAATGCATGTTTATGTCTCATGACCAAAGAAGTAGATGAAGATGAAGGTGATAGCTCAGACACTGAGAAAACTAGCCTATGTCTAATGGCCAAAGAATCAGATGAAACTGAGGTAACATCTAGCTCTTACTCCTCATCAAATGCATTCACATCTAACACTAATCTTCTATTCTCCCAATAGATCCAGCAAACCTAGTCCAAAATCTCATGACTAAATTTGATGAAATTGAGATGAATCATGAAATTTTGGAAAAGGAATGCAAGGATCTAAGAAAGGAAAATAAAAGATTAAAGAAAGAAATGGATAAAGCAAAAGCTGAACTAACTAATAAGGAGACCTACTCAAATGATCAACTAACAGCAGATGTTCATACATCCGTTATTGACTGATCAGTTGAGAAAATCCCCCCATCAGTTAAGATCACAAATGAACCATCTTACAAACCCTCATAAAGGTTTGGATCCAGATCTGGTCTTGGCTACAAAAGTCAGGATGAGAGTAGAAACAATGGTCAACACAATTCTGAATCCAGAACTAACAATGAACCAAAATTCAGAAAGGGACAGACCATAGTTTCAACCATTCATCTGTACCGGTGAAGTCAAAACCCAAAGGCGTAAAATAGCGAGACTAAATCATCGACCAAGTCAACCAAAATCAAGGACTTTCTGAAAGGTAAAGGAAGACTTTATCCTTCAGAGGATGATTGGAATGTTGCACCTCCAAAATACAAGAAGAAACCATTCCAAAATATGCATCATGTGTTTAAGAAAAATCAATCAAGGTATGTTCCTAGACACATGAAGCAAGTTAGGTTTCCCACTGCATATTGGAAAGTTAAGAAGGATGCAAATGCACCAAAAAGTATAGAAAAGTATCAGAATACCTTCAGTAGAAATACTAGAGCTATTCTGCCATGCCTTATATATATATGAAGTTGATGACTTTAAATATCCAAAAAGAAGACCATTTGGATATACACTTGGAGTAGGAGGCATGACTGCTAACAGGTATGGACCCAAACAGTGTTGGGTACCTAAACTTAATTAATTTGTTTTGCAGGATGTCTGGTTCATAGACAGTGGATGTTCCAGAAACATGACATGAAACAAGAAATGGCTCACTGACTTCAAAGCTTTTGATGGACCCAAAGTCACATTTGGAGGCAAAGAAAACCCTGGCAAGATTAAGGGGGAAGGCACAATGCTCAAGAACAGTCTGAGGATTCAAAATGTAGCATATGTCAAGGGACTTAATTTCAATCTGATGAGCATCAGTCAATTTTGTGACAGAGGCTACAATGTGCACTTCAACAAGGAATGATCAGTGTCACTGAGAAACTAACTTGTCATGATAACAGATTCACATACATCGAATCAAAGCTGGACTCTCTGATTGGAACGGCAGAGGCCACAAATAGCATCTTACTCCAGCAGAGGGATGATGCTGCCAAAAAGGGGGAAAATCAGTATAAGCCTGAAGGATCAACTATTAGACCCCCAAACTTCACTGAAGAACAAATGAGAGCAAGGGACAGAGAAATCAGAATCAGAAATGAAGTAGAGGAACAGTAAAGAAGGGCTAGAGAAGAAAGAGAAAAAGCCCTAAACAAACCATGCATTGGATTTCCTCATCCTATGCAAAGAAGAGATGATGACAGAGACAGATCCGGCAATCAGCAATGACCTGGATCTAGCCAGCAAAGAGGATCAGCAAGTCAACACAGACTTAGCACCAGAGGAAACACCAGCAGAGGCAGCAGCAGCTCCAGATACACTGGTGGGCACATAACGTACACTGGTCACAAAAGCAAAGCAGAATATGAAGCAGATGTACTGGACCATGTAAGAGAATTTTTCAGAGTACAAGAAGGACTCTATCCTCATTTTTCACAAGATGAAGCATGGGCGAATTGGCTAAGCTATCAGGATGAAAGGATGAGAACTGATATGGCCAAAATCTACAATGATGTCAAGAGAGAATTTGCACTTCTAAAACAAACCAACAGCAAACTTAGCTCAGCCATACCACTTTCTGCAAAAGGACCAGAAGACTTGCCAACCGAATGCAAGATGACTTCAACTATATGGTAAAATTCTTCAATCCTATGGGAAGGATGGACAAACAGAGCAAAGTGGAGTCTCTACAAAGTCTCAAGTTTCTTTGACTCACACATTCTTTGAAGCTAGGGAGAGACTTGAGAAGCACTTTGGAGAACCTAGGGCAAATGAGACTATGCCAGATTTCAACAGACTCTTTGCTAAGAAAGTATTCAAGGGGGTATCTGAATACACTGCTATGGCATACTGGAAGTGGAAATTCCCTGAGATTGATTGGAAAGATAAGGAAGAAGTCCAAACCACAAAGTTCAAAAGGTACAAGGATGAATTAAGCAAAATGTAGTTTGTAACACTTGAATAATTTTTGAACTTATTTCCCTTATATGGATGAATAAAGTTGTTGAATTTTTATTCTGTTAATTATTATGAAAAATTTGGCTTACTTATGTTCAGGCTTAGGAGGGTTTTGGCATCATCAAAAAGGGGGAAATTGTTAGGAAAATTTTATTATGTCTTGATGATGGCCATACTAGTTGTTATAGCAAGCCTGAAATAAGTTAGAATTCTCTGTATAAGTCTCTACTTAGAGTCTGACATTTTGTATAAGTTAAGTCAGACAAGTATTGTACTAGTTGGCAGGACGGCTAAGTGAAACAGACAGTCGGCAGTGTGAAGCCAGCCAAGCACCAGCAGAGAAGCAGTGAAGACTTAATGGTCTGACTTATAACCAAGGAAGTCTGTGATGACCTTGGATAAGTCTAAGTTATGTTTCAAGTGATGAAACTAAATGTTCAAATATGGTGTACACTGATCTCACCCAAATTAATGATCAGTGAAGTACAAAGATTCTCCTTTAACTTAAGCAATGAAGGAAACAGTGAATCGGCAGAGTAAACTGACTTTTCGGCTGAGTGAAGACAAACCAGTGAAGGGAGATCTAAACGGCAAAGTCAGATGGATCACTCGACCGTTCAGAGAACGGCGAAGTAAACCTTATCAAAAAAGAATTGATGTATGATTCAGAGGATCATGCATTAAATGCACAATCAATAAAGGATCAATCAAGGACGGATCTTCTGCTATACATTTGAAGAAAAATCCGATCACTGAAATCAAGGAGAATATAATTAAGGGGGAATCAAGAATAAAATCAAGGATTATTTCCCTCATTAATGTAGCCAACGGACGGAATTTCAAATCTAGTATATTCAAGGCTATAAATAGAAGGCATTGACAGACAGGTAAAACAACGATCAGAAAAAGAAAACCAAGCAGAAACTCTGTCAATCTCAAAAGCCTTCTCTCTGAACTTACAAGGATTTATCTAGAGATCAACTCAGACATCAGAACTACAATTTCATATTCAGCACTGAGATTCATCAATCAAGTTTGTGAATCTCATTCACAATAAACTGAAGCAACTGAATCAGAAGTCACCTGAGAAGGAGTTGTGTTTGTGATAGCTGATGCTGTTGAAGGATTTGATCTCAATGAGTAGTGAAAGAGACTGAATCACTGAAGCTGTTGCAGTCAAGGAGTGAGAGTCTTGTAGATTGAGAAGCTTGGGAAGTCAAGGACAATCTTACTATTGTATCTGTGAAAACAATAGTGAATTCCTCCAATCATCACATGAGAAGAGTGGATTTAGGGATTACACCACCTGAACCACTATAAGACTTGTGTCAATTTACTTTCTGCAATTTACCTTCTCGCATTCATTTAAATTGCCTAGATTATAGTCTATATATGTGATTGTCTAAGGCGCTTTGAAACAACATATCAAGAAGGGACTTATCCGCTACCCAAAAGCTTTTAAACATAAGAAAAGTTTTTGAAACTCCACTTTAGTCATTCACCCCCCCTCTGACTATAGTTCTACCCTTCTCTGGGACCAACAAACTTTGATATATCCTTCCGACTTTAGTCATATTTGGGGCGATTTTGGTGCGGTTTTACTGTAGGTTGATCATCCTTTGATCCACTCATTCCATAGATTAATCCCGTCGATTCTAAACACTTTTTATTGATCATCTTTTCCATTACACTCCAAAAATTCGACTTTTAGATTACTTTCTACTTGGATATTTTGTGGATCAGATTTCTGGCTCATTTTATGGTAATGTTTTACCTTCTATTTTTTGCTTTAGTTATGATTTCCATCTTTAATTCCGTTTCTAGCATAATCATGAGTATCTAATTGCATGTGTAGTCGAATTTTGTGAAAGCGAG
This sequence comes from Gentiana macrophylla, assembly GCA_026214975.1. NCBI lineage: Eukaryota > Viridiplantae > Streptophyta > Magnoliopsida > Gentianales > Gentianaceae > Gentiana > Gentiana macrophylla. Next base: position 25,674,181 of record CM047808.1, read on the forward strand.
CGAAAACCCTAAGGGGGATGAGATAGGGATTTGTGTAGTGCGTAATATCATGTTTTAACGATTAATCCACGTCCTAAAACTTATGTGGAAATATTACATATCAAATATTATGTAATATTTATTTATTTCCGTGTATACATTATTTGTACACTTTATTTGTAAAAGGACATATTAATTGTGGTACATATAAACAATTAATATGTCAAACTCTAGTCTAGTTTACTTTATGTCATAGACATAACTTTTACTTTTACAAGCATGCTTGCCGCCCATAGCTAGTGGCCGCCCAAGCTAACTAGTATCTCACCTCAATTGTAACTATTTATACTTCTTCCATTTGATGAATAAACTAAGTTGAAGTTTACTCAAGTATTATTTACTTTCTCAAACTCTCTTCATGGTATCAGAGACTTAAACTCCGAATCATTGCACATTTCTCCACACTCTTGAATCAAGAATGTCTTCATTATCTCAAGCTTCCTCACCCTCGCTTGAGTCCCAATCGCCTCGCAGACATGGGTCACGACTCTTCATCTTACACAAATCATAGACTTGATGGCAACAACTACTTGCCGTGGTCAAGGTCTATGAAAATGTACATCTCTGGACAAGGTAAGATGGGATACCGTCTCGGCTCTAAACTCCGCCCCTGCTGAAGATGACCCAGATTTGAAGCATGTGATACTACTAATAATCAAGTCATGACCATTCTCATAAGATCAATGACAAAAGAGATTAGTGAGAACTTTATGATGTATGATCTGCAAGGAGATCAGGATAATGCCAGGGATCTTTACTCCAAGAAAGACAATACATCGAAGTGTATGAACTTGAAGCTCGATTCAAAAGCTGCAGCACAAGGAGATATGTCTCAGTAACTCAATACTTCAACCAACCTGCTCAGGGCATGGCAACACCTAGATATGTTGGAAACTCACCCTGGAATGATGTCAGGAGGATGCCGCCTTTATAAGGACATTATTGAGAAAAGAGAGTATTCAAGTTTCTTACTGGATGAATCCTACTCTTGATGATGTTGGGGAAGAATCCTTGCCACAAAACCTCTCCCCAATCTCAAATCCATGTTTGCTTTGAAGTCAAACATGAGGAAAGCAGAGAAAAGTGATGTTCTTTGAACTCCCTGCCGACAACCCTGCCGCCAGAAAGTGCTACCTACCGACCGTCGGGAAGCCTCGCCGAGGTTCTTGAGGACCGTCAGGAAGCCTTGATCGAATCGGAAAGTTGTTCTGCGTGAGCACCGCGAACGCACAAATCACACCAAGGACACTTATTTGGAAGCTACATGGCATGCCTAAATCCTCCAAGCCTACCAGGGAAAGTCAGGCGAGGACATGTCAATGAAGAGGAGAATGATAACAAGTTGAATGCTCAGTTTGCTGCATTCAAAGCTTTCCTCACTCAACAAAAAGAAGGTAGTCTCTCTTCTGACACGGCTACTCAGGCTAGTGCAGGTAAATTCTATTCTTCTATTAGTAATGAAACATGGATTGTTGATTCTGGGGCCTCCTCTCATATGACTGGCAATAAAAACCTCATAACTCACCTTATGCCATGTCATCAAATTCATAAAATTAAGACTGCTGATGGATCTATCTCTCATGCAAAAGGTTTTGGAAATGTTAAATTCACTAATAAGATATGCCTAAAGGATGTCTTATGTGTTCCAAAATTAGACTGCAATCTCATATCCGTCAGTAAACTTGCAAAAGATTTGAATTGGACTGTTGTGTTTAATAAGAATCAGTGCACTTTCCAGGACCCTTCTTCATAGGAAGTGATTGGGAGGGCTAAAACCTTTCAGATTGTATGTGGTCAACCTCGCCAAGATCAAGACTGAACCGCCAGAGCTTTGCACTCAAACCTTAGACAATATCATGTTATGGCATTATAGACTAGGACATCCAAGTTTTGGTTATTTAAAGTCTGTAATTCCTGAATTATTTAAAGGATGTAATGTTAATGATCTTCAATGTGATATTTGTCAATTTGCCAAACTTACCAAATCTGTGTATACCAAACTACCTTATTTGCCTTCCAAACCTTTCACTTTAATTCATAGTGATGTATGGGGACCTTCAAGAGTAAAAAGTATAACAGGGAAAAGGTGGTTTGTCACTTTCATTGATGATCATACCAGAAACACATGGCTGTTTTTAATGAAGGATAAATCAAGTTGGAGCAGCTTTTTCAGAATTTTACAACATGATCTCTACTCAATTTGAGACTAAGATCAAGATCTTAAAGACTGATAATGCACTTGAATACTATGAGTCTAACCTCAGTAATTTCTTGATGGATAAGGGGATTGTCCATATCAGTAGTTGTGTGGAAACACCTCAACAAAATGGGGTTGCTGAGAGAAAGAACAGGCACCTACTAGAGATGGCTAGATCAATCATGTTCACCACACATGTTCCAAAGTATATGTGGGGTGAAGCTATATTAACTGCCACATACTTAATCAACAGACTTCCTAGTAGAGTGTTAGGCTTCAAAACTCCTATCCAAACCCTTCTGACCACACACTCCTGCCCTCATCTTATTTCCCAATTACCTCCAAAAATCTTTGGTTGTACTGTGTTTGTTTATATCCATGCCCAAAACAGAAACAAACTTGATCCCAAAGCTCACAAGTGCATTTTCCTAGGATATGCAAAGGACAGGAAAGGTTACAAGTGTTACTCTCCTTCTGAAAAGAGATTTTACAATTCTATGGATGTAATTTTTTTTGAAAGGACTCCGTACTACAGCAAGTCTCTGAGGCGATCATCGATGGAAACCTCGATTGAAATTGACCTAAATCCATTCCTCGGCAAACTCTTAACCTCAAAGCAACCTACTTATTCTCAGCAGATCGAACCTCAAGACCTCATCGACTCTCAGCAGCCTCATCGATCCTCAAGAACCTCCCGAACCGAGTTCATCGACCTGCAGAGCCTCATCGACACTCAAAGAACATATAGACTCTCAAGAACACTGCCGACATTGATCATAGGCCTATTGCTATCAGGAAGTGGAAAGAAATCTTGCACTCACTGATCATTCTATTCATAATTATCTATCTTATGATCAGTTATCACCTGCTTTTGCCATGTTTACACAGGACTTGGATTCTCACTCTATTCCTAAGAATATACAGGAAGCTCTCCAACATGATAAGTGGAAGGCAGCTGTCAAGACTGGAATGACTGCCCTCCTGGATAATCATACTTGGGATCTAAATGCTCTCTCCCAAAGGCAAGAAGACAACCGCAAGTGGTTATTTACCATCAAATACAATGATGATGGTACAATTGACAAGTATAAGGCCAGACTAGTTGCAAGGGGTTTCACTCAAACTTATGGCATTGACTACAAAGAAACTTTTGCACCAGTGGCAAATCGAACACCGCTGTCGAACATCGATATCTCTTCTTTGTCCAACTTGACTTATCCTCTTCACCAATTGGATATCAAAATGCCTTCCTCAACGGTGACCTTATCGAGGAAGTTTACATGAATGTACCTCCTGGTTTTACCAATCCTAACACTCAAGGAAAGGTTTGCAAATTGAGGAAATCTCTATATGGCCTAAAGCAATCCCCAAGAGCCTGGTTTGGGAAACTCACTACTGTGGTTAAAGCTGCTGGATATCATCAATGCAACTCAGACCACACCATGTTTATCAAGACCACTAGCTTGAAAAGATCTATCCTTATTGTGTATGTGGATGATATCATCCTCATTGGTGATGACTCTACTGAGATCCGAATTTGAAGACTCTCACTTGGCAAAGGTTTTTCAAGTCAAGGATTTGGGCTATCTTAAATACTTCCTTGGTATGGAAACTGCAAGAAATAACCAGGGTATCTCTATCTCTCAAAGGAAATATGTGCTAGACCTGCTGAAGGAAACTGGTATGCTGGGATGCAAACCTGCTGTATCCCCAGTAGACCCAGTAATACCCTGCTGCATGGTGACATTGCTGTCAGGAAGGATCAATATCAGAGACTTGTAAGGAAACTCATTTATCTGTCCCATACAAGACCTGATATTGCATATGGAGTCAGTCTGGTGAGCCAGTTCATGCATTGCCCTACTGAGCAACATTGGGAGGCTGTGAACAGGATACTGAGGTACTTGAAATCCACTCCTGGCCAAGGTTTGCACTTCACCAAGTCTGCTGAGAGATCTATCAAGGTTTACACCGATGTCGATCAATTGGGCCGTCACATAGACAGAAGGTCTACTACAGGCTACTGTTCTTATGTATGGGGCAATCTTGTCACCTGGAGGAGCAAGAAACAACCTACTGTCTCTAGAAGCTGAACTCAGGGCACTAGTTTTGGGTATTTGTGAAGCTCTATGGGTAAAAATGGTCCTGACAGAAATTCAGCAGCCTATTCAGCACCCTATCACACTCTGCCGTGACAATAATTCAGCCTTATGCATGGCAGAAGATCCAGTCCATCATGATAAAACCAAACATGTGGACATTGACAGACACTTCCTGAAGGAGAAGATTGATGCCAAGATTATTCAACTCCAGTATGTTCCCTCAGCAGACTAGAATGCTGATATTCTCACCAAGGCCATTCCACCACCTATGTTCAGCAGACTGAGTAGCAAACTTGGCTGTATAAACATATACAACCCAGTTTGAGGGGGGTGTGGAAATATTACATATCAAATATTATGTAATATTTATTTATTTCCGTGTATACATTATTTGTACACTTTATTTGTAAAAGGACATATTAATTGTGGTACATATAAACAATTAATATGTCAAACTCTAGTCTAGTTTACTTTATGTCATAGACATAACTTTTACTTTTACAAGCATGCTTGCCGCCCATAGCTAGTGGCCGTCCAAGCTAACTAGTATCTCACCTCAATTGTAACTATTTATACTTCTTCCATTTGATGAATAAACTAAGTTGAAGTTTACTCATGTATTATTTACTTTCTCAAACTCTCTTCAACTTATTATAACATCTTTGAATTAGATTGATCACCTAGTTCACTGTCGCACACATCGAACTTATAGATGCATTTTGTGGTGAGATGTGGGAAAAGGGGTTTTAGGATCGTTGCGTAGATTCGGCCTAGTTGTTAGCTCCGTTTCTAATATAGAGGTTTGTCATCGTTGTTCGAGCAACTCTAGAACTTAATCATGTTAGGTTAATCAGTTTTCTAAAGGGATAATTAATTAGCTTCACATAGGGTAGTTAGATCGAGTTGTTCAGTCTAATCACTAGAATTAGGAGTTGGCACCCGTGGATGTCGTTAAACTACATTGGATTGGTAGGTCGGTTAAGACATGCTCCCTATTAAGTCCTTCCTAAGAGGTACAAGTAGCTCGTGGGATCATAGTTCGACTATACCTTTTAATATCTAGAAGTAAAACCGGTAGTTTAATCTTTATTTCTGCATTAGCATAATATCTTCCACTATTATTTTGACCTGAACTAAGTTCTACGTCAGCTTTGGTTCTGAGACATTACTCCTTGTGGATACGACCTTGTGACCACAATACTCCCGTTGATCCGATACTCTGTCGGTGAAAGTTAGCGGTTAAGTATTTTGCTATCAACATGTGTTCATTTATATCACCTTGGTTGAGATGTGCCATCAAGGAAGAAGGAAACTATCTACTTAGAGAAATCCATCTCGGCATCTGTGGTGACCACGCTGGAGCCCGGACCCTGGCTAGAAAATGCCGCTTATTTGGATATTACTGGCCGACCATGCAAGCCGATGCAAATGATCTCGGTTATGAGGTGCAAGCCATGCCAGTGCATGATAACTTGTCTCATCAGCCATCACAGGACATGATTCCCATTGTTTCTCATTGGCCTTTCTACCAATAGGGGGTAGACCTGGTCGGACCCCTTCCCCGAGCTCCGGGCAATCTACGGTTTCTGGTTGTGGCAGTTGATTACTTCACTAAGTGGGTAGAGGCCGAGGCCCTAACTACCATCACCGCAAAGCCATCCAAAATTTCGATGGAAGAGCATTATCTCAGAGATATGGGATACCCAAAACCCTGGTTTTGCACAATGGAACACAATTCGATGACAAGATAATGATCGGATCCTGGTGTGCCGAGCTAGGCATAACCCATCACTTCACCTCTGTCGGTCACCCCCCAAGCCAATGGTCAAGTCGAACAGACCAACAGACAGATTAAGTTCAGGCTGAAGAAAAGGTTAGAAGAAGAAGAAGAGAATTGGGTCAAACATTTACCCAACATACTTTGGGCATATAGAACGACTACAAGCTCGGCTACCGGAGAAACTCATTTTTCCTTAGCTTATGGCTGTGTGGAAGTTATATCATCACAGATTGGGCTACCCTCTCCGAGGACCGAGCTCCATGCCAGAGCAGATCAAGATGTTGAACTCAGGCATGCCAAAGATGACTTAGAGGAAGCCAGGGAGGTGGCTTACATCCGAATGGCAAAATACAAGCAGAGGATATCCCAGTATTATAACTCTAAAGTCAAACACTCCTACTTCAAAGAAGGAGACCTGGTACTATGAAAGAATGAGGTCAGCAGGCAAGGTCCTCAGGGAAAACTCGACCTAAACTGGAAGGCCCCTATAAAGTGGTAAAGGTTAATGGCAAAGGTGCATACCAGTTGGCTGATGCAAACGGCAGGACCATACCTCGATGTTGGAATGCCAACAAACTTAAAAAAATTACACCTAGGACAGGATCTAGGCTTGTTTTTACTTTCAGTTTCACATTGTTATTTTCAATAAAGGTGTATTCAAAAAACCTCGTTATTAATGAAATGTTAATTTTTCTTGCTTGAGTATTACGTCTTTAATATGTCCCGCAAAGGAGTAAAATTTTAACTGAGGCCTACAGGTCAGACTCAGATAGCTTGAATACCACAAGCTCCTCGAGTCCTCAGGTCAGGACGGGGTTTTAAATGAGTCATACAAGTCAGACTCAAAAAGTTTGCAAAGGACAAACTTCCTAAGTCTACAGGTCAGGCTAAAATTTTAACTGAGGCCTGCAGGTCAGACTCAGATAGCTTGAATACCACAAGCTCCCCGAATCCTCAGGTCATGACGGGGTTTTAAATGAGTCAAGCAGGTCAGACTCAGAAATTTTGCAAAGGAAAAACTTCCTAAGTTTGCATGTCAGGCTAAAATTTTAACTGAGGCCTGCAGGTCAGACTCAAATAGCTTGAATACCACAAGCTCCCCAAGTCCTCAGTGTCGGGACGGGTTTTAATCGAGTCATGCAGTGGGACTCGAGGAAAGTTTGCCAAGGACAAACTTTCTAAGTATGCAAGTCAGGCTAAAATTTTAATCGAGGGCTCGCAGTCGACTCGAGATAGCTTTTATACCACAAGCTCATCAAGTCCTCAGGTCAGGATGGGGTTTTAAATGAGTCATGCAGTCGATCGAGAAAGTTTGCAAAGGACAAACTTCTTAAGTCCGCAGTCAGGCTAAAATTTTAATCGAGGCTTGCAAGTCGACTCGAGATAGCTTGAATACTACAAGCTCCCCGAGTCCTCAGGTCAGGACGGGGTTTTAAATGAGTCATGTAGGTCGACTCGGAAAGTTTGCAAAGGAAAACTTCCTAAGTATGCAGTCAGGCTAAAATTTAAATCGAGGGTTTGCAGTGTCGACTCGAGATAGCTTGAATACCACAAGCTCTCCGAGTCCTCAGTGGGACGGGTTTTAAATGAGTCATGCAGGTCAGACTCAAAAAGTTTGCAAAGGACAAACTCCCTAAGTCTGGAGGTCAGGCTAAAATTTTGACTGAGGCTTGCAGGTCAGCTCAGATAGCTTGAATACCATAGTAACTTCCTCGATCCCGCAGTCGCTAAAATTTTAGGTAAAGATAAACAAAGCACAAGTATGCCACCAATACTAGAAGTACTGGATTCCATACTGGGGGTACATGGGATACCTAATGAGTATTCAGATCAATCCCAAATCAAAAATGAATATCAAAGGAAAAAACTTCAGAGTAAAAATACAAAGTTCAGTGGTCAGGGCACGACAAAGTATAATCAAAATACATAAACCTTGGCATAGAAGTTTTCAAACTTTTTGTCAAGAAAAGCAAAGTCCTAGTGGCAAGAGGAAGAGCAGTCAATTCAGAGCATCTGGATTCTGTTCTCTGGAGGAGGGAGTCGGCTCGATACTCGGAGGAGCATGTCGGCGCTTAACATACTGGGCCCCGATGTCCTCACCCTCTATGAACTCTCTTAACCTGATGTCATAGATCTGGCCTGCACCTGCCTTGTACATTGTACGGTAATGCAGAAGATTGGGAAGGACCAGCTCAGGACAATGCTCTCTGGCTTCATCCACGCCGGTTGTGTACCCGTGCTGCATGATAGGGTTCAGCAGGACCATCAGAGCTCCGGCCAGGTGATTAGAGGACTTATACTCATGCATGACTCGGGCATCCCGAGTCGGGGGAGAGGCTTTCAAAGCATCCCTTTCTGCTCTAACTTTGACCAGTGACTCCCCTAACTCCGAGTTCTCGGTCGAGTATTTGTCATAGGCAGCTTGGATCTCGGTGGTACACTTCAACCGGGTCTCTGCCAGATGTCCTTTCAAGGACTTGATCTCCTCATCTTTAGCTTTCAAAGCTTCTCTATGCTTCTCGCGGCTCGCCCTAAGCTCTTCGACCATTTTCCTTAAGGCCTCTTTACTTGCAGAGGACTCGGCAAGTTGATTCAAAAACTCCTGACCGACTTGGGATCCCTACAAAAACAAAGTAAACGTCAGGCAGAAAGTAAGATCGAGCGAAAAGGCAAACATGTATACAAAAGGAACTTATCACTGCTGCCAGATCCTGGTCAGCCAACTCGAACAAGCGGTTTTGTCCCGAGGAGGACCGGATCTCGGGAAGGTCTTCAACGTTTTTAGCAGGATGGGAGCCAGCCCTTCTCTTCTTTGATCGACCCACATGGGTCGAGACGGAGACAACTCGCTTTCTCCTCCGGAGGCCGCCCCTTCTCTTCTTCTTCTTCCTGGTCGTTGGTCGTCCCGAGCAACTCCACTCCACACGAGGATGACCCAGGGGCATCATATGGATGTTCAGACATGTGTTAAGCTGAGGAAGGAGTCAGGATGGATCCGACAGACCGGACAACTTCCGGTTCAATGTTTTCCCGCTCCTCAGGTCCTTGAGTAACCTCAGTTGGCTCGACCATGGGAGCCTCCTCATTGTCGACATCCTCAAGAAGCTCGGCAAAGAAGACACCTGCAAAAAGCAAGGCAAAGAGAGTTAGAAAATATTTTATAAATTATGGAGTATGAAACATAACAAAGGCAAAACCCAACATATCTTGTACTCTGCCTTGTCTAATTCAACTATACGGGTCAAGACCAAAGTGCAAGCAGCATGGCAGACATAATCAGCTCGGACGAATATTGTTTTGCCTTGATAAACACACCGCTTTTGTGAATGTCGTCTAACAGCTTTTTACCCACATCAGTCGGTCGGGGATCGCTATCCAGGTCGGATGAGTTCCATCTGCCCAGATTCCGAGTCACCTCAGGACAAATAAAGAAAAATCTAGTCTTCCAACCCTTGTAGGAAGTCTCCCCGGGCTCGGTAAACTGGACTTCAGACATAAAATCGCCTCTTCGAGGGAAGAAGTAGTACCCGGCCTGCCCAGGTACCTGTTTGCGCTGGTAAAATAGACTAAATGTTTGGAGGCACATCGACACCAGATAGCGAAGCCTACTATCGCCCTTATGCCATTCGGGACAATCTGGGCCAGGCCTAGATCATAGTGCTCCAAGACGGCCAGAATGGCTAGACAAATTGGAAACCTCAAGCCGCACAAGAGCTGCTCCATATACATGGCGCAGAAGCCGACTGGGGCTTGGTAGGAATAGACCCCTGGAGCAGGAACAGTGGGCTTGAATAGGGGGTTCACGAGGTTATATTGTTTGCAGATAAGGGTTACGTCTTTGACGGTTAATTTGGTGTCAATACCATGACAGGCTGCCTGAGATTTCAGAGCCATGTGTGCCTTCAGGTTTAAGACGAATCTAGAGGTTTTGGAAGAACGTGGAGGACTGGGAATGGAGTTTTCGGCCGGCTGGGGAACAAGTCCCTCGCGATTGACTCCGGTGGAGATGATTTCGTTGTCGGGTTCTGATTTAGACTCAAAAAGGGCTTCTATAGAACTATCAGTGAGAATAACTGGCTCACTCATTAGCAACATGAAAAAGTAAGATGAAGAAGATGAGAAAGCTTACTTGTATGAAGAAATTGAAGAATGGAATAGCAACCGTCCGACTTCACACTTGTGTTTAAATGGTAACGCTTAACGGGACGTGATAAGACTAGGTAGTTATAAACCCCAGAAGTAGTATGGGAAAAAATGTCCCATCATTAAGACGTGTGTACAAAACGCTTCGTTTCTCATGTCCGCCAGGACAGAGCGATGACGGTAACGGCGCCACGTGCCAAGGCAACCCTAACGCTCTGGAATAACCGAGCTGCACTCTCCACGTCAGGTCTACCCAGCTCTAGATGAGCCTGGTCAGACCTGGGGGGCTTATGACGAGGGTTAGAATAGCCACGGCCACGTGTCGTTATAGGATTAACTTTGGAACTAACAAAGGAGAAAGAGGATAGTAATGCTTAGGGCCAGGGCCCCCACAATAGTAAGACCCGACCCCAGGTGGGAGGTCCATCCTTATCTTTCCCGGCTAGACCACCACAGGTCAGCTCAGTCACAGTGGAAGGTAGGTCGTGCAGCCCAGGTCGAGACGACCTGGGGAGCCCACCGCAGGTCATCTGGCTCTTCCCTTATGGTGATAATTCGAACGTGTTCCTATATAATAGGATAACGATGGGAATAGTTCTTGGATTATAGGACGCAAATCTTGTAATTCAAATACAGTCATAATTATCCTTGACAAAGGATTGACACGTGATAATCCTTAGGGTTTAAGAATCCTGGACTTGTTCAACAAGAAAGGGGGCGAGACGCCTACCTATATAAACAACCCTAAGGAGCTACGAAAGACTTGATTCCAATTCAATAATTGGATACGTAGGCAACTTGAGAGAAACTAACTCTCAGGCTCAGTCTCAGTCTCAATCATATATGAATCATCTTCCCCATTGTTTTTGTTCTTGTTCAATCGTTCTATAGGTCAGTTGGATCTGTGGGTGATATCCGACATCATCAGTGTAGTAACATTGAAAAATGAAGGTGTTATTATTATTAATGATATAAGATGTATTTAACGTAAGATTTTGCTAAACAAAATAAAAAAAAATCCAGTCTTCACGTGGACGTACTTTTATATATACCAAGTTTCCAACCAAATCCTTGCGGCATCCATCCAAAACGCATCATATTTGCAATCTCGTGACAACATCATTTGATAGAACAAAGTTATATCATGTTACAGTGTATCATTTACTTAAAAATTTTGTGAAATGCTGAAAAGTGACATAGAAATTGAGACGAACATTATTATATGAAAATGACAGTTAAGAAATAGTTTAGATATTTTATTGACAGGATAATGGATATGAAAACCTAAAAACCTTAAGAAATTGCTGACAGGCCGGTTTTGCCAATTTGGCTATCTGAGGATAAGACAAACAAAATTATACTATATATTTTCAAGGGAAATTTTATGGTGGTTAATGACAACCAAACTCAAGAGACATGTGTCATCATTAAAATGATTATGTACAGGTAGATCAATTCTTAACCATCTAAATTAATATTGAGTTTGGTGGTCATTGATTATCATAAAATTTGCTGGACATGTGTCATCATTAAAATGATTGGTGTGTTTTTGTTGTCCTGGCTTGTTTAATGCTGTTTCCGGTATGGGCGGAAGTGGTCCGGTTGATCCTACAGCCGCAAATAATCGGTTCAAGGTGCTATTATGACTTCATACCCTCCTCATGACCGGAAAGGAACTTATATCTCCATATTTTGGAGCATTTTCAACATGGGTGGTGTAATCGGTGGTCTTATCCCTTTCATACTCAATTTCCATAGAGATGGCGATGATGATGCTTTTGTTAATGATGCTACTTATATCGCCTTCATGATCTTTATGTGTATTGAAGCCATGATATCTTTTGCAATATTGAATCCAAGCCGTGTAATCCGTGACGATGGATCCAAATGTACTAACATCAAGTACTCCAATTAATGTGTCAACAGAAATCATTGAAATTCTGAAATTGTTTCTGAACTAGAAGATGTTGCTCATCATTCCAGCATCGTGGGCTAGTAATTTCTTTTACGGCTACCAGTTTAATAATGTAAACGGGGTCTTATTTGATTGAAGGACTAGAGGATTAAACAACATGTTCTACTGGGCAGCACATATGATTGGATCAGTTTTCATAGGATATTTAATGGATTACACATTCCAGAAGCGAAAAACAAGAGGATTGTTCGGTTTAGCAGTAGTTGCTTTGCTTGGAACTGCCATCTGGGGAGGTGGACTAGCTAATCAACTTGGATATTCTCGTAATAATGAGCCGAAGCATAAGCTAGATTTTCATGATGGTTCGCATTTTGCAGGGCCATTTGTGTTGTACTTTAGTTTTGGTTTGCTTGATGCTATGTATCAAAGCATGGTGTATTGGATTATTGGTGCCCTTGCTGATGATTCTGAAATCCTAAGCAGGTATGCTGGATTTTATAAAGGGGTGCAAAGTGCAGGGGCAGCTGTTGCATGGCAAGTGGACACACATAAAGTGCCATTTCTTACGCAATTATTTATAAATTGCGGGCTAATGACCATAAGTTATCCACTTTTGGCTCTTGTCGTTATATTGGCATGCAGTGAAGGATGATGACAATAAAGATGCGATGTTTAAGCCAGTGGTTCACTCATGACTCTTTTCATTTTGTGCCTGCACCCAACATATATATAGACAGACAAAGAAAACAACTTTTTGTTTATATCATATTATTACTTGATTGAGAAATGATTTGTCCGTTGCATATTCCGTTGCATCAAAGTGTATGATCCGTTGGTTGATTGATATAAACATCAGTATGATCATTCGTGTTAAAAAGTATAAAATGAAAGATGCAGTGGACATTCATAGTGAAGGATGCAGGTTCTTAGATCTAACCGAGTTAGATCTATACGCAGCGGACGGATCACGATTCATATAACATAACGCATAATTAAAGGACTTAAATAAACTACAAGGGGGTTGAGATCATGTTACCAATATTAGGAAGAGAAGCCAAGATCTTCCGATGTGTTCTCCAAACGGCGGTTGGTGGACACCCTTCTTGATACACGAGTCTCCTTGATATGCAACCAGAAAAATCCCGAAGATTTTTCCAACTCGAACCCTAAGAATAGAGGCCGAAATTTTTCGACCAATTTCTCTCGGTGAATAGTGACGTGAATAGTACCTTTCCATTAGACTTGGGAGAACTCTCTTTATATAGGAGAGTAATTAATGTCTTCCAAGGATTAAATAATTAAGTGATAATTATCACATTAATCCTTTTCCAAATAAAAGATAAATAAAATGATTATCCCAAACAAATTAAGATAAATCATATTATTATCTATTATTCCATGAATTATCATTTAACAAATAAAAGATAAATCACATGCTAAATAATTATCCAAGAAAACTAATTTCTCTCTAATTATTAGGACATTAATGGCGCCACATATTGGGTCAAAAAAGCCCACATAAAATGTCTTTTATGTGTATTATATTATTTAGCCCAACTAAATAATATCCATGCATATCAATTAATTAGCCCAGCCAATTAATTATCACTGAGGCCCAAATAACAAGATTATTAGTCCGAATTACAGAAGCCACACCGGGGACCATGGACCTATAATCAGTAGCTCCAATAATTAATTATTCGTCGAACAGAATAAGTACATTAATTATTAATTCCGGGATTACGCCACCATAAACCCGAAACTGAACTCTACCGATTATAGATGTATACTTATACTCAACCCATAGAGTGAATAAGCGTCCATTGATATAATCACTACATACTGATTAACCCTCCATAGATCGTCCATTCGAGAGGAAGTCTCCGTGAACCCGACTCGTAATATCTTATCCTTATTTACCATCAACCCCTAATGATCAATTAGTGCACATATCGACTAGTAGCTAATTAGTCAAATGTGAACTCGGCCGATCGATCACTTTCTTAAGGCTAACAAATAAAGGATTTGTCTCTACTTCCCGAGGAAGGAATGGATTCCATGTCCGTGAAAATCAGAACTACTCACTCATCCGGAGATAGTGCCAATGAGAAGTGGCTTGGAACACATTATTTAAGTGAACCGTAACTAACACATCAAACACTACCCCGGGACAAGCAAAGATCCTCGTGATCACCTCAGATTAAGGTTGATCCATATATGATCATCTAATGATTTAATAAGATTCCTCGATTACGGAATTATATCGAGAAATTCAGATTAAATCGGTCCGATCTATATGAATGCCATCATATATAAATGCCCCACGTAGGTACCCTCTACCGACAATCCGGATAAGACTATCACACCCTAAGGTGTTCAGGCGCATTATTGGTGTTTTAATCAAGAGACCCTAAACTCGATTAAGTTCACCACGGACTAATGATTTAAGCATATCTCCACTAACTCAATCCTCACGTGTAATCCATACACCGAGTTAAGTGGTTACATCTGAGATATAGTTAGGGTTTGCGGCAGGTGTATTACTTTACAAGCACAAAGCAAGTAATAAGGTGAGATAAATTCGTCATTCATTATTAAAAAAATTACACAAATTGTCTTTCGGCACTACACCTAACAATCTCCCACTTGCACGAAATGACAAGTAACGATTGTTTTTAGAGCACACCATTTCTCATCTTATTCACAACACTCTCCCACTTGCTCTAAAAGCGGATGAGACATATCCATCAATGTCATACCCTCCAAGCACTCGACTTGGTACATCGATTAGTTAGGTTGTCGACTCGAGACGATCTATAGGATTGAAACGTTGCGGTCCTTCCAATCAGCGGTACTCTCTCTCAATATGCTCTTGACTTCTTGTGGTGAGAAGATCCTTCTAAGCTATCTCTTCTTCTTGCTTTCACAATGAAGTGATATCGGCTTATCAGACACTGGAATTACTCCAGCACCAAAAAGGAAATTCTAAGCACTATGAGTAAACACTGAGCCCGAGATCAACTTAATGATCCTCCTTAATCTGAACACAAGTCAGAATCAGTGTAGTCAACCATATTTAAGTTTGCACCTAAATATACAAGCATATACTTCCTCATTCTCTAAAGATACTTGAGGACGTACTAAAACCGCTATTCATGCTCGAATCTGAGATTCGACTACTATTGACTTGTGATAACCTGACTTGCCGTTATCCCAGAGAGACTCCATCCCATTTTCTCCTTATCCGAACATTTTGAGAATCATTCCTGAGAGTTTGGGTAGGACCACTCTCGATGAATGTTGCATACATATATGCATGATCATCTTATTCACTAAGATAGGTGGGATAGCCAAAGACTCATTCTCGTGAATTTGACCGAATCAAGTTCTTAGAATGTAGTCCAATTCTCTCATCCAGAGAATCTTGGCGTGTCAGTTTCCGACTTCAGATAGCACACCCATGTTGTTTCCAACTGTCTTGGTGTTATCATTCATGAACACTAATACTACTACTACATTACCAATATTGATATCCAGTCTACGAAAAACTTATCAATATTTTGGTCAAGTCCACATATTTTAAAACATGTGACTTTTAAATGACCGAGAGGTTCTCTTAAATCCACAAAGGATATAAGCCATGGCAGGCCTCCTACCAAAGGTTCTTCCTGAATGAATTAAGATATCGTTAGTCTCGCAAAAAGGTCTTAGGAACCACCCCTATCTTACGCTTTGTAACGAATCCGTTATTCATTCTTAGCTAAAACCCTTTTGTTCTCAATGAATTTGATTCCGTTGTTCGGCAAGAAAGTCTCAGGGAATCACCCCTATTTTTCTTCTAACTTAACAAAATCTAGCAAGGCGTGTGGTGAGAGAGTTCAAGGTCCGGTTAACTCTCTACTTGTCGTGGAATCACCCCTATACCACTCAACTTTGTATTTGAAAGTTTAAACTTTCCTATTCATTCGACTCTTTTCCGTGTAGATCCAATTGCTCTCACTAGGCCCGAGACACTCGGTGGTTCTACAAGAGGTGAATGCAAGCTGGAGTATCAAAACTCCATTCATAGGGTTAAGGCTTTAAAACCAACCTCTATGATCGAATCTATCTGACCCACTAAGAGCCATAGGTTATCAATCACCCCGTGAGACTATAAAGTCCACAAAACCACAATGGGTCAACGGTTAAACCATACTCCCCACCGTGTCAGGGTGGATTGACATTACGATCTAGTAGTATTTATCGTGTAATCACCAACAACTAATGTTGGACGTGGTCTGATTAAATCAGATAGTAACTACCTTTGGGTAACCGTACTCCAAGGTTTAAGGCTGTTTCTTATAGATTCTATCAGAAGGCTTGTGACAGTTCAACCGTCACTTTCTGATCTCAAGAATCTTATAATCAACCTTCACTCGCCTCATTAAGATATTTCACTAACAAATACAATCTGAACGTATGCATAAAATCCCGATCCTACCTTCAAGCATTAAATGCTAAATGCCTACATTTACGGATGTGGTGTGAACCGAATTCATTCCTTATCCATAAACTCACTAGCATCTTCTAGGTAGACTTTTCGGTTTACATAATAATGTTAACCGTTATTTTGCAACGAATTATCTTAATCGAGTTTAGCAGTGTATAGTAGCATATCAATAACTATATAGGGCAAGTCTATGGTTTCTTCCTCAGTGGATAAAACATTCCACTAGGAGGCAGGCCGAGCATCAGTCCCAAGACTATGCGATAGCCTATTTCTGAGCATGGAATACTCTATTCTCTGCTAAAATCAGAGACTCCTCCTCGTATTCTTTCGATAAACTAAATCGCGTTTCGAGTAGTTATCAGACAAAAATGTCACCACTCAAAAATCTCCCACTAGCTTGTATCTCTCACTAGACCCCGAAGGTCATGGCGAACAAGCTATGTTACCTCTTCAAATCTATTACCCTTTCCCTATAGAAAAGAAACTTAGTCATTGTTCCTTTGAGATAGTGTTCCTAGACTGGGAAATAGGAATCACCCTTAGCCAGTCATCAGGTCTTATCTCTAGGATATATGCACTAATTAATAGATATTGAAAGGTCGCTTATCTTAATACGGAAACCTTTTACCTTTAATAGTTTTAGATGTGTTATACTTATTCAGCTTTTCTTATTGGTTCTGACTTTATCAAACAAAAGTCCGAGTCTTGGATTCGTACTACAAATGTCATATTCACTTTCCATGAGGCAACAATATATCGAGTTGAAAGTGAATCCATTTGTTTCAACGAATCTGTAAATAGAAAAATAAATTTTTCTGTGATATTCAAGGATAGAATCCGAAATTCATTTCCTTATATCACTCCCACTATTCTAGCTGAAATTACTGCCTGTTGTTACTCTATTAATCGTTAATGCACAACTTCCTTGTTCTTCCAAAGAACTAAGCTATCGAGTCAAGTTACTCGGTTATGAAAGTCGTTAAGGATTCATTGGTTAGTGATCCAAAATCACTTTCCTTATCCTATACTTTCTTTAATTAATGTTTCGGTTTAGCCTCAAAACTTTAGTTAAGATGATTAACACTTATAGACATTCTTTCCCATTCTTAACTTTCCTTAAAAAGAAATAGTCTTGAACTAGCAGTTCGTTTGAGTAGACACTACTCGTGAACTGTGGGATGTCTAATGAAAGTGTTACCCAGTGGGACTGATTTTCTAATAAATTAGAAAAACATAATATAAAAGCTCCCACTAGTTTATCGGTTCCAAATACCGTCTAACTAGCGACACTTTAATTTATGATTCTCCAATTTTCTATCGAAGAAAATTTCGTATGTAGACACTACACAATTCACTAGAAGAATTTTATCGTCCCAATCATCTTTCAAACTAACTACGGTTGTCTCTCGTTCTGCACGAGTGACAGCAGTGATATGCCTATTCACGTCACTTAAGTTTTGAAGGCTCCAAGAGAAATATCTCTTCCGAAAAATTAATCGCATGTGAGATTAATAAATACAACGTTCTAGTTACTTACCACTTTTTAACGAAGTCATTACTAGTCAATTTTACACTAGCAGTCTAGTACTCGAGAGATATATATATATGATTGTAAATAAAATTGATGTAAAATAAATCCAAATCATACACTACTAAAATTTTAGGAACATAAACTAAGTACTTTATAGTCTATCCTACCGTTCCAAGGATTTAATCTAATGCCTCAGTGCCGCCTTAGGGTAGGTCAAAGAGGTTTCGATTAATATTGAAGATCAGATTGAGAATCGAACATCTCATTGTGATCGTCAATCACCTTTCCTTTTTTTCAGCCAAGGTACTACCAAAAATACCCTTTATGAGTGTGACCTCATGTCTCTGATTTTTAGGTAGACCCGAGTGTGCCGCCTAGTGGTCGGTCGGTGACCCGACGAGTACCCAAAATCCTATCCTTTCGGAGACCAAGCCTTGAATTTTGATAGCGGTGAAGGCCTTCCTTAGGAGGCCGGTCCCAGGCCGGCACGAGGCGTCACCATTCTCTCACGTTGCTTGTGTCAACAAGAGGCCGTGGGGTCATTTGTCGCCTCTCCCGCTCCCACTCAATATTTTGAAAAAAAGTGGTGGGTTTCTCGATCACGTTTTTGGACTTGATGTTACATTAAGGAACAATAAATCATAGGCTCGAATGTTGTCGGTTATGTGGGCTAGCCCACCCGACCTATTCGTTAGAACATATGTGGCCGCCGGACGGGTCAAGGCTAGGAGAGGTCCGTTGAGCCGTATTGGCTCTTCGGATGGCTCGGTGATTGCGGACCCGTGCAAACGCCACACGTGGAGGTGAAGTCGATTGAGCCGTAGCTACTGTTGACCACCCAACCGTGGTTAAACCACTTTCAAACCTGTTTGCCCGTGATTATCCAATCCTTAAACATCAAACTTTCACGTAGACACTACGGAACAAAACGTAATCTCGTCTTGGTAAGGTGGAATTCACCAAGAATCCAACACCTTAACCACGAGGTTTCGGGATTTTACTCCTTATGCTTTCGCAGAGTGGGATTCACCGAGAATCCATCACCCAACCTCGACGATTGAAAAAACCCGTGTTCCTCGGTTTTACCCTAATTAGTTTCTAATTAATATCAAACAATTAATTAAAACTAATCGTGTGTTTTATACATGCCTAACTAATTCCTCGAATTAATTTCTACATGTATGCATATGGAGTGGAATTCATGATATGATGCATGTCATGGCAATTTTCGGTTCTACTCATACAATCTACACATGTATACTAGTGCGGAAAATAAACACCGAGATGGACCGTTGGCACCCCGTAACTAATCTATTGAAAATAAATTAAAACCCTAATTTGCAGCTGTTAGGAATCTTCGACGATCGGCATATCAAAGCGAACTTGGATCGGGATGAAAATTTCCAGATCTGATCTTCATTCTTCGGACTTCAAGATGGGCGGTCGGATCGGAGCTTTGACTTGTCAATCTTCCTCGATGAGCCGCCCAACTTGCTGCTGAAACAGACTCTCACAGCAGCGCATCATATACTTCCCGAGATCGATCGGGGATGAAGATGAATCCCGATCGTCCTGAAAATTTTATCTCACGTCCAAGACTCCATTATTATCGATCTGACCGGTCGGATTTTAATTTGAACGGTCCAATTGTTCCCAGAAAATCGAAGAAGTCACAGTTAGGGTTTCGTGAATCCTGCGTTTTTACATTCTGACACCACTTCGCGAGAACGAACGGAAACCCAAACGGACTCTGATCGACACCAAAATTTGTGGATTGATTGATATAAACATCAGTATGATCATTCGTGTTAAAAAGTATAAAATGAAAGATGCAGTGGACATTCATAGTAGATCTATCTTCCTCTATATAGCTTTACATAATTGTAAGAAAGTGTGTATGTAGCTCAATGAAGGACTAGTAATATACATAAAGTAACTACAAACATCATCATTTTCATTCAACTCGCATATTGAACCACCACTCAAAACCTCTATTCTACCATTTCGCCGCACACTCTAAACAAATAGGAGACGCGGGCCACAAGTCACACTTGAGAAAATATGAAATTAGGTCTTTGTAGGGATCTGAAATTTTTTTTCAGGTCATTTCAGAATTGTAATTTTTTTCAAGTCTCATGTGCGATTTTTCATAGGCTTTGGCTAACCCGTGCAAATTAACACGAGATCTATACAAGCCACGTGAAATTTCAAAAATAGCCAAACCTTGGTAACCACGTGTAAATTTGCATGTTGTTGGTCAAATCCCGTGCAATTTTGCATAGCTTAGATCCACCATGTACAAATTTACACCTGTGGAGGGTGTGTCTGTCAAGAATTTCAAATTGCATGGGGCGTGTCTCCAGCCTGTGTTAATTTGCACGTGGCGCAGAAAGCCCCGTGCGATTTGCACGTGGTTTGTCATTAAATCCCTAAACCAACTTGTACCTTTTTCTTCTTCACCCAATATCTTCTTCTTCGCCCAATCTTCTCACAAAACCAACTCATGTTATCTGAAAATTAAAAAAAAAAATCATCGTATCAATTGAACATTTTGGGGGCTATCAATCAACGGGAAATCAAACTACACCGATCTGGTTTCCTTAAACAAATGGGTAAACAATTTTACTTAACATTTTGACTGAATAAGTTTCAATCTCGTTTTTGTTTTAATTGTATTCTCACACATCAATAGATGATTATGCCACTCAAAAAAATAGATGATTATGTTGAGATAATTAACTTGTTAGAGTTATAAATTTATGATATTTAAGGTAGTGATTGGATAATTTTTGTTTAGCTAGTTCGTAACGAAATTGACATTCGTTGGAGAAATATGTGGTTGAGCTATTTGTATTTTGGTTGATATCAATGTGATTGTTCATAGTAAAATATGAAACTTGTATTAGATTGTGTTTTATTGTTTTGGTTATAAGCTGATTATGTTATTGTTGTACTTGATGATAAAAAATCGCATTTGGGGAGAAAATTGCTTAAAATTATTAAATTTATTTGTATTTTATTATGTTTTTTTGTGTGCTCGTATCGGCACGTCCTTAGTTTAATTGGTTATTGAATTGATTGTCTTTTATTCTCAAACAAAACTCATGATGAATTTTTTGGTAACAACATAATGAAGTGTTTCAAGAATGTGAAGCATACGACGAATCTCGACATATTCTATGCTATGCCTCGACCTGATGACGTTATTAGAAATGCATGCTTCCCTAGTATGTTTTCGGTTCATTCTGATCAACACAATCGGCCAAATCCCTAGACTGTTGGTGATTTAAGTATAATCACAAGCCGTTGAGGTAATCGGGGTTTAGTACAAGGATGGATATACTCGTTACACTTAATAATAAGTTTGGAGGTGCGGAGTGCATGCTTATATAAGTGTATATGAGTATACGGAAGGGGAATAAGTAAGTATAGTTCGAGAAAATCACTTAAAGGACCGAGAAAACCAGTTAAAGGACCAAAAATCAGATTTTGGTGAAAGCAGAGTGTGGCGCACCGCTGTGGTACTTCAAAGATGCCTAAAAGTTGAGCAGAAAGTTTGGCGGATTTTCGATGATCACAGGGTGGCCATCTTGGCGCTACTTTGTGGTCCAAAACTGATTTTAGGTGCCTCTTGGTCTTTTTAAGTGGTTATAACCAAGTGATACCTTTTCACTTAGGTTGTAACCTTAAAATACGAACTTGTAACTTATTTCTCTGCAATCCAAGTACTATAAAAGGTCCTTGTACATTGTTGAACATATAGACAACAAATGAATGCATCCTTGAAAAATTCTTAAACATCTAAACACTTCAAGTAATCTTTTGATCTATTTTGTCCTATACAAAAGGCAAGGCTCTCAGTCAGTATCTCACTTAGATTATTCGTGATACTCCGGACAAGTTAGGGGTCGAATAAATTTAAGAAGGACAGCGATATACGCGTGACTGCGAGGATCCGTTCTTCATAAAATTGCAGGTTTATTCAAAGCATTGGTGATCAATCAAGACCCTCAAAACAACAACAATCTTCTTAAATTTATTGTTTTGATCACAATGGTGAATGCAAAGGATTTGATGATGAATTGCGGGAAACTAGACAAGTTTGAAGGAGTTGATTTCCGGAGGTGGCAAAGGAAGATGCATTTCCTTCTCACAACATTGAAAGTGGTGCATGTTCTTAGCACAGAAATACCAGAAGTCGATGATGATGCACCTTTGGAGGAATTACGAAGGAGAAACAAATGGGAAAATGATGACTACATCTGTCGTGGTCACATTGTCAATGGTATGTCTGATTCGTTATTTGACATTTATCAAAACTTTGTACGCAAAGAGTTATGGGATGTACTAGAAACTAAGTATTTAAATGAAGATGCATACGCTAAAAAGTTTCTAGTTGGCAATTTCATGAAATACATGATGGTAGATTCACGGTCTGTAATGGAACAATTCAATGAACTACAATGCATTTTATGACAATTTGCACAACACAAAATGGAAATGGATGAAGCCATTTATGTTTCCAGTATCGATCATTGATAAACTACCACCATCATGGAAAGATTTTAAGCATATGTTAAAACACAAAAAGGAAGAACTCTCCTTGGTTGAACTTGGTAGCCATCTGCGCATTGAGGAATCCCTCGGCGCAGGAGGGGTTAAAACCAAGGGCAAGGAAATTGATGAATCCACTTCCATTCATGTGATGGAGAGTTTGGAGAGTTCTAAAACTAACAAAGGGAAATACCATGGCAAGAAAAGAAAAAGTCGAATGACAAAGAATCCGGGAAAAGGCCAAAAGGGGCCTGTTGGATTTGTGGTAAGACAGGACACTACAAGGCTGATTGCCGAGTTCGAAAGAATGGTAAAGGCAAGGGTCCAGAGCAAGGGTCGAAAGACCAAGGACCACCACATCATCAAGGTCAGAATGTTAATTATGGTGTTAATTCGGTAATGAATTATGTGCCATTTATTTCTGAAGCTTTTTATAAGTAGGATGATGATGTTACGTGGTGGATCGACTCGGGAGCAACAAGACATGTATGCAAAGATCGATTTGGTTTGAAGACTTTGAACCGTTGAACGATGGATCTATCTTAAAGATGGGAAACGAGTCGAAGGTGTAATTTGTGGCTTTGGAACAATTACTTTAAATTTTAGTTCGGGGAAATCAAAACTATTTAATGTTTTATTTGTGCCATGCATTCGGAAAACCCTTTTTTGGTGCTTTGTTGTGTAAATCAAGGCTACAAACCAATTATATGAGTCCGATAGGTTTATATTATCCAAACATGGTGTATTTGTTGGTTTTGGCTATACGTGTAATGACATGTTTATGCTTAATGTTGTTAATAATAAAGTTAATCAAGTCATGCATATTTCTGATGTTAATATTTCAAAGTTGTGGCATGCACGATTAGGACATGTACATTACAAACGTATGCATGTTATGCGTAAGAATGCTTTGATTCCCCCTTTTGATATCAATATGGATAAGTGTACTACATGTATGCTTACTAAGATTGTAAGACAACCTTTTCATGGTGTTGAAAGGTCGTCTACAATTTTGGAACTTATCCATAGTGATCTGTGTGATCTTTATGCCACACCTTCTTTGGGAAATAAGAAATATGTTGTTACTTTTATAGATGATCATACTCGCTTTTTTTATGTATATTTAATTAATACAAAAGACGAAGCACTTGATAAGTCTAAAGTTTATATAAGTGAAGTTGAATTGCAATTAAATTCAAGTATCAAACGTTTTCGTACCGATAGAGGTGGAGAATACTATGATTTGGGTCGTGTGGTATGATACACGAGGTTACTGCACCGTATACGCCACAACAAAATGGCATTGCGGAAAGGAAGAACCGTACTCTAAAAGAGATGGTAAATTCCATGTTACCCTACTCGGGATTGAGCAGTGGATTTTGGGGTGAGGCCTTGTTAACGGCCTGTTATCTACTAAACATAATTCCTAATAAAAGGAATTCTGCTACCCCTTATGAACTTTGGTTCAAAAAGAAACCAAACTTGAATTACTTAAAAGTTTGGGGCTGCAGGGCGGTTGTTAGACTTCTCGATCCTAAAATTTAAACTTTAGGAAAAAGAGGCATCGATTTCATTTTCATTGGATATGCAAGCCATTCAAAGGCTTATAGGTTTTATGTTATCTAACCTAGTGATTCTGTGGCTGCACATTCGGTTATAGAATCACGAGATGCTATCTTTGATGAGAATAGATTTACATCTATTCCTAGACCAAAGGCTATTGCTCCTACGATAGTTGGAGTGGAGAATGTGGAGAATAATGATTCTCAAGTTGAGTCTTACGAACGAGAAGAAGTAAGAGGGCTAGAATAGCTAAAACATTTCCACCAGATTTTGTTACTTACTTGGTGGAAGGTTCGAGAAATGAAGTTGGATATCAATACTCATATTGCTACAATATTGAGGATGATCCAAGAACATTTTCTAAGGTGATGGGATCTCAGGATGTATCATTTTGGAAAGAAGCCATCAATGATGAGATGGATTCCATAATGGGTAATAATATGTGGATTCTTACGGATTTACCACGTGGTTGCAAACCATTAGGTTGCAAATGGATTTTCAAAAAGAAAATGAGAGTTGACGGTACTGTTGATCGATATAAAGCCCGGTTAGTTATACAAGGCTTTAGGCAAAAGGAAGGTATCGATTATTTCGATACTTATGCTCCCGTTGCTAGAATCTCCTCAATCAGGTTATTGATTGCCTTAGCCACAATTCATAACTTGGTGATCCATCAAATGGATGTTAAAACAGCGTTTCTAAATGGAGATTTGGATGAGGAAATATACATGAAGCAACCGGAAGGATTTATTATGCCCGGTAACGAGCATAAGGTGTGTAAACTTGTAAAATCATTGTATGGACTTAAACAAGCTCCTAAACAATGGCATCAAAAGTTTGATGAGGTTGTCTTGACTAGTGGATTTAAACTCAATCAGTCGGACAAGTGCATTTATAGTAGATTTGATGAAATTGGTAACGGTGTGATAATCTGTCTATATGTCAATGACATGTTGATTTTTGGTACGAACCAAAATCAAGTTGATAAGTGTAAAGAACTCTTATCTTCTAAATTCTCTATGAAAGACATGGGGGAGGCAGATGTAATTCTTGGTATTAAAATCAAGAAAAGACAGGGAGGATTTTCACTAACACAGTCTCATTATATTGAGAAAGTGTTGAAAAAGTTTAATTGTGAAAATTGTATTCCGGCAAATTCTCCCATGGAGCCCCATGAGAAGCTTGGACCTAATAAAGGTGAAACAGTGAATCAACTTGAATATTCATGAGTCATTGGCTGTTTGATGTATGCAATGACTAGTACACGACCGGATATTGCCTATGCAGTTGGGAAACTAAGTAGATATACTAGTAACCCAGGTAACTGTCATTGGAGAGCAGTTGTTCGTGTATTGAGCCGAAGCTCGTTTGAACTCGCCCAACCATGGTTAAACCATTTCCGAACCTATGTACAAAGATTCTTCGATTTCTAAATTGTCACCCAAAGCGTAATCTCGTTTTTGTTTAAGGTGGGTTCACCGAGAAGCCATCACCATAAACATCAACGAAAGCCGAAGATTGCGTTCTTTCAAAACTCAATGTCTTCTTTAGATTGTGAATGCTTAAACTACACAATTTGTTGCTCCCATGGCCAGTAGAAGCAATTGCATGCATAGGACCATGAGATTTTAACAGAACTACGAGGAACTCTTTATTCACTGCTCCCTTCAACTACTGCATGTTTCCCTACACCCTCTAGATGAGACAGATTTGGGGCAGAACCTTCCACACTAATAGAATTAATCTTATGAACCAACTCCGGGCTAAGATTCATACTAAGGTTCATGTATAGGCTAACTTATGCACAAAAAAAACCAAAAGGTAATAAAACATAAGCAAAAAAAAAAAAAAAAAAAGGTAGTACCTTGCCTTCAACATTGTACCACGAAGAATTTAAGCCTTTAAATTTTTTTTTTCCGGAGCCATCTTGGTGCTTTAAAGGTATTGCTTCCATTGCTTTTCCCATTGTAGATTCGTAGCTCCACATGTTGTTGGGTTATTTTCTCAGCGCCCTTGAAAAATTATTGACTTGGATTATTGCTTCCCTGGTTTCTGCAGACAGAAGAAAAACAAAACAGACCGTAGACTGATTTTAACATGGTTTCCCATGCTGCTATCAGACCTACGGATTAAACATACGGGGATAAACAGACACGCGAAATTCCAGACTCGAAAAACACAAATCAGAAACCGTGTAAACATAACAGGACAAAACAAAAATATTATAAGTGCTCGGTCGACCGAATGAGGTCTCTCAGTCGACCGAATAATTTTTTTTTATTTTTTTTATTTTTATTTTTATTTATTTATTTATTTATTTTTTATTTTTTTTAAGCTGGAATTTTCAGACAGAGCAGACAACCAGAGGGACTCAAAACGTAAAAACAGACTCTAAAACAGAAAACTCGACATGAATAAAAAATTATTTATATATAAAAATGACCGTTGGTTCCCCGGCAACGGCGCCAAAAACTTGATCGGGGTCAATCAGGTTATAATATACTTCACCACCATAAATCAATACTAGCAAGAGGACTAGGCCCATCGTAGTATAGCTATAGTGAATCAAGGTCGATCCCACAGGGAACCAATTGTGGATCATCTTATATACAAACAATTAATTAAACATGTCAAGGACATAGAGGCGGTCTACGACCAACATAAGACAAGAAAAGTAAAGACACGACTCGACACAACGTAATTAACCTCCCCAATTATAGTCTTTATCGTTTGGACCTAGATAATTTATATAATAAACTGAACTTATTAACTGTCAATCCGTTTGTATCTATCTTAGATTGGCTACAGGAGTCATCCTCTTTAACTTGACTTAGCACCGGTTAGGTTGCTAGATCACTGTGCTACATTACGTGACTTCACCTTTTGGGTATCCATCTCATATAACTTGCACGCTTACGACACTAAGGATGCCGATATTAATCGTACACCTCGTCCAGGCAACATTCCTATGGTTAGGCGTACTTCCTAAACGATCGCTCAAGCCTCGTCCAACTAACAATTACCTTTTAGGTCTCATGCTAGTTTACGAACTACATTATAACTAGGTGACGTCAATTCCCTAATACAAAACCTACCTAGATCTTCTTTGAAAGTCCCGGAAGATCATTCATGAGCCAACCTAGGAGCCCTATATTGGTATTTCCTAATCATACGCTAATTAAAAGCAGACGAGCAACGTAGCCGTAGCCATACCTCTATCGAGATGATAAATTCTATTAAGTTAACCTAACCATAAAGACGCGGCGGACTAACTAATGAGACAAATAGGGGCTCGGTCGACCGGCATATAGACACTCGGTCGACCGAATGATTCCATTCGGTCACCCAAACGATTTCATCCCCAGATTACATCCTAGAATATATTTTCGGCGTTTCATCATACGAGCAGATTGAGCAAGTAACTTCGTAAAGAAATCATATAAACTACTTAGATACACATTAATTAAGCCAAGCGATTCATGAATAAAGCGTTAAACATATGGCGTAGGTTATGGGATCCTCATAGACAAGGCTTCGCCACATCCCTAACGTCATAGCCTAGATCTACATCACCTAGCTAGGAATTAACTAACTCAAGCGATAAAACATAATTGGAAGGATTAATTACTTAAAAAAAAGCAGAAAATAAAGGCTTACATAATCGTGACCTTTAAATTTTTGAAACCTTCACATTATTCTACATTGTATCAAAGTTGTATTATGAATTGTAAGATTGAAGAAAAGAATGAATGGATTCTTTACAAATTTCGTATCATGCTGCTTATATAGAGGCTTTCGCCGACTTAGGGTGGTTCTAGAAGATAAACACGATTAAAGCCGAAAACCGACCCAAACCCGAGGCTCGGTCAACCGAAGATCTTCACTCGGTCGACCGAAGCATTAGGCTCGGTCGACCGAACCTAGAAATGCCCCTTTTCACATGTTTTCTTCGTTTGCCTTGCTCCCCCGCACGTTTGCATGTCGATCCGATTAATCTCTCATTTAATGCTCCGATTTCCTTTTTTCCTTATCTTGAGATAATTGATTGAATGACACTAATCTTCTCGATTTGTAATGATCTGTAAAATCAACATTAATCGCACAGTAAATCGGATAAAAACGAGTAAATACCAATTTACATAATATAAATCACATAACATTAAATATTAAATATAAACGTGTGATTTAATATAAAATGCGTATTATTAATCTCGATTTAAGGTCAATGTTGATGACTTTTACGGGTATAATTTGACCGTCATCAATGTGGATGATATCATCCTCACTGGTGATGACTCTACTGAGATCCATAATTTGAAGACTCTACTGGCAAAGGTTTTTCAAGTCAAGGATTTGGGCTATCTTAAATACTTCCTTGGTATGGAAATTGCAAGAAACAACCAGGGTATCTCTATCTCTCAAAGGAAATATGTGCTAGACTTTCTTGAAGGAAAGCGGTATCTTTGGGATGCAAACTCTCTGTATCCCCAGAGTAGACCCAGTAATACCGCTTTGCATGGTGACATTGTCGGGAAGGATCAATATCGAGACTTGTAAGGAAACTCATTTATCTCTGTCCCATATAAGACTGATATTGCATATGGAGTCGATCTGGTGAGCAGTTCATGCATTGCCCTCTTGAGCAACATTGGGAGGCGTGAAGCAGGATCTTGAGGTACTTGAAATCCACTCTGGCCAAGGCTTGCACTTCACCAAGTCTCTGTGAGAGATCTATCAAGGTTTACAACGATCTTGATTAAATTTGGTGTCACATAGACGAAGGTCTACTACAGACTCTTGTTCTTACGTATGGGGCAATCTTGTCACTGGAGGAGCAAGAAACAACCTGTCTCTCAGAAGTTTGAACTCAGGCACTAGTTTTGGGTATTTGTGAAGCTCTATGGGTAAAAATGGTCTGACAGAAATCATTGACTTATTCAACACCCTATCACACTCTCTTTGTGACAATAATTCACCTTATGCATGGCAGAAGATCCAGTCCATCATGATAAAACCAAACATGTGGACATTGACAGACACTTCCTGAAGGAGAAGATTGATGCCAAGATTATTCAACTCCAGTATGTTCCCTCGGTGAGACTAGAATCTTGATATTCTCACCAAGGCCATTCCACCACCTATGTTAAAGAGATGAGTAGAAAACTTGTTTGTATAAACATATACAACTTGATTTGAGGGGGTGTGGAAATATTACATATCAAATATTATGTAATATTTATTTATTTTCGTGTATACATTATTTGTACACTTTATTTGTAAAAGGACATATTAATTGTGGTACATATAAACAATTAATATGTCAAACTCTAGTCTAGTTTACTTTATGTCATAGACATAACTTTTACTTTTACAAGCATGCTTGCCGCCCATAGCTAGTGGCCGCCAAGCTAACTAGTATCTCACCTCAATTGTAACTATTTATGCTTCTTCCATTTGATGAATAAACTAAGTTGAAGTTTACTCATGTATTATTTACTTTCTCAAACTCTCTTCAACTTATTATAACATCTTTGAATTAGATTGATCACCTAGTTCACTTTGTCTTTTACATCGAACTTATAGATGCATTTTGTGGTGAGATGTGGGAAAGGGGGTTTTAGGATCGTTGCATAGATTCGGCCTAGTTGTTAGCTCCGTTTCTAATATAGAGGTTTGTCATCGTTGTTCGAGCAACTCTAGAACTTAATCATGTTAGGTTAATCAGTTTTCTAAAGGGATAGTTTCACATAGGGTAGTTAGATCGAGTTGTTCAGTCTAATCACTAGAATTAGGAGTTGGCACCCGTGGATGTCGTTAAACTACATTGGATTGGTAGGTCGGTTAAGACATGCTCCCTATTAAGTCCTTCCTAAGAGGTACAAGTAGCTCGTGGGATCATAGTTCGACTATACCTTTTAATATCTAGAAGTAAAACCGGTAGTTTAATCTTTATTTCTACATTAGCATAATATCTTCCACTATTATTTTGACCTGAACTAAGTTCTACGTCAGCTTTGGTTCTGAGACATTACTCCTTGTGGATACGACCTTATGACCACAATACTCCCGTTGATCCAATACTCTGTCGGTGAAAGTTAGCGGTTAAGTATTTTGCTATCAACATGTGTTCATTTATATCACCTTGGTTGAGATGTGCCATCAAGGAAGAAGGAAACTATCTACTTAGAGAAATCCATCTCGGCATCTGTGGTGACCACGCTGGAGCCCGGACCCTGGCTAGAAAATGCCGCTTATTTGGATATTACTGGCCGACCATGCAAGCCGATGCAAATGATCTGGTTATGAGGTGCAAGCCATGCCAGGTGCATGATAACTTGTCTCATCAGCCATCACAGGACATGATTCCCATTGTTTCTCATTGGCCTTTCTACCAATAGGGGGTAGACCTGGTCGGACCCCTTCCCCGAGCTCCGGGCAATCTACGGTTTCTGGTTGTGGCAGTTGATTACTTCACTAAGTGGGTAGAGGCTGAGGCCCTAACTACCATCACCGGCAAAGCCATCCAAAAATTTCGATGGAAGAGCATTATCTGTAGATATGGGATACCCAAAACCCTGGTTTCAGACAATGGAACACAATTCGATGACAGTACAATCAGATCCTGGTGTGCCGAGCTAGGCATAACCCATCACTTCACCTCTGTCGGTCACCCCCCAAGCCAATGGTCAAGTCGAACAGACCAACAGACAGATTAAGTTCAGGCTGAAGAAAAGGTTAGAAGAAGAAGAAGAGAATTGGGTCGAACATTTACCCAACATACTTTGGGCATATAGAACGACTACAAGCTCGGCTACCGGAGAAACTCATTTTTCCTTAGCTTATGGCTGTGTGGAAGTTATATCATCACAGATTGGGCTACCCTCTCCGAGGACCGAGCTCCATGCCAGAGCAGATCAAGATGTTGAACTCAGGCATGCCAAAGATGACTTAGAGGAAGCCAGGGAGGTGGCTTACATCCGAATGGCAAAATACAAGCAGAGGATATCCCAGTATTATAACTCTAAAGTCAAACACTCCTACTTCAAAGAAGGAGACCTGGTACTATGAAAGAATGAGGTCAGCAGGCAAGGTCCTCAGGGAAAACTCGACCTAAACTGGGAAGGCCCCTATAAAGTGGTAAAGGTTAATGGCAAAGGTGCATACCAGTTGGCTGATGCAAACGGCAGGACCATACCTCGATGTTGGAATGCCAACAAACTTAAAATAAATTACACCTAGGACAGGATCTAGGCTTGTTTTTACTTTCAATTTCATATTGTTATTTTCAATAAAGGTGTATTCAAAAAACCTCGTTATTAATGAAATGTTAATTTTTCTTGCTTGAGTATTACGTCTTTAATATGTCCCGCAAAGGAGTAAAATTTTAACTGAGGCCTACAGGTCAGACTCAGATAGCTTGAATACCACAAGCTCCTCGAGTCCTCAGGTCAGGACGGGGTTTTAAATGAGTCATACAAGTCAGACTCAAAAAGTTTGCAAAGGACAAACTTCCTAAGTCTACAGGTCAGGCTAAAATTTTAACTGAGGCTTGCAGGTCAGACTCAGATAGCTTGAATACCACAAGCTCCCCGAATCCTCAGGTCATGACGGGGTTTTAAATGAGTCAAGCAGGTCAGACTCAGAAATTTTGCAAAGGAAAAACTTCCTATGTTTGCATGTCAGGCTAAAATTTTAACTGAGGCCTGCAAGTCAGACTCAAATAGCTTGAATACCACAAGCTCCCCAAGTCCTCAGGTCAGGACGGGGTTTTAACTGAGTCATGCAGGTCAGACTCAGAAAGTTTGCCAAGGACAAACTTCCTAAGTATGCAAGTCAGGCTAAAATTTTAACTGAGGCCTACAGGTCAGACTCAGATAGCTTTTATACCACAAGCTCATCAAGTCCTCAGGTCAGGATGGGGTTTTAAATGAGTCATGCAGGTCAGACTCAGAAAGTTTGCAAAGGACAAACTTCTTAAGTCTGTAGGTCAGGCTAAAATTTTAACTGAGGCTTGCAGGTCAGACTCAGATAGCTTGAATACCACAAGCTCCCCGAGTCCTCAGGTCAGGACGGGGTTTTAAATGAGTCATGTAGGTCAGACTCAGAAAGTTTGCAAAGGAAAAACTTCCTAAGTATGCAGGTCAGGCTAAAATTTAAACTGAGGCTTGCAGGTCAGACTCAGATAGCTTGAATACCACAAGCTCTCCGAGTCCTTAGGTCAGGACGGGGTTTTAAATGAGTCATGCAGGTCAGACTCAAAAAGTTTGCAAAGGACAAACTCCCTAAGTCAGCAGGTCAGGCTAAAATTTTGACTGAGGCTTGCAGGTCAGCTCAGATAGCTTGAATACCATAGTAACTTCCTCAGTCTGCAGGTCAGGCTAAAATTTTAGGTAAAGATAAACAAAGCACAAGTATGCCACCAATACTAGAAATCTTTGGATTCCATCTTGGGGGTACATGGGATACCTAATGAGTATTGAGATCAATCTAAATCAAAAATGAATATCAAAGGAAAAAACTTGAGTAAAAATACAAAGTTCAAATTGGTCGAGGCACGACAAAGTATAATCAAAATACATAAACCTTGGCATAGAAGTTTTCAAACTTTTTGTCAAGAAAAGCAAAGTCCTAGTGGCAAGAGGAAGAGCAGTCAATTCAGAGCATCTGGATTCTGTTCTCTGGAGGAGGGAGTCGGCTCGATACTCGGAGGAGCATGTCGGCGCTTAACATACTGGGCCCCGATGTCCTCACCCTCTATGAACTCTCTTAACCTGATGTCATAGATCTGGCCTGCACCTGCCTTGTACATTGTACGGTAATGCAGAAGATTGGGAAGGACCAGCTCAGGACATTGCTCTCTGGCTTCATCCACGCCGGTTGTGTACCCGTCCTGCATGATAGGGTTCAGCAGGACCATCAGAGCTCCGGCCAGGTGATTAGAGGACTTATACTCATGCATGACTCGGGCATCCCGAGTCGGGAGAGAGGCTTTCAAAGCATCCCTTTCTGCTCTAACTTTGACCAGTGCCTCCCCTAACTCCGAGTTCTCGGCCAAGTATTTGTCATAGGCAGCTTGGATCTCGGTGGTACACTTCAACCGGGTCTCTGCCAGATGTCCTTTCAAGGACTTGATCTCCTCATCTTTAGATTTCAAAGCTTCTCTATGCTTCTCGCGGCTCGCCCTAAGCTCTTCGACCATTTTCCTTAAGGCCTCTTTACTTGCAGAGGACTCGGCAAGTTGATTCAAAAACTCCTGACCGACCTGGGATCCCTACAAAAACAAAGTAAACGTCAGGCAGAAAGTAAGATCGAGCGAAAAGGCAAACATGTATACAAAAGGAACTTATCACTGCTGCCAGATCCTGGTCAGCCAACTCGAACAAGCGGTTTTGTCCCGAGGAGGACCGGATCTCGGGAAGGTCTTCAACGTTTTTAGCAGGATGGGAGCCAGCCCTTCTTTGATCGACCCCTATGGGTCGAGACGGAGACAACCTGTTTTCTCCTCCGGAGGCCAGTCCCCTCATCTTCTTCTTCTTCCTGGTCGTTGGTCGTCCCGAGCAACTCCACTCCACACGAGGATGACCCAGGGGCGTCATCTGGATGTTCAGACATGTGTTAAGCTGAGGAAGGAGTCAGGATGGATCCGACAGACCGGACAACTTCCGGTTCAATGTTTTCCCGCTCCTCAGGTCCTTGAGTAACCTCAGTTGGCTCGACCATGGGAGCCTCCTCATCGTCGACATCCTCAAGAAGCTCGGCAAAAGAAGACACTGCAAAAAAGCAAGGCAAAGAGAGTTAGAAAATATTTTATAAATTATGGAGTATGAAACATAACAAAGGCAAAACCCAACATATCTTGTACTCTGTCTTGTCTAATTCAACTATACGGGTCAAGACCCGCAGTGGGCAGCATGGCAGACATAATCAGCTCAGACGAATATTGTTTTGCCTTGATAAACACCCCGCTTTTGTGAATGTCGTCTAACAGCTTTTTACCCACATCAGTCGGTCGGGGATCGCTATCCAGGTCGGATGAGTTCCATCTGCCTAGATTCCGAGTCACCTCAAGACAAATAAAGAAAAATCTATTCTTCCAACCCTTGTAGGAAGTCTCCCCGGGCTCGGTAAACTGGACTTCAGACATAAAATCGCCTCTTCGAGGGAAGAAGTAGTACCCGGCTGCCCAGTACTGTGCTTGCTTGCTGTAAAAGCAGACTAAATGTTTGGAGGCACATCGACACCGAGATAAGCGAAGCCTACTATCGCCCTTATGCCATTCGGGACAATCTGGGCCAGGCCTAGATCATAGTGCTCCAAGACGGCCAGAATGGCTAGACAAATTGGAAACCTCAAGCCGCACAAGAGCTGCTCCATATACATGGCGTAGAAGCCGATTGGGGCTTGGTAGGAATAGACCCCTGGAGGCGAGAGCAGTGGGCTTGAATAGGGGTTCACGAGGTTATATTGTTTTGAGATAAGGGTTATGTCTTTGACGGTTAATTTGGTGTCAATACCATGACAAAGTGCTGAGATTTGAGCCATGTGTGCCTTCGAGTTTAAGACGAATCTAGAGGTTTTGGAAGAACGTGGAGGACCCGGGAATGGAGTTTTCGCCGCCGGTGGGAACAAGTCCTCGCGATTGACTCCGGTGGAGATGATTTCGTTGTCGGGTTACGATTCGAGACTCAAAAGGGCTTCTATGGAACTATCAGTGAGAATAACTGGCTCACTCATTAGCAACATGAAAAAGTAAGATGAAGAAGATGAGAAAGCTTACTTGTATGAAGAAATTGAAGAATGGAATAGCAACCGTCCGACTTCACACTTGTGTTTAAATGGTAACGCTTAACGGGACGTGATAAGACTAGGTAGTTATAAACCCCGAAGTAGTATGGGAAAAATGTCCCATCATTAAGGCGTGTGTACAAAGCGCCCGTTTCGTATCCGCCCCAGAGACGAGCGATGACGATAACGGCGCCACGTGCCAAGGCAACCCTAACGCTCTGGAATAACCGAGCTGCACTCTCCACGTCAGGTCTACCCAGCTCTAGATGAGCCTGGTCAGACCTTGGGGGCTTATGACGAGGGTTAGAATAGCCACGGCCACGTGTCGTTATAGGATTAACTTTGGAACTAACAAAGGAGAAAGAGGATAGTAATGCTTAGGGCCGGGGCCCCACAATAGTAAGACCCGACCCAGGTGGGAGGTCCATCCTTATCTTTCCGGCTAGACCACCACCACAGTCGGCTCGATCCACAGTGGAAGGTAGGTCGTGCGGCCGGTCGAGGCGACTGGGAGCCCACCGCAGTCATCGGCTCTTCCCTTATGGTGATAATTGAGCGTGTTCCTATATAATAGGATAACGATGGGAATAGTTCTTGGATTATAGGACGCAAATCTTGTAATTCAAATACAGTCATAATTATCCTTGATAAAGGATTGACACGTGATAATCCTTAGGGTTTAAGAATCCTGGACTTGTTCAACAAGAAAGGGCGAGACGCCTACCTATATAAACAACCCTGAGGAGCTACGAAGACTTGATTCCAATTCAATAATTGACACGTAAGCTGACTTGAGAAACTAACTACTCGGCTCGGTCTCGATCTCAATCATATATGAATCATCTTCCCCATTGTTTTTGTTCTTGTTCAATCGTTCTATAGGTCGGTTGGATCTGTGGGTGATATCCGACATCATCAGTGTAGTAACATTGAAAAATGAAGGTGTTATTATTATTAATGATATAAGATGTATTTAACGTAAGATTTTGCTAAACAAAATAAAAAAAAATCCAGTCTTCACGTGGACGTACTTTTATATATACCAAGTTTCCAACCAAATCCTTGCGGCATCCATCCAAAACGCATCATATTTGCAATCTCGTGACAACATCATTTGATAGAACAAAGTTATATCATGTTACAGTGTATCATTTACTTAAAAATTTTGTGAAATGCTGAAAAGTGACATAGAAATTGAGACGAACATTATTATATGAAAATGACAGTTAAGAAATAGTTTAGATATTTTATTGACAGGATAATGGATATGAAAACCTAAAAACCTTAAGAAATTGCTGACAGGCCGGTTTTGCCAATTTGGCTATCTGAGGATAAGACAAACAAAATTATACTATATATTTTCAAGGAAATTTTATGGTGGTTTAATGACAACCAAACTCAAGAGGCATGTGTCATCATTAAAATGATTATGTACAGGTAGATCAATTCTTAACCATCTAAATTAATATTGAGTTTGGTGGTATTGATTATCATAAAATTTCTTTGGACATGTGTCATCATTAAAATGATTGGTGTGTTTTGTTGTCCTGGCTTGTTTAATGCTGTTTCCGGTATGGGCGGAAGTGGTCCGGTTGATCCTACAGCCGCAAATAATCGGTTCAAGGTGCTATTATGACTTCATACCCTCCTCATGACCGGAAAGGAACTTATATCTCCATATTTTGGAGCATTTTCAACATGGGTGGTGTAATCGGTGGTCTTATCCCTTTCATACTCAATTTCCATAGAGATGGCGATGATGATGCTTTTGTTAATGATGCTACTTATATCGCCTTCATGATCTTTATGTGTATTGAAGCCATGATATCTTTTGCAATATTGAATCCAAGCCGTGTAATCCGTGACGATGGATCCAAATGTACTAACATCAAGTACTCCAATTAATGTGTCAACAGAAATCATTGAAATTCTGAAATTGTTTCTGAACTAGAAGATGTTGCTCATCATTCCAGCATCGTGGGCTAGTAATTTCTTTTACGGCTACCAGTTTAATAATGTAAGCGGGTCTTATTTGATTGAAGGACTAGAGGATTAAACAACATGTTCTACTGGGCAGCACATATGATTGGATCAGTTTTCATAGGATATTTAATGGATTACACATTCAGAAGCGAAAAACAAGAGGATTGTTCGGTTTAGCAGTAGTTGCTTTGCTTGGAACTGCCATCTGGGGAGGTGGACTAGCTAATCAACTTGGATATTCTCGTAATAATGAGCCGAAGCATAAGCTAGATTTTCATGATGGTTCGCATTTTGCAGGGCCATTTGTGTTGTACTTTAGTTTTGGTTTGCTTGATGCTATGTATCAAAGCATGGTGTATTGGATTATTGGTGCCCTTGCTGATGATTCTGAAATCCTAAGCAGGTATGCTGGATTTTATAAAGGGGTGCAAAGTGCAGGGGCAGCTGTTGCATGGCAAGTGGACACACATAAAGTGCCATTTCTTACGCAATTATTTATAAATTGCGGGCTAATGACCATAAGTTATCCACTTTTGGCTCTTGTCGTTATATTGGCATGCAGTGAAGGATGATGACAATAAAGATGCGATGTTTAAGCCAGTGGTTCACTCATGACTCTTTTCATTTTGTGCCTGCACCCAACATATATATAGACAGACAAAGAAAACAACTTTTTGTTTATATCATATTATTACTTGATTGAGAAATGATTTGTCCGTTGCATATTCCGTTGCATCAAAGTGTATGATCCGTTGGTTGATTGATATAAACATCAGTATGATCATTCGTGTTAAAAAGTATAAAATGAAAGATGCAGTGGACATTCATAGTGAAGGATGGAGTTCTTAGATCTAACCGAGTTAGATCTATACGCAGACAGACGGATCACGATTCATATAACATAACGCATAATTAAAGGACTTAAATAAACTACAAGGGGTTGAGATCATGTTACCAATATTAGGAAGAGAAGCCAAGATCTTCCGATGTGTTTCTCAAACGGCGGTTGGTGGACACCCTTCTTGATCACGAGTCTCTTGATATGCAAAGAGAAAAATCCGAAGATTTTTCCAACTCGAACCCTAAGAATAGAGGCCGAAATTTTTCGACCAATTTCTCTCGGTGAATAGTGACGTGAATAGTACCTTTCCATTAGACTTGGGAGAACTCTTTATATATAGGAGTAATTAATGTCTTCAAGGATTAAATAATTAAGTGATAATTATCACATTAATCCTTTTCAAATAAAAGATAAATAAAATGATTATCCCAAACAAATTAAGATAAATCATATTATTATCTATTATTCCATGAATTATCATTTAACAAATAAAAGATAAATCACATGCTAAATAATTATCCAAGAAAACTAATTTCTCTCTAATTATTAGGACATTAATGGCGCCACATATTGGGTCAAAAAAGCCCACATAAAATGTCTTTTATGTGTATTATATTATTTAGCCCAACTAAATAATATCCATGCATATCAATTAATTAGCCCAGACCAATTAATTATCACTGAGGCCCAAATAACAAGATTATTAGTCCGAATTACGAAGCCACAATTGGGGACCATGGACCTATAATCGATAGCTCCAATAATTAATTATTAAAGTCGAGCGAGAATAAGTACATTAATTATTAATTCCGGGATTACGCCACCATAAACTGGCCCGAACTCTACCGATTATAGATGTATACTTATACTCAACCCGTAGAGTGAATAAGCGTCCATTGATATAATCACTACATCTGATTAACCCTCCAGCCATTTGTCCATTACGAGAGGGAAGTCTCCGTGAACCCGACTCAGAATATCTTATCCTTATTTACCATCAACCCCCTAATGATCAATTAGTGCACATATCTGACTAGTAGCTAATTAGTCAAATGTGAACTCGGCCGATCGATCACTTTCTTAAGGCTAACAAATAAGGGGACTGTCTCTCTACTTCCCGCAGGAAGGAATGGATTCCATGTCTGTGAAAATCAGAACTACTCACTCATCTGGAGATAGTGCCAATGAGAAGTGGCTTGGAACACATTATTTAAGTGAACCGTAACTAACACATCAAACACTACCCCGGGACAAGCAGCATCCTGTGATCACCTCAGGATTAAGGTTGATCCATATATGATCATCTAATGATTTAATAAGATTCCTCGATTCACGGAATTATATCGAGAAATTGATTAAATCGGTCGATCTATATGAATGCCATCATATATAAATGCCCAGCGTAGGTACCCTCTGCCGGCGAGTCCGGATAAGACTATCACACCCTAAGGTGTTCGGGCGCATTATTGGTGTTTTAATCAAGAGACCCTAAACTCGATTAAGTTCACCACGGACTAATGATTTAAGCATATCTCCACTAACTCAATCCTCACGTGTAATCCATACACTTTGAGTTAAGTAATTTACATCTGAGATATAGTTAGGGTTTGCGGCAGTGTATTACTTTACAAGCACAAAGCAAGTAATAAGGTGAGATAAATTCTGTCATTCATTATTAAAAAAATTACACAAATTGTCTTTAAGGCACTACACCTAACAATCTCCCACTTGCACGAAATGACAAGTAACGATTGTTTTTAGAGCACACCATTTCTCATCTTATTCACAACACTCTCCCACTTGCTCTAAAAGCGGATGAGACATATCCATCAATGTCATACCCTCCAAGCACTCGACTTGGTACAGCGATTAGTTAGGTTGTCGACTCGAGGCGATCTATAGGATTGAAAGCGTTGCCGGTCCTTCCAATCAGGCGGTACTCTCTCTCAATATGCTCTTGACTTCTTGTGGTGAGAAGATCCTTCTAAGCTATCTCTTCTTGTTTTCACAATGAAGTGATATCGGCTTATCGGACACTGGAATTACTCCCATACCAAAAGGAAATTCTAAGCACTATGAGTAAACACGAGCCCGAGATCAACTTAATGATCCTCCTGTCTGAACACAAGTCGAATCAGGTGTAGTCAACCATATTTAAGTTTGCACCTAAATATACAAGCATATACTTCCTCATTCTCTAAAGATACTTGAGGACGTACTAAAACCGCTATTCATGCTCGAATCTGAGATTCGACTACTATTGACTTGTGATAACCTGACTTGCCGTTATCCCAGAGAGACTCCATCCCATTTTCTCCTTATCCGAACATTTTGAGAATCATTCCTGAGAGTTTGGGTAGGACCACTCTCGATGAATGTTGCATACATATATGCATGATCATCTTATTCACTAAGATAGGTGGGATAGCCAAAGACTCATTCTCGTGAATTTGACCGAATCAAGTTCTTAGAATGTAGTCCAATTCTCTCATCGAGAGAATCTTGGCGTGTCGATTTCCGACTTGAGATAGCACACCCATGTTGTTTCCAAGCTGTCTTGGTGTTATCATTCATGAACACTAATACTACTACTACATTACCAATATTGATATCCAGTCTACGAAAAACTTATCAATATTTTGGTCAAGTCCACATATTTTAAAACATGTGACTTTTAAATGACCGAGAGGTTCTCTTAAATCCACAAAGGATATAAGCCATGGCAGGCCTCCTACCAAAGGTTCTTCCTGAATGAATTAAGATATCGTTAGTCTCGCAAAAAAGGTCTTAGGGAACCACCCCTATCTTCTGCTTTGTAACGAATCCGTTATTCATTCTTAGCTAAAACCCTTTTGTTCTGAATGAATTCAGATTCCGTTGTTCGGCAAGAAAGTCTCAGGGAATCACCCCTATTTTCTGCTTTCTAACAAAATCTAGCAAGACTGTGTGGTGAGAGAGTTCAAGGTGCAGTTAACTCTCTACTTGTCGAGGGAATCACCCCTATACCACTCAACTGCTTATTTGAAAGTTTAAACTTTCCTATTCATTCGACTCTTTTCCGTGTAGATCCAATTGCTCTCACTAGGCCTGAGACACTCAGGTGGTTCTACAAGAGGCTGAACAGAACTGGAGTATCAAAACTCCATTCATAGGGTTAAGGCTTTAAAACCAACCTCTATGATCGAGAATCTATCTGACCCACTAAGAGCCATAGGTTATCAATCACCCCAAGCCAGACTATAAAGTCCACAAAACCACAATGGGTCAACGGTTAAACCATACTCCCACTTTGTGTCTAGGGTGGATTGACATTACGATCTAGTAGTATTTATCGGTGTAATCACCAACAACTAATGTTGGGCGTGGTACGATTAAATCGAGATAGTAACTACCTTTGGGTAACCGTACTCCAAGGTTTAAGGTCATTTCTTATAGATTCTATCGGAAGGCTTGTGACAGTTCAACCGTCACTTTACGATCTCAAGAATCTTATAATCAACCTTCACTCGTCTCATTAAGATATTTCACGACGATCACAATCGAGCGTATCATAAAATCCCGATCCTACCTTCAAGCATTAAATGCTAAATGCCTACATTTACGGATGTGGTGTGAACCGAATTCATTCCTTATCCATAAACTCACTAGCATCTTCTAGGTAGACTTTTCGGTTTACATAATAATGTTAACCGTTATTTTGCAACGAATTATCTTAATCGAGTTTAGCAGTGTATAGTAGCATATCAATAACTATATAGGGCAAGTCTATGGTTTCTTCCTCAGTGGATAAAACATTCCACTAGGAGGCAGGCCGAGCATCAGTCCCAAGACTATGCGATAGCCTATTTCGAGCATGGAATACTCATTCTCTCGCTAAAATCAGAGACTCCTCCTCGTATTCTTTCGATAAACTAAATCGCGTTTCGAGTAGTTATCAGACAAAAATGTCACCACTCAAAAATCTCCCACTAGCTTGTATCTCTCACTAGACCCCGAAGGTCATGGCGAACAAGCTATGTTACCTCTTCAAATCTATTACCCTTTCCCTATAGAAAAGAAACTTAGTCATTGTTCCTTTGAGATAGTGTTCCTAGACTGGGAAATAGGAATCACCCTTAGCCAGTCATCAGGTCTTATCTCTAGGATATATGCACTAATTAATAGATATTGAAAGGTCGCTTATCTTAATACGGAAACCTTTTACCTTTAATAGTTTTAGATGTGTTATACTTATTGACTTTTCTTATTGGTTCTGACTTTATCAAACAAAAGTCCGAGTCTTGGATTCGTACTACAAATGTCATATTCACTTTCCATGAGGCAACAATATATCGAGTTGAAAGTGAATCCATTTGTTTCAACGAATCTGTAAATAGAAAAATAAATTTTTCTGTGATATTCAAGGATAGAATCCGAAATTCATTTCCTTATATCACTCCCACTATTCTAGCTGAAATTACTGCCTGTTGTTACTCTATTAATCGTTAATGCACAACTTCCTTGTTCTTCCAAAGAACTAAGCTATCGAGTCAAGTTACTCGGTTATGAAAGTCGTTAAGGATTCATTGGTTAGTGATCCGAAATCACTTTCCTTATCCTATACTTTCTTTAATTAATGTTTGGTTTAGCCTCAAAACTTTAGTTAAGATGATTAACACTTATAGACATTCTTTCCCATTCTTAACTTTCCTTAAAAAGAAATAGTCTTGAACTAGCAGTTCGTTTGAGTAGACACTACTCGTGAACTGTGGGATGTCTAATGAAAGTGTTACCCAGTGGGACTGATTTTCTAATAAATTAGAAAAACATAATATAAAAGCTCCCACTAGTTTATCGGTTCCAAATACCGTCTAACTAGCGACGCTTTAATTTATGATTCTCCAATTTTCTATCGAGAAAATTTCTCGTGTAGACCTTTACACAATTCACTGAAGAATTTTATCGTCCCAATCATCTTTCAAACTAACTACGGTTGTCTCTCGTTCTGCACGAGTGACAGCAGTGATATGCCTATTCACGTCACTTAAGTTTTGAAGGCTCCAAGAGAAATATCTCTTCCGAAAAATTAATCGCATGTGAGATTAATAAATACAACGTTCTAGTTACTTACCACTTTTTAACGAAGTCATTACTAGTCAATTTTACACTAGCAGTCTAGTACTCTAGAGAGATATAT
Source organism: Gentiana macrophylla (assembly GCA_026214975.1). NCBI lineage: Eukaryota > Viridiplantae > Streptophyta > Magnoliopsida > Gentianales > Gentianaceae > Gentiana > Gentiana macrophylla. The sequence continues at coordinate 25,717,279 of CM047808.1, forward strand.
ATAACAGTTGTAAATAAAATTGACAGAAAATAAATCCAAATCATACACTACTAAAATTTTAGGAACATAAACTAAGTACTTTATAGTCTATCCTACCGTTCCAAGGATTTAATCTAATGCCTCAGTGCCGCCTTAGGGTAGGTCAAAGAGGTTTCGATTAATATTGAAGATCAGATTGAGAATCGAACATCTCATTGTGATCGTCAATCACCTTTCCTTTTCAGCCAAGGTACTACCAAAAATACCCTTTATGAGTGTGACCTCTCTGTCTCAGATTTTTAGGTAGACCCGAGTGTGCCGCCTTAGGGTCGGTCGGTGACCCGACAGTACCCAAAATCCTATCCTTTCGGAGACCAAGCCTTGAATTTTGATAGCGGTGAAGGCCTTCCCAGGAGGCCGGTCCCGAGGCCGCACGCGGCGTCACCATTCTCTCACGTTGCTTGTGTCAGCGGTAGAGGCCGTGGGTCGGTGTCGCCTCTCCCGCTCCCACTCAATATTTTGAAAAAGTGGTGGGTTTCTTGATCACGTTTTGGACTTGATGTTACATTAAGGAACAATAAATCATAGGCTCGAATGTTGTCGGTTATGTGGGCTAGCCCACCCGACCTATTCGTTAGAACATATGTGGCCGCCGGACGGGTCAAGGCTAGGAGAGGTCCGTTGAGCCGTATTGGCTCTTCGGATGGCTCATATTGCGGACCCGTGCAAACGCCACACGTGGAGGGTGAAGTCGATTGAGCCGTAGCTCACTGTTGACCACCCAACCGTGGTTAAACCACTTTCGAACCTGTTTGCCCGTGATTATCCAATCCTTAAACATCAAACTTTCACGTAGACACTACGGAACAAAAAGCGTAATCTCGTCTTAGGTAAGGTGGAATTCACCAAGAATCCAACACCTTAACCACACGAGTTTCGGATTTTACTCCTTATGCTTTCGCAGAGTGGGATTCACCGAGAATCCATCACCCAACCTCGACGATTGAAAAACCCGTGTTCCTCGGTTTTACCTAATTAGTTTCTAATTAATATCAAACAATTAATTAAAACTAATCGTGTGTTTTATACATGCCTAACTAATTCCTCGAATTAATTTCTACATGTATGCATATGGAGTGGAATTCATGATATGATGCATGTCATGGCAATTTTCGGTTCTACTCATACAATCTACACATGTATACTAGTGCGGAAAATAAACACCGAGATGGACCGTTGGCACTTCGTGAACTAATCTATTCGAAAATAAATTAAAACCCTAATTTGCAGCTGTTAGGAATCTTCGACGATCGGCATATCAAACGAACTTGGATCGGGATGAAAATTTCCAGATCTGATCTTCATTCTTCGGACTTCAAGATGGACGGTCGGATCGGAGCTTTGACTTGTCAATCTTCCTCAGTGAGCCGCCCAACTTGCTGCTGAAACAGACTCTCACAGCAGCGCATCATATACTTCCGAGATCGATCGGGGATGAAGATGAATCCCGATCGTCCTGAAAATTTTATCTCACGTCCAAGACTCCATTATTATCGATCTGACCGGTCGGATTTTAATTTGAACGGTCCAATTGTTCCCAGAAAATCGAAGAAGTCACAGTTAGGGTTTCTGTGAATCCTGCGTTTTTCTGTTACAGCAGCCACTTCGCAGCAACGAACGGAAACCCAAACGGACTCTGATCGACACCAAAATTTGTGGGATTGTTCATCAACTTCCAATCTTGATTCTGACCGGAGGGATCTTCGTTTTAACGGCTCAAACAACGGAAAAATGAAAAGACTAAACAGCTAATGTACAGATCTATTTTCTGGAAATTAAAATTGCAATAATACATAAATTACATAATTTCCTATACTCATATGAACGAATTTTCATCGTTTATATGAGTTTACAATAGATCTAACGGGAAAACAGTGCCAACCCCAATCCATCTCTTCAACCATAGCAATTTAAAAATTATTAATACATAATAATAAGTAAAATATCACCTACATGCAATTCCACTCCTTTAAATCGTTTAATTACGATTATGACTATATAAATCGTGGAACCTGGCTCCGATACCACATGAAGGATGCAGGTTCTTAGATCTAACCGAGTTAGATCTATATACGCAATGGACGGATCACGATTCATATAACATAACGCATAATTAAAGGACTTAAATAAACTACTGAGGGTTGAGATCATGTTACCAATATTAGGAAGAGAAGCCAAGATCTTCCGATGTGTATTCTCCAAACAGCGGTTGGTGGACACCCTTCTTGATACTACGAGTCTCCTTGATATGCAACGAGAAAAATCCGAAGATTTTCCAACTCAACCCTAAGAATAGAGGCCAAATTTTTCGACCAATTTCTCTCGGTGAATAGTGACGTGAATAGTACCTTTCCATTAGACTTGGGAGAAGCTCTCTTTATATAGGAGAGTAATTAATGTCTTCAAGGATTAAATAATTAAGTGATAATTATCACATTAATCCTTTTCAAATAAAAGATAAATAAAATGATTATCCCAAACAAATTAAGATAAATCATATTATTATCTATTATTCCATGAATTATCATTTAACAAATAAAAGATAAATCACATGCTAAATAATTATCCAAGAAAACTAATTTCTCTCTAATTATTAGGACATTAATGGCATACATATTGGGTCAAAAAAGCCCTACATAAAATGTCTTTTATGTGTATTATATTATTTAGCCCAACTAAATAATATCCATGCATATCGATTAATTAGCAAACCAATTAATTATCAATGAGGCCCAAATAACAAGATTATTAGTCCGAATTACGTAAGAAAGCACACTGGGGACCATGGACCTATAATCGATGTAGCTCCAATAATTAATTATTCGTCGAGCAGAATAAGTACATTAATTATTAATTCGGGATTACGCCACCATAAACCCGAAATCGAACTCTACCGATTATAGATGTATACTTATACTCAACCCATAGAGTGAATAAGCGTCCATTGATATAATCACTACATCTGATTAACCCTCCATAGATGTCCATTCGAGAGGAAGTCTCCGTGAACCCGACTGAGAATATCTTATCCTTATTTACCATCAACCCCTAATGATCAATTAGTGCACATATCGACTAGTAGCTAATTAGTCAAATGTGAACTCGGCCGATCGATCACTTTCTTAAGGCTAACAAATAAGGATTGTCTCTCTACTTCCCTTGAGGAAGGAATGGATTCCATGTCTGTGAAAATCGGAACTACTCACTCATCCGGAGATAGTGCCAATGAGAAGTGGCTTGGAACACATTATTTAAGTGAACCGTAACTAACACATCAAACACTACCCCGGGACAAGCGGCATCTGTGATCACCTCGGGATTAAGGTTGATCCATATATGATCATCTAATGATTTAATAAGATTCCTCGATTACGGAATTATATCGAGAAATTCAGATTAAATCGGTCGATCTATATGAATGCCATCATATATAAATGCCCCAGCGTAGGTACCTCTACCGACAAGTCCGGATAAGACTATCACACCCTAAGGTGTTACAGGCGCATTATTGGTGTTTTAATCAAGAGACCCTAAACTCGATTAAGTTCACCACGGACTAACAGATTTAAGCATATCTCCACTAACTCAATCCTCACGTGTAATCCATACCTTTGAGTTAAGTGGTTACATCTGAGATATAGTTAGGGGTTTGCTGCAGGTGTATTACTTTACAAGCACAAAGCAAGTAATAAGGTGAGATAAATTCTGTCATTCATTATTAAAAAAAATTACACAAATTGTCTTTCGGGCACTACACCTAACACATAGTAGATCTATCTTCCTCTATATAGCTTTACATAATTGTAAGAAAGTGTGTATGTAGCTCAATGAAGGACTAGTAATATACATAAAGTAACTACAAACATCATCATTTTCATTCAACTCGCATATTGAACCACCACTCAAAACCTCTATTCTACCATTTACGCACACTCTAAACAAATAGGAGACGGGCCACAAGTCACACTTGAGAAAATATGAAATTAGGTCTTTGTAGGGATCTGAAATTTTTTGAGGTCATTTTGAGTGTAATTTTTTCAAGTCTCATATGCGATTTTTCATAGGCTTTGGCTAACCGTGCAAATTAACACGAGATCTATACAAGCCACGTGAAATTTCAAAAATAGCCAAACCTTGGTAACCACGTGTAAATTTGCATGTTGTTGGTCAAATCCGTGCAATTTTGCCTGACTTAGATCCACCATGTACAAATTTACACTGTGGAGGGTGTGTCTGTCAAGAATTTCAAATTGCATGGGGCGTGTCTCCAGCCTGTGTTAATTTGCACGTGGCGCAGAAAGCCCCGTGCGATTTGCACGTGGTTTGTCATTAAATCCCTAAACCAACTTGTACCTTTTTCTTCTTCACCCAATATCTTCTTCTTCGCCCGATCTTCTCACAAAACCAACTCATGTTATCTGAAAATTAAAAAAAATATCATCGTATCAATTGAACATTTTGGGGGCTATCAATCAACGGGAAATCAAACTACACCGATCTGGTTTCCTTAAACAAATGGGTAAACAATTTTACTTAACATTTTGACTGAATAAGTTTCAATCTCGTTTTTGTTTTAATTGTATTCTCACACATCAATAGATGATTATGCCACTCAAAAAATAGATGATTATGTTGAGATAATTAACTTGTTAGAGTTATAAATTTATGATATTTAAGGTAGTGATTGGATAATTTTGTTTAGCTAGTTAAGTATGAAATTGACATTCGTTGGAGAAATATGTGGTTGAGCTATTTGTATTTTGGTTGATATCAATGTGATTGTTCATAGTAAAATATGAAACTTGTATTAGATTGTGTTTTATTGTTTTGGTTATAAGCTGATTATGTTATTGTTGTACTTGATGATAAAAAATCGCATTTGGGGAGAAAATTGCGTAAAATTATTAAATTTATTTGTATTTTATTATGTTTTTTTGTGTGCTCGTATCGGCACGTCCTTAGTTTAATTGGTTATTGAATTGATTGTCTTTTTATTCTCAAACAAAAACTCATGATGAATTTTTCGGTAACAACATAATGAAGTGTTTCAAGAATGTGAAGCATACGACGAATCTCGACATATTCTATGCTATGCCTCGACCTGATGACGTTATTAGAAATGCATGCTTCCCTAGTATGTTTTCGGTTCATTCTGATCAACACAATCGGCCAAATCCCTAGACTGTTGGTGATTTAAGTATAATCACAAGCCGTTGAGGTAATCGGGGTTTAGTACAAGGATGGATATACTCGTAACACTTAATAATAAGTTTGGAGGTGCGGAGTGCGCTTATATAAGTGTATATGAGTATACGGAAGGAATAAGTAAGTATAGTTCGAGAAAATCACTTAAAGGACGAAAACGAGTTAAAGGACCAAAAATCAGATTTTGGTGAAAGCAGTGACAGCGCCCACTGTGGTACTTCAAACATGCCTAAAAGTTGAGCAGAAAGTTTGGCGGATTTACGATGATCACAGGTGGCCACTTTGGCGCCCCTTTGTGGCCAGCGATTTTAGGTGCGTCTTGGTCTTTTTAAGTGGTTATAACCAAGTGATACCTTTTCACTTAGGTTGTAACCTTAAAATACGAACTTGTAACTTATTTCTCTGCAATCCAAGTACTATAAAAGGTCCTTGTACATTGTTGAACATATAGACAACAAATGAATGCATCCTTGAAAAATTCTTAAACATCTAAACACTTCAAGTAATCTTTTGATCTATTTTGTCCTAGACAAAAGGCAAGGCTCTCAGTCAGTATCTCACTTAAATTATTCGTGATACTCCGGACAAGTTAGGGGTCGAATAAATTTAAGAAGGATGACGATATCTGGCGTGCTGCGAGGATCCGTTCTTCATAAAATTGCAGGTTTATTCAAAGCATTGGTGATCAATCAAGACCCTCAAAACAACAACAATCTTCTTAAATTTATTTTTTTGATCACAATGGTGAATGCAAAGGATTTGATGATGAATTTCGGGAAACTAGACAAGTTTGAAGGAGTTGATTTCGGAGGTGGCAAAGGAAGATGCATTTCCTTCTCACAACATTGAAAGTGGTGTATGTTCTTAGTACGAAATACGTAAGTCGATGATGATGCACATTTGGAGGAATTACGAAGGAGAAACAAATGGGAAAATGATGACTACATACATCGTGGTCACATTGTCAATGGTATGTCCGATTCGTTATTTGACATTTATCAAAACTTTGCTTCGCAAAAGAGTTATGGGATGCACTAGAAACTAAGTATTTAAATGAAGATGCATCATCGCTAAAAAGTTTCTAGTTGGCAATTTCATGAAATACATGATGGTAGATTCACGATGCAGTAATGGAACAATTCAATGAACTACAATGCATTTTATGACAATTTGCGAGAACACAAAATGGAAATGGATGAAGCCATTTATGTTTCTAGTATCGATCATTGATAAACTACCACCATCATGGAAAGATTTTAAGCATATGTTAAAACACAAAAAGGAAGAACTCTCCTTTGTTGAACTTGGTAGCCATCTGCGCATTGAGGAATCCTCGAGGCGCGCAGGAGGGGGTTAAAACCAAGGGCAAGGAAATTGATGAATCCACTTCCATTCATGTGATGGAGGTGGGAGAGTTCTAAAACTAACAAAGGAAATACCATGGCAAGAAAAGAAAAGTCGAATGACAAAGAATCCAGGAAAAGGCCAAAGGGGCATGTTGGATTTGTGGTAAGACAGGACACTACAAGGCTGATTGCCGAGTTCGAAAGAATGGTAAAGGCAAGGGTCCAGAGCAAGGGTCGAAAGACCAAGGACCACCACATCATCAAGGTCAGAATGTTAATTTTGGTGTTAATTCGGTAATGAATTATGTGCCATTTATTTCTGAAGCTTTTTATATGTAGGATGATGATGTTACGTGGTGGATCGACTCGGGAGCAACAAGACATGTATGCAAAGATCGTATTTGGTTTGAAGACATTGAACGAGTGAGCGATGGATCTATCTTAAAGATGGGAAACGAGTCGAAGGCTGTAATTTGTGGCTTTGGAACAATTACTTTAAATTTTAGTTCTGGGAAATCTGTAAAACTATTTAATGTTTTATTTGTGCCATGCATTCGGAAAAACCTTGTTTCGGGTGCTTTGTTGTGTAAATCAGGCTACAAACCAGTATATGAGTCCGATAGGTTTATATTATCCAAACATGGTGTATTTGTTGGTTTTGGCTATCTGTGTAATGACATGTTTATGCTTAATGTTGTTAATAATAAAGTTAATCAAGTCATGCATATTTCTGATGTTAATATTTCAAAGTTGTGGCATGCACGATTAGGACATGTACATTACAAACGTATGCATGTTATGCGTAAGAATGCTTTGATTCCCCCTTTTGATATCAATATGGATAAGTGTACTACTTGTATGCTTACTAAGATTGTAAGACAACCTTTTCATGGTGTTGAAAGGTCGTCTACAATTTTGGAACTTATCCATAGTGATCTGTGTGATCTTTATGCCACACCTTCTTTGGGAAATAAGAAATATGTTGTTACTTTTATAGATGATCATACTCGCTTTTTTATGTATATTTACTTAATACAAAAGACGAAGCACTTGATAAGTTTAAAGTTTATATAAGTGAAGTTGAATTGCAATTAAATTCAAGTATCAAACGTTTTCGTACCGATAGAGGTGGAGAATACTATGATTTGGGTCGTGTGGTATTATACACGAGGTTACTGCACCGTATACGCCACAACAAAATGGCATTGCGGAAAGGAAGAACCGTACTCTAAAAGAGATGGTAAATTCCATGTTACCCTACTCGGGATTGAGCAGTGGATTTTGGGGTGAGGCCATGTTAACGGCCTGTTATCTACTAAACAGAATTCCTAATAAAAGGAATTCTGCTACCCCTTATGAACTTTGGTTCAAAAAGAAACCAAACTTGAATTACTTAAAAGTTTGGGGCAGCAGGGCGGTTGTTAAACTTCCCGATCCTAAAATTTAAACTTTAGGAGAAAGAGGCATCGATTTCATTTTCATTGGATATGCAAGCCATTCAAAGGCTTATAGGTTTTATGTTATCTAACCTAGTGATTACTAATTTTGCACATTCGGTTATAGAATCACGAGATGCTATCTTTGATGAGAATAGATTTACATCTATTCTAGACCAAAGGCTATTGCTCCTACGATAGTTGGAGTGGAGAATGTGGAGAATAATGATTCTCAAGTTGAGTCTTCGAACTTGAGAAGAAGTAAGAGGGCTAGAATAGCTAAAACATTTCCACAGATTTTGTTACTTACTTGGTGGAAGGTTCGAGAAATGAAGTTGGATATCAATACTCATATTGCTACAATATTGAGGATGATCCAAGAACATTTTACGAGGTGATGGGATCTCAGGATGTATCATTTTGGAAAGAAGCCATCAATGATGAGATGGATTCCATAATGGGTAATAATATGTGGATTCTTACGGATTTACCACGTGGTTGCAAACCATTAGGTTGCAAATGGATTTTCAAAAGAAAATGAGAGTTGGCGATCTTGTTGATCGATATAAAGCCGGTTAGTTATACAAGGCTTTAGGCAAAATGAAGGTATCGATTATTTCGATACTTATGCTCCGTTGCTAGAATCTCCTCAATCAGGTTATTGATTGCCTTAGCCACAATTCATAACTTGGTGATCCATCAAATGGATGTTAAAAGCAGCGTTTCTAAATGGAGATTTGGATGAGGAAATATACATGAAGCAACCGGAAGGATTTATTATGCCCGGTAACGAGCATAAGGTGTGTAAACTTGTAAAATCATTGTATGGACTTAAACAAGCTCCTAAACAATGGCATCCAAAGTTTGATGAGGTTGTCTTGACTAGTGGATTTAAACTCAATCAGTCGGACAAGTGCATTTATAGTAGATTTGATGAAGCCAGTAGCGGTGTGATAATCATCTATATGTCAATGACATGTTGATTTTAGTGCGAACCAAAATCAAGTTGATAAGTGTAAAGAACTCTTATCTTCTAAATTCTCTATGAAAGACATGGGGGAGGCAGATGTAATTCTTGGTATTATAATCAAGAAAAGACAGGGAGGATTTTCACTAACACAGTCTCATTATATTGAGAAAGTGTTGAAAAAGTTTAATTGTGAAAATTGTATTCCGGAAAATTCTCCCATGGAGCCCCGTGAGAAGCTTGGACCTAATAAAGGTGAAACAGTGAATCAACTTGAATATTCATGAGTCATTGGCTGTTTGATGTATGCAATGACTAGTACACGACCGGATATTGCCTATGCAGTTGGGAAACTAAGTAGATATACTAGTAACCCAGGTAACTGTCATTGGAGAGCGGTTGTTCGTGTATTGAGATATCAAAAATCTACCAAAGATTTTGGTTTGACTTATGTTGCATATCCTTCGGTGATTGAAGGATATTCGGATGCTAGTTGGATATCTAATGTAGAAGATCATTCTTACACAAGTGGATGGAGTGTTTGTTTTAGGAGGAGGCGCGCCATATCTTGGCCTTATAAGAAACAAACATATATCTAGCTTCGACTATGGAGTCGGAGTTTATTGCCTTGACAGCAGCCGGTAAAGAGGCAGAATGGTTTATGAATTTGATTCATGAAATTCCTTTATGGCCTAAACAAATATCACCAATATCTATCCATTGTGATAGCTCATCTACACTGTCTAAAGCATATAGTCATGTGTATAATGGTAAGTCACGACACTTAGGCGTTAGGCATAGCGCGGTACGTGAGTTGATCTCTCACGGGGTGATATCGGTTGTGTATGTGAGATCTCAAAGAAATTTGGTGATCATTTGTGAAAAGGATTGGCTAAGGACTTGTTACAAAAGTCGGTAGTCGGGATGGGACTACAACTGTATAAGTTTCGTATATGGGACGCCCAATTTCCACTTTGGTACAATGCCTTAGGCTAAATTCAATGTGGTAAGCTGTTTTGGAAACTTGAGCACATGTATTAATCCCGAAGGTATGTCTTTGTTTACTGTGAGATTAGGTTGAAGTGTTATCTTCTTAATGAATCTTATAAAAGTGCTAATCTTGAGTGCACGGTAAATAAAAGATTCACTATATGAGTAGAAGTATGGCGCTTCAAGGAAAGTTGGGTTGGCTTTCTAAATGCTCAAGAATGGATATGGACACAAGGCGGTTTTCAAGAAATGGTGTCAAGTATAATACTTTGAAGTAGTTTCAATTCATGTGTATTGTTATGTACATGTATTCAAAATGTGTAAAGGGGTTCAATGCTTAGTCACACCCCAATACTCGAATATTTGCGTGTAATAATGCTAGATGGAAATTCAATCATCGTGACATTTTCATTGAATCATGAGTTGGTTTGTTTTATGACTGTTTTGTTTTACTAAACCAAGGATTACACTTAAATGGGGGAGGAATGTTGGTGATTTAATTATAATCACAAGCCGTTGAGGTAATCAGGGTTTAGTACAAGGATGGATATACTCGTAACACTTAATAATAAGTTTGGAGGTGCGGAGTGCACGCTTATATAAGTGTATATGAGTATACGGATGGGGAATAAGTAAGTATAGTTCGAGAAAATCACTTAAAGGACCAGAAAACCAGTTAAAGGACCAAAAATCAGATTTTGGTGAAACAGAGTGACAGGCGCCCGCCTGTGGTACTTCAGCATGCCTAAAAGTTGAACAGAAAGTTTGGCGGATTTCTGATGATCACAGGCTGGCCACAGGCGCCCGCCTGTGGCCCGAAAACTGATTTTTAGGTGCCTCTTGGTCTTTTTAAGTGGTTATAACCAAGTGATACCTTTTCACTTAGGTTGTAACCTTAAAATACGAACTTGTAACTTATTTCTCTGCAATCCAAGTACTATAAAAGGTCCTTTTACATTGTTGAACATATAGACAACAAATGAATGCATCCTTGAAAAATTCTTAAACATCTAAACACTTCAAGTAATCTTTTGATTTATTTTGTCCTAGACAAAAGGCAAGGCTCTCAGTCAGTATCTCACTTAAATTATTCGTGATACTCCGGACAAGTTAGGGGTCGAATAAATTTAAGAAGGACAGCGATATACGCGTGACTGCGAGGATCCGATTTTCATAAAATTGCAGGTTTATTCAAAGCATTGGTGATCAATCAAGACCCTCAAAACAACAACATAGACATTGTATTGGGGCTCCTTATATAGCGTAACTCATAGAAAATTTCGTTAGGTCTTCTCAATAAAGCATCTTTCTCATTCTCAGCAGCTTGGTAAAGCCGAAGGTGGAAGTAAGCCATCCGATAAATCAAAAATCTAAGGTTTGTTCTGCTGACTCTATCCAGCATTTGTTCCTCCTCGTCATTATCAATTATTTTATGACGGAGGTAAAAACACAATCTCAATAACCCATCTACTGATATGATACAAAATATATAAACATTACAACAAACCTAACCATGTACATATATATATATGTATATATATATATATATATATGTGTATATATATATATATATATATATATATATATATGTGTGTGTGTGTGTGTGTGTGTGTATGTATGTATATATCTCTATGGATACATACACACACATATACATACATACACATGTATACATATGTACAAACACAAACTTGTAGTCATATACATACTTATTGTATAAATATTATTGTTGTTTCGTGTGTATATTAAAGGAGGTCGGACTGCACCTCGCCGCGTGTCATCCTCATACTTACGAAACATTTAATGAAACCATAACATTAAGGGCCAGGAGCCCCATCTTAAGCCTAAGGGAAAATCTGAACTCTAGGTGGGAGGTTGGCCTAGCTCACCTCCTAGTCCACCGCAGGTCGGTCAGGGCGCAACGGAGTAGAGTCGGCGCAGTTTGGGTCATAACGACCTCAAGGGCTCGACACGGGTCGGCCAGAGCTACCCCCGACATTAGATAAGTATGGAAAGAATCGTCGGTCATAAAGACTCTGACCTTATTATTCAAATCCCCTCCTAAAATCAAAGAGATTAATTTGAAATCATCCATTTGTTAAGGGACGCAAAATAGAGTTCACAATGGATAAGGCTCATGCATGCCTAGGGCACAAGCCCCTCTATATAAACGATCCCAAGAACTACGAAGAAACTTGATTCATAGCACTATACAGGATACATAGGCAAATTAGGATAAACATTATCTCAGGCTTAGTCTAATCCCCACAAAACCACCCCCTCTTTCATATTTACTCGAGCTTTTCGGATCTTGATAATTTTCACTGGGAGATACGGCGCGGATTATTTTGTTATATGAGATCCAACTTCATCATTTGGCGCTAGAAGAAGGGCCTCTTTTACTGGCATTACCCAAGATCACCATGGTGAAGACACGAAAATAAAAAGAGGTATAGAATGCCCGAGGTGGTCAAAACACTAACGGTGGAGAGGCAACAACCACCGACACTGAAAGCCAAGTTGAAGGGGCCGATTTTGATCCAGCCCACCAAGCTTTGTTAGATCAGCTAATGGCCATGGATGCAGAAACTAGACAAGCCATCCTCAATGCAGCCACACAGGATGAGGATTTGGAGGAGGATGAACAAGAGCAAGAAAAAATGCCTACGCCTGATCCTAGGCAAAGTAAGCAGGAGGATCAATCATCCATGGCAAACCTGGGGAAGAAGCCACTCGATCCCCAAATTTGGAAGTAGCCAGAGCAGAGCTCGATGCAATAATGGGAAGGAAATTAAACGAGTTCTCGTTCATCTCCTATTTCTCCGAACATATTGAGGCCTACGCCCAAACTGCTAGGTTTAAGGTTCCTAAGATGGACCTGTATGACGGATCTAAAGACCCCTCGGATCACCTTTTCTAGTGTATCACACACATGAACTGTCTGTCTGATCAGGCGAGATGAAGTGCAAGGCCTTCCTGCACTACTCACGAGGCGGGGGCTCGTGAATGGTCTGAAATTGCCACGAGGTCGATCTACAACTTCCCGACACTAGGGAAAGCGTTTGTCAATGCTTTCATCATACAAATCCATGCCAAAGAAAACACAACTCATCTCCTCACCATTAAGGAGAAGAAAGAGGAGACCGTGCTCCAATATCTCAAAAGATTCAATGAAGAATTCGTAGAATGACTACATGAAGGAAGATTGTATGCCAAGCTGAACAACAACCTTCCCAGTTCTATAGAAGAATGTATGGAAATGACATACAAGCATTGCCAAGGAGAAGAACCTAACCAACCAAAAAGAGAATTGGAAAAAGGAGAAACCAAAATGGATAAGTCTGAAGAATGTTCATATAAGAAGAGGAAACCGGTCTAGGACCGGATGACTGCCCCAGTCAGAGATCGGGTGGGAAAGAAAGGAGCTTTGCAGGAGAGGGACTTCATCCCTATGAACAGGTCATCTGGCGAGTTCTAATAATAAGTGAGAGAAAGGTCGGCCCGAACTCCGCCAGCGATGAGAGGACCCCCGGAAAGGATAGATCGAGAGCACAACATCAATTATGGAAGAAAGGCGAATGAGGTCGTCGGCCGATCCCGAACTCCGAGCCTCGAGGTTACAAAGACTTCAAGCGATGGAATTAATGTCAAGACCGGGGAGGCGGGATGAGGCTCAGCGAAGAAAGGACCGATCTACGGATCGGATCGGCGACTAGATAATCTCCCCAGTAACACTATCAATACCATTATAGGCGGCCCCAACAATGTGTTTGGGAAAATAACCAGGCAAAACAACCGATGTACAGACTCTTCTACAACTGGCAGAGTTTAGAGAACACTGGTGATACGTCGAAATTATCACGATGAGATAAGTGGTGCTTTGCGGTGGATATATAGCTATGATTTGGTTTAAAGGCCGGTGGTGCAGAGCGATGAAAGTGGATTCACGGTGGTGAAAGTGGTGGTGCAAATGAGCATAATGAATTTGGTAGAGTAAGCCTTTATTTCGTATATTGCATCATGTTTAGAATATTACATTGAGCCTCTATTTATAGGAAAGCTACAAATTAGGGTTTCACTATTGGCGATACGATATAGGAAAATACAAAGCGACACCGACTAAGCTAAAACTATCTGGCAGTGCCGATATAGGGCGGACCCATTACGCTTGGTCATTTGCTCAGTCTCTATCTTTTAACCCTTGAGTCGTAGCTTGCTCTTCTTGATAGTAGGCCGTTGGCAGGCCTAGGAGCATGAGGGCTTGACGGATCGGCCCTCCAACCTTTCTTGGTGTTCATTGGGCTTAAAGACTTTAGGCGGCGTTGATGGTGGTGGTCCCAATCTTGGCTTGTGAGTATTCGGACTATGGTGACCGATAGCCTTGTCCGTTGTTGTGGTGTCGGACGGACCAAATAAGAGATCCGTGGGATAGATTACGGTTTCGCATATCAATGTCCCACAATCCATGCCTTATGCATTTTCACGAAATGTAAGGCGGTGAGTAAAAGTTTGTTTCGTGAGACCGATTTCCTTGAACTTTTAGGTGGCTTGCTATTATGGCGGATCGCTGTTAGCTTTGCCTAAGTGCCTTACTTAAGTAGGTCCTTTATGGCTTAGAAGTCGTCAAGCGACTTGCCTTTTATGGCTTAAGTCATGAATTGACTTTGCCGTTGGGATCGCACTTTTAAACAGACGAACACGGGTGTCGCGCTATGGAGCGGACGGTCTTATAAGGCCACTTTATTAAGCGGACGGACTTATGATGGCTTTGGTGTCGCGGTCGCGACTTGCCGCTGGTGTTGCGCTATTAAGCGGGCGGTCTTATGAGTTGGTGGAGTAAGCGTCTTTTTACTTGCGCCGCATGGGGTATTATTTTGTGATGGCGGTTGAGTGCGCCTTTTACGGAGTCGTTTCGCTTCCATTATTGATGGGACGGTTGAATCAAAAAATCTTTGTCCATGATTGGTTGGGACAATTCATTAACCGCTCCATAATCATGACGGTTTAAAATTTCGAAATTTGAAAAGACCGCCCGAACTTGGGCCATTATATATATTCCATCTGGGCCGTCGGATTGAAAACCCTCGGCCAATATAAAGGGACCATACTCATCCATTTTACTCTTTATTCATTTCTTATTTTCTTAGCAAAGGTTTCCAGCAAAGCTTGAGTTTTCCGTCACCGATTGAGAGCTTTCCGATCAAGACTTGAAAGTTCCGATTCGCATTTAAGTTTACGGCGTCACGGTCAAAGTTTGATCAAGTTTTTCAACCAACTTTCAAGTAATTTTCGTTTATCTTTCGAATTGCTTCATTTTTTTATCTCCCTTATGTGATTTTTTCCGGCATGTTTCTCCGGTATGCTTTTTGACGCTCTTCATGCTGTCAATATGTCAAATTTTGAATCTTTTTGCCTATTGGTTTGGGGATTTCGTGATTCTTCATATTTCACTATGTATGCACATTGCTTTGCTTTCTGAGTTTCTGGGCAATTTCTGGGTTTGTCACGTTACTCTTGTAATACATCGTCTTGAGAACGACATGGGTAATACGAGTGGTCATACATCCGACGTGGGTCTGTATCTTGGTACTCTTGTAATTCATTGCAAAGACACTAAATATAAACATGTAGAAGCACATAAAGCACATAAGATCATGTTGACATCCTAACTAACTTACGTGAACATACCGAAGGCCATAACAACACCGAGCTCCCAACCTATCTCCAATACACACATAAAGCTTCAGTAAAGTAACTAGAAAACATAATAATGTGCTGAAAACACAGTTTGACAGTTACACGGCAGCAAATAATTATGTCTAGTTTCGTTCAGTTTAGCATTAAACAATATTCAACCAACTTAATATCATAACTTTAAACTAACAACGTAACCTATTGATAAAAAGAACTCCTTACCTTAAAAATGAGCCGAACTACGAAATGAACATCATCTTACTTCCAAATCATACGTGAATTTATCAATAACAAATTTAACAACGATTTTCCCTTTTCGACCCTCTGTCGATTTCGAATAAACTCTAATTTATTTAAAGACAACCTTTAATCCTAACTGTGGAATTTAGATTCCCAAAATACAATAAATATCACAAGTTAAATTTACACCCACAAACCACTCATGAATCAGGTTGAAAATGGTGTACCAGATAGTGACCGGATCATCTTCTCTCCTTTTCTGCCAACGAACTATGCTTCCGCCGTATTTCTGCTTTTCGTTGTACACAAATTTTACTATGGTCGATCAAATCCTAGTTAGTGCGTCAAACCAATAGATTTTAAGGGATTTGTGGTGGTCCTCTGTGTTTAAAATCAACTACCAATCATGTTGTTTTAAATTGACGACATGGTGGTCCAATTACTTGTTCCAGGGCCTTCATAAAATCATTGTTCTTTGTAATTACCGAAGGCTATTGTCGGCTTTGTCCTCTTTTCTTCTTATTTTTTATTTTTATTCTATATTAACCAAAACACAACACACTTATTTATAATTGTAAAGTCGCATCGGTAAAATAAGAGAATGCTCACTTTGTATAAGTTTGAGACATAAATGTCTTGTCAACTCAGGTTAGCCGCTTTTAGACCAGCGAAACAGCAGTCTAGCGATTGACCGGACCATTTATGACTCATTTAAGCGCTACCGGCCCGAAGTGCAGGGGCGTTACTGAGAATGGTATTGAGCCGACTATCGAGACGAGAACTATACCTTTGCACCGTACAAGAAGGCGGTGTAAGGATTGCCTCTAATTACCTCTGGTAAGGACAATCCGAGAAACGATCTCGGCCGTCTGGCGAGGCGCTTGATCCTTATAGAGGGAGAATGTAAAGTCGCATCGGTAAAATAAGAGAATCTCATGCACCATATAAGTGTGAGAGCAAAGGTCTTATCAGCTCGGGTTAGTGCTTTTAGACCAGCGAGGGCGGCGGTCAAGCGATTGGCCGGGCCAATTTATGATTTATTTAAGCATTTCAGGGGCGAGTGCAGGCGTTACAATAATAATGTGTAATTTTTTTGTGGGAATTAATTAAATGTTTGTATAAATCTAATCGATCCTATCATATCTTTTAGAAATTAGTTCAATTATCGGATGCTAATAATATCCCTTTATGATTATCTTTAAAATTATGAAGTCAATCAATCTCGAGCAAATACGTTTTATCCGGTGATTTATTAAATCCATAAAAATCACTTATCCCAAATAACAATAAAACCCTTTATTAAATATTCGTGATTTTACTATATAAGTTTACAATAAATTGTATGATAATTGTAGTTATTCTTATACTTTGTAAATCTTGCACATTGATAAAAATTCATACAGTCAATTACGATTTTTTTGTTTTGTTTTTACTTTTTATTGTTTTTTTATGGGGAAACCAAAGTCCATTCAAAGTCGTCTGTACAAGTCTTCCTAAAGGTGGTTGTAATGGTCATCAAGCATAAAAGTGTCCAAAATGTGCCATGGGACCCGTAAGATTGGTGGAAATTAGAGGCGAGTGGAGGAAAAGGAAGGGAACAAGTTTTTATCGTGTAATGGCTTTCTTAAAGAAATGTGTGAACTTGTTTTTATTCATGAAATATTAGGTAGGTAGTTAAAAGTAGTAAATTGGTAAAATTAATTAAAGCTAAGAAATTATCTTAATAATTATTTATACCTTTATAATTTTCTATAAATAAAGTTTTTTTTAGAACTTAATAAATTAAGTCAAAATAAGAAATTATTTGTATTTTTAAAATAAAATGTGATGACAAATTAAGGTACATTAACTTTTAAATAATTAATAATTACCAAATGCAAATAATTATACGAGAATATTAGTTAGAAACTATAGGTTTCATTTATAATATATTTTACAAACTCAATATTAAAAAAGTGAAACTAAATAAAGTTTCCAAGTAAATTGATAATTATAAAGTGGGTTGGCTTAGTTAAAAACAATACAAAATACATTATTAAGGATACGACATGTTTGAAAATCTTAAAGAGACACGTGGGATTCGTTGATTCGCCAGGTAGATTGCAGATATAATTTTATCTTATCATGATAATATTGTCTATCCTCTGTAACACGTGGCAAATCATGATTCGCCGAGGAGATTACGATCAATTTTCATGTATGAAACTTACTATATATACATGGTACTGCAAACTTAAGAAATTGCAAAACATATTCATTTCTATCTTATTTCCACACTTATTGTTCTGCAAAAAAAAATTGTACTACCATGGATCGTTTAGGCCAATACTTGTTCAATAGGCCTTGAGAAACAACGTGAGAGAAACGAGAGATAGATGATGGAGATAGAGGTTCGTAGGAACCAAATACTCAACCAATTGCCACCTCTTGTGCAAAATATGGACGTCGAATATGCTCCGGCCACGAGGACGTATATCAATCGGAATAGAGAAGATCGGCATGTAGATCTAATGGCAGACTATTTCGGTCCGAAACCTAAATTCCCCCTCATTATTTTCGACGTAGATTCCGAATGTGACGTGAGCTTTTCTTAAGATTGTTCCACGTCGTGTCTGAAGCTAATCCATACTTCAGGCAACAACGTGATTTCACTGGAAGGCTTGGGCTTTCACGACTACAGAAGGTCATGGCAGCCGTGCGAGTGCTTGCATATGGGTATCTTTTTTGATAGTGTTGATGAGATCTTAAACATTGGTGAAAAGACGGAAAAAAATTCCCTTATGAAATTTTGTGATACTGTTATAGTCCTCTACAAAGAACAATATTTGCGTGATCCCACCCCAGACGATCTCTCACGATTTTTTTGGCGACGCGGCGTGGATTGCCGGGATGATCGGATCCGCGATTGCATGCATTGGCGATGGGATGCATGCCTCACGGTTGGAGGGCCAATCTGATGGCGGCTGGACATCCTTCAATAGTATTGGAAGTGGTCGCCTCTGCGTGATCTTTGGATTTGGAATGCATTTTTGGTATGCGGGTACCAACAATGACATAACTGCTTTGTTGGACCACTCTACATTGTTCAATAGGCATCTCGATGGTGCTGCGCCTCGGTTTAATTAGTATGAGGTTAACATGAACCAATACAACCTCCGTACTATTTGTGAGATGGAATATATCCTAAGCATTCCGTTCTTATGCAGCGATTATAAACCCGATCAACTGCGAAAGAGCGAACTTTCACAATAAAGCTAGAATCTTTGCGAGAAAGACATCAAAAGAGCATTTGGTGTTCTACAACAAAAATGGCACATTTTGCATTGTCCGGTGAGGCTTGAGAAACAAAATGACCTACTAAGAGTGATGCTCACGTGCCAAATTCTTCATAATATGATAGTGGAAGATGATCGTGGTCAAGATTTTCCTGAATGGACCCCACCCGAGGAAGATGACGTAATCATGCCAACACATGTCGAATCAATTGAAGAGGTGTCTCAACTTTTGAGCACAAGGCTTTGGAGAATTCGTAACAGGCAGACGAATGAAAAACTACAACGAGACCTCATTGACCATGTGTGGATGTGCTATGGTGATGAAGATGATGAATGAAAGCATCTTTGGTGATCATGTGTGGATGTGCTACGGAGATGAAGATGATGAAAGATATCATTGTTGCTTGTTATTTTCTTATTAGTATGTTATTTGTTGCTTACACTATCATATTAATGTTGAAATCTAGCTTGTGAGTACGGATAATACAAGAAATTGGATGTGTAATATAAATTAAGGTTGTTATTCTCATCTTTAAGAGGTATTTAATTTTTATAATCTGGACTTCAACGACAAAATTGTCGAGAAAAGTGTGACTTGATCTCAATTTAGTGGAATTAATGTTAGTCGGTGAGTGATGGTCGGTGACTAGTGTGTCAAGCTCTCAAAGCGGTGAAGGGTCGGTGAGGTCGTCTGTCGGTGAGTTGTGTCTACTGAGTCTGTTCAATACAACTAATTCTACATCTAATATGGGGCAAGTCAGCAGGGTATTGTCAGCGGGGCGCACAATATCAGCAGGGCAATATCCGCATGGCAAATGTCAGCAGTTACGTGGTGGTGAGTCGGTGGTGAGTTCACATTTGGGGCATTTTAGTCAATCTACTAGTATTTAGTTATGGCGGCTTGGTCTAGGGTTTTGTGACTATAAATACACATCTGTTGTAACCTTGTACACTTGTAGCATATTGTGGGAGCAATTGCGTATGCAATTGCAGAGTCTGTAAAATCTTCAGTGATAATATAATCTCCTCGTTTCTGCCCGTGGACTAGTCGGCATATTGCCGAAAACCATGTTAAATCATGTGTTATTGTTTCTTGTGTGATTTATGCTTTCTCATTTATTCTTGATTATTGCAATCCGTTTTGGATCCCTGACGGTCCTGTTATAACAAACTGGTATCAGAACGTCAAGGTTATCATTAGGGAATCAAAAATCTGTTCGAGTTAGGTTGATTGTCACCAAGGTCGTAATTGAAGCTAGGTTCTGGGATCAACGTTAGCTTTCCGGCAAGATCAAGATGTCTTGGTTAGCTGTAGAGATTGATAAATTCACATGAAGAAACAATTTCAATCTGTGGCAAATCAAGATGCGTGCTCTGTTGAAGAAACTAGGGCTCTGGGCTCCATTGACAAAATTGGTGGATGCAGGAAACGCTGAGATGGCCAATCTGGAGGAGAAAGCACATTCAATGATTTTTTTGTGCTTGTCTGATGATGTTATCACTGAAGTTGCTGAATAGGATTCAACAGCAGGGCTGTGGCGGAAGCTTGAGAGTCTGTATATGACAAAGTTGTTGACCAATAAATTGTTGATGAAGCAACGTCTATTCAGATTAAAGATGCATGAAGGAATGACTCTCAGAGATCATCTAGAAAAGCTGAACACAATATTGCTTGATTTAAGGAGTATTGGTGTTAAGATCGAAGATGAGGATGCAGCTCTAAATTTGATGGTATCACTACCATCATCATATGAGAATTTAGTGCATTCTTTTATTGTTGGAAGAAACACAGTGTCATTAGAGGATGTTAGTGCATCTCTCCGTAATCAAGAGCTAAGTCATAATGTCTGGTGCGCAGTCTGAGACAATTGGGATCTTTGGTTTGGTTTAATAGTAGCGATTGCAAAGGAATGCAAATGCAGTGCGAATCTGAATCTAAAGTGTTGGCAATCAAGTGGAGCTTGGTCCATACTCGGTGAGTTTTGAGAACTCTTACGAGAACAATCAACACTAATCGGCACTTGGTTGTGCATATGGACTTGAAGAATCAAGAGCTAAATATGGTGGAACCAAAATCGAGGTCGGTGAGTGAAAGTCGGTTGAGTAGTGGAATGTTCAAGTGCAGGAAGTCCGATAAAGGTCGATTGATTCCATCTGTCGTGAGTGGCATCTCTTGAATCATTGGACATGTCTGTGTTGGTTCTGCATCTGTTTCTGGAAGCCTCAACTGAGTGAAGTCAGCTGAGCATCTGGTGTACATGTCTGAGCTGGAGTTCTCATATGGAGTTAAGTCTTGTCTAGAGAAGTCTTACATGGAGTTTGTTGTGTTCACATCTGGTCAGCTCAGAAATTGAATCTAAATCTGCAAATCTGTTTGGTTGAAGTTGAATCTGAAGAACTCAGCTGGGTGTCCTCAACTGAGGTGATTACATCTGAATCTGGTAATCACATCTTGTCTGGTGATCAAGTCTGAATCTGTTGATCACATCTGTTCTCAACTCAATCATGTCTGAATCTATAAGCAGCAGAGGATCTCATCTGAATCTGGGAGGTTCTCATCTAAAGTTGGTTTCTCATCTGGAGTTACTCTCATCTGGAGGAATCATATCTGAAGCTGTTAAGTCTAAAGAAAGAGGAAGAATATATACAGTACATCTGGAATTGATGAATGCATCTGGTACAGTACATCTGGTTATGCATTTGTTTGGCTGTGAATGAGAGTTCAAGTCAAGGTGGAGATTTATCAAAAAAGTGTGACTTGATCTCTGATTCAGTGGAATCAATCTATTAGTCAGCTGAGTGATGGTCAGCTGACTAGTGTATTCGAAGCCGTGAAGCCGGCTGACGGGTCAGCTGAGGTCGTTTGTCAGTAGAGTTGAGTCTGTTGAACACAACTGGGTTCTACATCTGATATGGGGCAAGTCAGCAGGGCAATATCAGCATGGCAAATGTCAACAGGTTACGTCTGGTGGAGTCAATTGAGATGAGTTCACTTCTGGGGTATTTTAGTCAATCTGCTAGTATTTAGTTATGGCGGCTAGGTCTAGGGTTTTGTGACTATAAATACACATCTGTTGTAACCTTGTACACTTGCAGCAAATTAGTGAGAGCAATTGCGTATGCAATTGCAGAGTCTGTAAAAATCTCCAGTGATAATATAATATCCTCTTTCTGCCCGTGGACTAGTCGGCATATTGCCGGCAACCATGTTAAATCCTGTGTTATTGTTTCTTGTGTGATTTATGCTTTCTCATTTATTCTTGATTATTGCATTCCGTTTTGGATCACAGCGGTCTGTCATAACAAAATACATAGTGTTTTTCTTTTATTCTTTTGTTCTAAAGCTGAATTGTTTTTTAGAGTGCTTGGATTGTTATATACCGATAAAATGCATGGAACTAAAATGAAAATACATCATAACAACGATATTCTAAGATAAGTCAATAGAATTACAATTAGTTATGTTTGCAAATTATAGAATGCAAGCGATTACATATCTTACAAAAGAATTGTTCAACGATGTGGCGTATTTACTACACTACGGTATTCAAAAGTTACATTGGCATAATACATCGATGTAATACAAAATGTGTAATTTAGCGAATTTACTACGAGTAGTCAAAAATTAAAATGACATTGAATTCAAAAGCAGTCTTGCTCCACGATGCAACAAAAGCTTGGCCTTCATAGATGTACTACTACACAATACAAGCAAAAGACAAAAACTACATATCAAAAAGATTAAGATCCTAGTTGAATAAAGATCAATAGTTATAGCGAATTCCAAGCAAGTAATATTCACATCAACTACCCATTTTACCTTTGGATCATCAATTTGTTTGAGAATATGAAAATTGAAGTTAAAAACAAACCTTTGAGAATCTTGCCCAAGGTGAATCTCGTCCTCATCGAAAAGCGGTCTTTCACTTGTCGGCATTTTCAGCGTTCTCATTTGGTACTACCAAGGAGGAGAATTGACCTTTGAACAAGATATCAAAACACCCGATGCTATACATACATGAATTATATGTAAGTTAGATTTTTAATTTAGCCAATGAACAATTTAATAATTTATGTTACCGTCGTATCGATCGGAAATCCTTCACGCATTCTTTTGAAGTTAGTACAACATCCTTTGATTATTTGTCGCCAGGCGTGGACCCGTTTGGTCGAGCAACTGGATAGCAGCAAATAGTTTTCACTGATTTCTCCGCTATTGAAGACTGAATCGAAAGCTCGTTCCCCACTTTCAAGTCATGCTGTCCAATAACAATCACACCAATCAATGGCAAACTCCATATTTTCAAACTCCTTATTCAACATGTTTACAACACCAAAAGGTTCCAGAATACACTACTAAAAAAATACCTCTTTGCTACACTTTTGTTTGCCACGCTTTAAAGAAATAGCGCCGCAATAAGTTACCTTTTGCGTCACTTTTTACGAGCGACGCAAAAAGGTACTGTCTTGTAATTTTTGATAAAAATGTGAAGTAATGTGGCGACGCTCATAAAAGAGGCGCTAAATGTTCCTTTTGCGGCGCTTATTTTGTGGCGTGGCAAGCTATAGTGTAGCAAAAGGTTTTTTTTTTTTTTTGTAGTGATAGGACCTATATGGCAAAAATTAGAAAAATGCCGAAGGAACGATGTAACCCAAGTACAAACTCTATGTAATTTCTTTTCTCATTCAATCACAGCAGTACTTGAGCTTTAAATACACATAGTCATAAGGCAATTTAAAATTTGAACCTTAGGTAAATGATAAGATCTAACAACGGTTTATTTTAAATAGAATTATTAAACTAGGACTCATATAAATAAGTTGAGATAGACACAACTTACTGAACTCTCATTCTTGATCAGATTGCTCAATTCCAGAGAACAGAATTTCACCATTAAAATTGCATTAGAAAAAAAGCCGTAAAGAAAAAAGGCCGTAAAGAAAAAAATGTCGTAAATAAATATCTAAATCTCACCTCGAAGTCAATAATCATTATATAAACTCACCTCAAGATCATGCTTACGCTTCATGTCATCATATCTTGCATTATCCACCAATCCCTTTTCCGATTTTCCTCTAGTAGCTTTTCCCATTAGTACGTGAAGGCGATTCTAAGTTAAGCCAAGCTAGCCATAATAGATTGGCTTGCCAATCAGGCGATTCGGTATGTTGTTTTAACTCCTCTGGCATTGGTTTTTTTGGCTTTGATATAGTCATGCCAGGAGGGTGTTGTATTTCGATTGAAGCAAGACTATATGTTTGGTGTGCAATCAACCCTACCATTTCATCTTACCTCTGCTTCTGAACACACGCTGGCAGTTGTTGGAGTGTACGGAGTTTGGGTGTCCATTGTATCAGAAGTATCATTGGGTAATGACTCATTCATTTGTGGCTTTGATGATGGGGGTTGTCTCTTTGCGATGTTGTCTGGCAATGGATTGACAAAGTGATGCTCGCTTTTGTGTAAATGTAGTCATGCCATTTGGGATTTGAAGGATGTTGTTTCTTTCTTGCTTGGTGGATGGATCACGATTTTCAAATTACAATACATAAATAAAGGATCTAAATTCCTACAAGGGGTTTAGTATGTCTTACCAATAGCGAGGAAGAGAAGCCAAGATCTTCCAATGTGTTCTCAAGCGGTGGTTGGTGGACACCAATTCTTAGTACTAGAACCTCCTTGATATGCTTCCAAGAAAAACTACAAGTTTTTTTCAACCGAGAAACCAAGACAAGAAACAAGTTTTTTTCTCTCTATTTTTGTGTGTGTATGTCGAAAAAATCTTCTCCTCATATGTCTTGGAAGAACTCTCTTTATATAGGAGAGTAAATCTTTGGCCTCAAGTTTCTAATTAATTAAATAAATAATTAAAAGAAATCACAATAAAAGATAATTCCATTTATAAAAGATTATGATTAATCAATCAATCAATTACAAATCAATTATCTTTTATTATTAATTAATTATTTAACTAGTAAATAATTAATCACACAAGAAAATCAATTCTTGCACTTTATGACATAGGGGCGCCACACTAGGGTTTTAGGCCCACAAAAATGTCTTTTATGTGTATTATATTATTTAGTCAACTAAATAATATTTTATATCAATTAATTGGCCCGACCAATTAATTATCAATGAAGCCTAATAACAAGAAAAATACCCGAATTACGAGGAGCCACATTGGGGACCATGGACCTATAACCGAGTAGCTCAATAATTAAGTAAAATATTCATCGAGCAGAATATTCATACTTAAATTATTAATTTCGGGATTACGCATACCATAAACCCAAAGCTGAACTCTACCAATTATAGATATATACTTACACTCAACCACATGAGTAAATAAGTGTCCTTGATATAATCACTACATCTGAGACTAACCTCATAGACTTTCCATTATGGTAGGGAAGTTTCCGTGAACCCGACTCGAGAATATTTTATCCTTATTTACCATTAACCCCAAGTGATCAGTTAGTTCACATATCTGACTAGTAGCTAATTAGTCTAATATGAACTGGGCCCATCGATCATTTTCTTAGGGCTAACAAATAAAGGGATTGTCTCTCTACTTCCCTTGAGGAAGGAATGGATTCCATATGCGTGAAAAGCAGAACTACTCACTCGTGGGGAATAGTGCCAACGAGAAGTGACTTGGATCACATATCAAAGTGATCCGTAACTAACACATCAAACACTACCTAGAGACAAGCAGAATCATGTGATCACCTCAGGATTAAGGTCAATCCATATATGTGTTGGACTTATTTTAAGATTTAGTGATGAGTGCCAGACTAGCTATTATAGAGCAAAGGCAAAAAGATGTCTAGAATAAATGTATAGGCTTATTAGAGTTTGATCTTGTATAGGTTTGATCAAACAAGCACTGTAAAAGGTCAGCTGACTTTCATCAGCAGACCTGTCTAGATCAGTAGGGTACCTAAGTCAGTAGGCTAGTTTAGGAACCTGCTGAAGACTGAAGGCTGAGGGTTCAATCTCAGTTATTGAAGGTTAAGAGATCAAACTTAGTATTTAAAGTCAAGGATATGAAATCAGAATTTAGGCAAGTCTGTGATGACCTAAACTGATTGCATATACCTTGTGTACAAGGTCTAAGTTCTACAAGTTAAGTGGTGATTGGAACTTAGTTATGTTCAAAATGGTATAATCTAACTTCATAATAAAAAGTTAGATATAAGAGAAGTCAGCTGCAGTGTTTTATAAACACACGACAACCGGATCGGTAGTGATGTGTATTTAATGAGACTTACTTACAGGAACTCTTGAACACATATTTCGATTTAATCAAAGGTTACATTGGAAGATTACAAGAAAATGACAGATAACAACTCTTGATTTTATCAACAAATCAATGGCTAAGATTAAAGGGGCGTTGGAAAGAAAGCAGAGGTTTATCAATGGATACAAGTCAAAGGGTGGGCGATCGAAATCGACAAAAGTAAAGCGGCGATGTCGATTACTATGTCTGAGGGACGAAAGCAAGTCAAGATGGGACAAATCACGAAGCGTCTATGTTTGAATTTCAAACATAAGTCACAAGTATTCTCACCTATAAATAGAAGACCCCTGTTACATAAACAGATGATGATTTTTGGAGAGAAAAATAACAGATAATCTTGAGCTTCAGATTATTATCAAGAAGTCACCCTGCTGACCTTACTGAACTTAAAGCTACTGATCCTGTAAACTTCTTCAAGTGTAATCTATTATCAAGCTACATCAAGTTTACACACTTGAAGAATCCAAGTTGTTGATCATATCATCCTGATCAAGCTGCTGATTGTTGAATCATTCACTTGATTGAAACTTTCTTTTTCAAGAAACCTACTGAAGACAGTGAAGCATCCTTGGGTGTCAAGGACTGTTGTTTGTGGTGGAGCAGGTGAAGAGGCAATCCTACCCTTCAAGGACCAGTGGAAGACTTTGGAGCAGCAATCCTACCTGTTCCAAGTGTTCAGTTTGTGAAGCCATAGTTATTGGTGAAGGACAAACAAATTTGGGATTTTTGTAAATGCTACCTCAAGGATCTCTTGTGAATTACCTCCAACATCACAGGAGAAGAGTGGGTGATAGGATTACACCACACGGAACCACTATAAAATTGCCTACTTACTTTTCTGCATTTACATTACGCATTTAGTAAATTTAGCACATCAATCTCTTGAACTAGCAACTTAACCACACACTTACACAATTGAGTATCTAATACTTGATATCATATTTTTAACAACAAGTAATAAGGCTTAATTTATATATATATTCATTTGCAACAAATTCACTAAAGTCAATAGTCGTGAGACTCTGAGTGTCGGTGAGACTCTCTTGAGCAATCGGCCAGTCTTGAAGATTCTTGAGTTTGTTAACTCAAAAGTTTTAAGTGTTAAGTTTATTCACCCCCCCCCCCTCTAAACTTAACCAATGCCTTTTCAAGGGACCAACAATTTGTATCGGAGCAGTGCTTCTGTTTTGAAGTAATCCTACTTGTTGTGCTTGTGAAAATACTTTGAAAACTTTTTCAAGTTTCTGTTTTTCAAAGATTTGCATCATGGATAACAACCAGTATGATAGAACAATGTTGATGTGTTCTTTAGATCGTTTTGATGAGTATAAACGTCGTATCAGGCTTTTCTATTTGCAACACATGATGAGATGATGGATGTCTTTGGTGATGGACCCTTTGGAAATCACAAAAGCTATAGCGTGGATAATCAAACTCGAGTACATTCCAAAGCCAAAAAGAGAATGGAATGCTGAAGATAGAAAAAGAGCAAACCTCAACAACATTTCTATTGATATCATATATAGAACTTAATTTGGATAGAAATATGTACATGAAGGTGAAAGATTGCAAGGCTGACAAAAGAACTTTGGGATAAGTTGAAAGTGTCTGTAGAAGACAACGATGCTATCAAAAGAACAAGATCGGTGTAGCAAAGAAGAAGTTCAGGAGTTCTAAATGAAACCAAATGAAACTATTGAACAAATGGAGTCAAGATTCAATGCAATCATGGATGAACTCACCTACCAGTGTAAAGTACTCAAAAGAAGAAATCAATTCAATAATCTTGGAAGCATTACACTGCAAAGAAGTTTGGGAAATGAAGGTGACTGCAATAGAAGAAATGAGAAGTCTACATGAAGAGGACACCTTCAAAATTTGTTTTCAAATCTAAAGGCCTATGAATTGATAAGAAACTTGTACACGAGGTGAAAAGAAGAACCAAAGACCCTTTGCATTGGCTGCTACACATCAAGAAGAAACATCGAGGAGCTCAAGATGACCTCTTGGATGAGATGCAAGAGCAAATTGCCCTCTTGAGCAAGAAAATCGAGGATGATGAAAGCGGAAGGGGTTCTCAAGGAATTTCACAAAGAAGTTTAGTGAAAAGAAGAAGGAAGAATCCAAGAAAGACAATGATTACTTGTGCTATCAATGCAAGAAACCATGACACTTCAAACTGGTATCTGAACTAAAAGCAGGAAGAAGGAACACGATTATCTTTGCATCAATTGCAAGAAGCTGGACATTTCGGACTGATTGTCGGACCTCTTGAAGAGCAAAGTCAACAAAGAAGATCTAGCAAAGAAAGCTATGGTTCTTTGAAGATGAATCGAGGATATGAAGTAGAATCGAGAAAAGGAAATGAATCGATGATCTTTGCACTTGTTGCTAATATGGATGATTATTCTTTAATGGCAAATATGGATGAAAGCAGAGGAGGTATACATTGTGTATCTATAAACACTCCTGCTGAAAGTGATTGTGAATCAACTTGTGGTTCAAATCCTAAAAATTATGACAATGAAGAAACTTTGGATGCCATCCTTAATCAACTAAGGATAATACAATCTGGTTATGAGATTGTGAAGGCTGAAAAAAAGCTCTTCAATCAGAAGTTGAAAGATTAAAAAGTGAATTAAGAATTCTCAAGGGTAAGGAAAGGAGGTTGGGCCGAGAATCAACACAAGTCTGCTTTGTACATTCGATGTTTGTTGAATCTATTTGAACAATCTTGTTCATCACTTTGCATTCAAATCTGGAAAGCCTTATGGTGATAGAGCAGGCCTTGGATTTGAAACTCAATAATCTAATAAGAGTGGATCGGTAAGGTTCTTGAACCTAGTACCGAGGTGGTCCTAAGTTTGAGCTGCACAAGATCCAACTCCCAAAAGGTTCTTTGAGGCGGTGAAGCCCTCTTGAGAAAACTTCAAGAAAGCAAAATCGAGGAAGTCAAAAGGTCATGACACCTAACAAAGGAACAAATCCAAAAGTAAAGTATTGTACCTTACAGACCTGTGATATGGACACATTACCAAGTCTGCTTTGGACCACAAAAGGCAAAAATCAGAAATATTCCAAGGATAAGAATCCTAAACCTAAAAGGTCAATCATTCAAGGGATACTTATCTCGGGGGAAAGGTAGGCTATTCCCTCTTGATGATGATTGGAATATTCCTACTCTACTTCTAGAAACAACGAGATATAACCATCTTTGCTAGGGTAAAACCTCGGCAATGGAATCGAGAGGACTTATATATAAGACCTCAATGAGAGACCTCAATGAGACTCCATACTACAAGGCACATTTCTAACAGACATCAAACTAATGGTTATGCTAGTGCTTACAACAAAATAAATCACTCAAACAACATTACATACCAAAAGGAGAGAAAGCATATGTGAATCTACACAACCAAATGTTAGACCTTATGGATGTGTAGAATACATGTATGAACAAAAGTATGATACCTTTCAAAGAAGACCTTGTGGAAACATGCCAAGGGTCATGCTTACTGCTTGACCATCATGGACCCAAGCAGTTTTGGGTACCTAAAATACATTAACTTTGTTTTGTAGGGTGTGCAGTACTTTGATAGTGGATGTTCGGACATATGACAATGAATAAGCCTTTGTTTGTCAAATTATGTGGCAAAGGATGGTCAAAGTGAATTTTGGCAACAAGAATGCACCGGGATATACAAGAGGATATGGTACA
Organism: Gentiana macrophylla; assembly: GCA_026214975.1. Lineage (NCBI taxonomy): Eukaryota > Viridiplantae > Streptophyta > Magnoliopsida > Gentianales > Gentianaceae > Gentiana > Gentiana macrophylla. Next base: position 25,747,493 of record CM047808.1, read on the forward strand.
CTTGTGAGAAATGGATTAACAATCAGAAATGTGGTATTTGTGGAAGGACTGGACTACAACCTCACGAGCGCAGGGGCAGGTTTTGTGACATGGGTTACAAGGTCACTTTTGACAAGGCACTGTATTGTCATTAGTGAAAGAGGTGATCAAGTTGTGTTGTTGGAAGAAGACAACAAAACATGTATGTTGTGGATTGGTCTCTTGTTGTTCGAAGCTTGCACGATTGTGCATACCAAGTCGAGGCTGAATTGGTTATGGCATAATAAGTTGAATCATCTAAATTTTGATGATATCAATCGGTTGGTGAAGAAGAAGCGGTGATTGGTTTACACGAGATCACATTCAAGAAGGATGCTATCTGTGATGCACATCGACAAGGTAAACAGACAAAATCAAGCTTCAAGTAAAAAACTAAGCAATCTACAAAAAGAGTTTTGGAGCTGATGCACATAGGTCTTTTTGGACCAGTAACACCAACAAGTGTGACAGGAAAGAAGTACACTTTAGTAGTTGTGGATGATTATTCAAGATACACTTGGGTAGTATTCATGAACAAGAAAAGTGAAACACTTCAAAAGATGCGAACTTTTGAAGAGATTGCAAAATGAGAAAAGCAGCGATAGTGAAGATCGGATCGGACAAAGTCTTGAATTTCTCAATAAAGTTATAAGAAATCTTGTGATCGAGAATGGTGTGTTACACCAAGCTAATTTCTTCTCTTTGGTACACTTCGGCAAAATGGGGTTCTTTGAAAGAAAAAGCAGAACTTTAAAGGAAGCAAGAAGAACTATGGTTTGTGAAGCATTATTACACGAAAGATATGAAAGGTGAAGTAGTTAATCTGACATGCTATACACAAAATAGGACCTCGATGAACAAAAAAGGCTGCTTGAAGACACCTTATGAGATTTGGAATGGAAGGAAACCTAATATATCTTATTTGCATCCATTTGGAAGCAAATGTTTTATATTAAATCATAAGGAGCAGCGAAGACATTCCAACCAAAATCGGATGAAGGAATCTTCTTGGGATATTCTTACATCGACCAAGGCATTGAGTCTTGAATAAAGGACTTTGAAACATGAAGAAACTTTACATGTTGTATTTGATGAACCTAAGTTCCTTTGGAATGGAAGATGAAGCTTGAACACTGTTGAAAATCAACAAATCACTGATCCAGAATGTGTTGATGTTTTGGGAAGGATAAATGAGTTAAAGGTTTCTGACTCTGTCCTGCTTGAACACCTGCGATAACACTCTTGATCGACAAGCGAAGGCGGTTCAAGGATCTGTTGAACCCCTTCTTTGAAGCAATAGCGATTTATTGAAGATGATGTTCACGAGAATCAATCTAACCAAAATCCACAATGGTTAAAGGATCACCTGCTTTGAACAAGTTATTGGCAATATCTGATTAGGTGTGAGGACTAGAAGACAATTAGAGGCAATGTTCACTTGTTTTCTATCTCAAATGGAACCTAAAGTTATTGAAGAAGCAATATCAGATCCAGATTGGATAATTTCTATGCAAGAAGAACTGAATGAATTTGAAAGAAATCAAGTTTGGACACTAGTGCAAAGGCCTAATCATGCAAATATAATTGGAACCAAATGGGTATACAGAAACAAATTGGATGAATTTGGTACCATTGTAAGGAATAAGGCCAGACTAGTATCAAAAGGCTATTCTCAAGCAGAAGGAATAGATTTTGATGAAACATATGCACCTGTTGCAAGATTGGAAGCTATAAGATTATTCTTGGCATATGCTTCGTACAAAAACTTCAAAGTATATCAGATGGATGTCAAGAGTGCATTTTTGAATGGCATTCTGGAAGAGGAGGTCTATGTTCAGCAACCTCCTGGTTTTGAAGTTAAAGATCAAGAAGATAAAGTGTCTGAGACTCAACAAAGCACTTTATGGGTTGAAACAAGCACCAAGAGTATGGTATGAGACTCTATCTCAATTCTTGGTAGACAATGGTTTTACCAAAGGTACCATTGACAAGACTCTTTTCAGAATCAATGAAGGAGGCGACACCTGCTTTGATGCAGATTTATGTTGATGACATAATTTTTGGTTACGAAAATGAATTACTATGTGAAAAGTTTGATAATCGATGAAAAGTAAATTCCAAATGAGTATAATGGGAGAAATAAACTACTTTTGGGATTGCAAGTTAAAGAGATGAAGGATGGAATCTTCATTCATCAAACCAAGTATACCAAGGAGGCTCTTTGAAGAAGTTTGGTATGAAAACAACACCAATGTATCAACTCTATGAGTACAAACATTAGATTGGATGAAGACAAAAGGTAAAGATGTTGATCGGACTTTTATGAGGAAGGATGATAGGCGATCTGCTTGTACCTTCTTGCCAGTGAGACTGATATATCCTTTCTTTGTAGGTGTTTGTGCAAGATTTCAATCTAAACTAAGGAAAGTCATTTAGCTGCTTGATCAAAAAGAATTCTCAAGTATCTAAAAGAGACTTTGGATGTAGGAATATGGTATTCAAAGATGGAAGCTTCAAGGTTATATCCTATTGATTACGATTATGCGAGGATGCAAGATTGATAGAAAAAGCACCATAGGAACATGTCGGTTGATGGAAAATAGATTTGGTTTCTGGTTGATAAGAAACATAATTCTATATCAACTTCTACTCTTTGAAAATTTGAATATATTCTTCTTTGAAGTTCTTTGTGCACAAATACTTTAGTTAAGACAACGATTAAGGGATTATAGAATTGAAGAAAGAGAAATTCCTATAATGTGTGACAACACAAATGCAATTGCAATCATAGAAAATCTGTTTTGCACTCAAGAACCAAGCATATTGATGTAAGACATCATTTTATAAGAGATCATGTTGGAAAGAAAGATCTAGTGGTTCTTTACATCCCTACTGAAGATCAACTTGCTGATATTTTCACAAAACCAATGGATAGTGAAAGATTTGCTAAGTTAAGGAGTGAACTTGGAATTTTAAAAGTTGGTGATACACATATGGTCGACAATGTCTTGGAATTCACCAAAGGGATTAGTTTTTGCTATGTTGGGTGAGCTCACTTAGCATTAGTCATTGGTATCAACAATTCCATGTACTTATGTTTGAACAATTGAGCAAATGAAGTTGCCAAGGGGATTGGTCTTTGTCCTGTTGGGTGAGCTCACTTGACAGATCAATCATTGGTATTAAACTTCATCTTGTATTATCAGTTGGAAAAAACAAGAAGAATTGAAGATCGGTGAGTGACATTGTCGTGAGTTCTTTGAGACATTATGTCGGTGATTCTTGAGCCAAACCTCTTGATGGAAAAGTCTATTGAGGCATACGTTACAGTCAAACTTTAACAAAAGTCAAAAAGCAAAAGACCGGGATATTTATCTTATCTTTATAACCATGATTACACGATCGGCGGTTACAACTCTTTATGGATAAGTTATGGGCCACGTGTCAAGATCTCACTTATTCAAAGTTAATCGTGGTTAATGCTACAGTACGTGTACAGTGCATTATCTGACACTCTCAACTACCTATCTCTATATATATACAGACATTGACACAGAGTTCCTACTTACAAAACTCAGATTGATTTTCTCTGCAAATATACCGTGTGAACACAGATTTGAAAGCTATCCTCTTCATCTAATTCTTCAATAATGGCAGATAAGGATGATGTTCACATCGGAACAAGCCAAAGTGTGAGAGGCTTTGTTGTTGATGCTAACAAAACGAGTTAGCTATCAATATTGGTCGAGAAGAATCGAGAAGATTTGAAGGATTGGAAGATGTTACGAATATCAGTTGGAAAGAATATCTTATACAAATGTTGTTAGTTTACGGAGAAACATTGTGATAAGAGATATGAGAGAGGCATTTACTACAAAGTGAATGGCCAGGAGATTGAAGTTTCCTCAAACTTCCTGAGGGAAGCTTTTGGTTTTGGACCTGGAAACAATGCTCCAACTAATCCTGAGGAAATAGGGTTGTCAAGATTGGATTTTGTTGACAGAATAAAGACAAATGATGCTATCAAATCATCTCTGGGAATCAATGTGAAGCACATTGGGATGGAATACAATCTGCTGAGCAAGATCATAGCAAAGAATATCTTAGGATTGAGTGGAAGCCTTGACACATTGTCTGGACCCAAGATTGATCTGTGATCATCATATGTAAAAGCATGAAGTTTGATTGGGATGGGTTCTTTGTCCAATACATGAAGAAAGTGATAAGCTCTTTGAAAGAGAAGGGACAAGGAAATCAAGGCCTTACCTTTGGGTTTGATGGTTGAGGCCTCTTTGAATCACTTAGGGATTCTTGATGTTGCTTTGAGAAAATAAACAAATCCGGATATAAGAAGGAGATTGGCTATCTCATCCTTGGTTTGGATGATGATGAAGATATGGATCTTTGAAGCAACATAAAGTGATAATGATGGAGATGGTGATCTTTGGTGGTGGCAGATTAAGCAAGTTGTTAAACCATACGCACCCAAGAAAGTTCTTTGAGAAAAGGAAGGCTCTGTGACACGGAAAAATCACGAGAGATGCTCTGACCTAGAAAAACAAGGAAGCAGACTCACGAGTCTCTTTGAGGTCGATTGAAGTTGAAATTCTTGACCTGCTTTGAAATTACAAGGAAGAGGAAAGGCTGCTGAAATTGAATCGAGCAATTTTCCAAGAGAATGAAGGAAATTTCTAAGAAAAGAAGCATGGAAAAGGCAAGGCGAGGGTCCTTGAATAACAAAAGGAAGAAGAAGAGCAAGAGGCTATTGAAGCTAAACCGCTAAAGATTATTAAGCCTCTTGGCTGGAGAGGTTGTTGTTGAGCAACTCTTGAGGTTCTTGAAGAACCACAACAGACTCTTGAGTGCACTGCTTTGTGAAATTGATATAACAGTACAAGACCTACAAAGTGCAATAGTTCGGGGGGAAGAGCAATGCATTGCTAACTGCTGGCGATGAGCATGTAAGTCGGGGGAAGCAAGTGTGGAGCGAGATGGAGGTGGTAGGTACAAATGTACAACTTTGAGAAACCTCTTGACACTGGAAGCATCTGTTGAAAACTACGAATCTGCTTGTTGAGTCCTTTGGAGGTCAACAAAGTGGACAAACAGCTCCCGGAAAGCCAACTATGCCCTTTGAAAGAAAAGAAAAGAAAAGGAAGGAAGGGTATGTTGATCCTACACTCCTGCTAGTTGCTGATTATTTCCAATGGAAGTTTGGATTTTACAAGTGATGATTTTGAAAAGTGGGCTTTTGAAAAGTTAGGAGTGGAAAACTTGCTTGACTTGGTTGATACCTCCCTTCTGGAAATGAGGTTGATGGAAATCATTGAAAAAGAGAATGAAGAAGAAGGTATTATGTTCAAGACTTCTAGGGATGGACCATATAGTGATGATTCATCTGTTAGGTGTAGTGCCCGAAAGACAATTATGTAATTGTTTTAGGACAGAATTAATAATTCATCTTATTATATGCATTTATGTTTATAATTAAGACACTACTGAAAACCCTAAGTACCTCGTTTTTGTAATCAAATAACTTAGTGTATGGCTATACACAAGAGGATTGAGTTAGTGAGATGTACTTAAAATTAACTTAGTCCGTAGCGTTGATTAATCTGAGTACGGGTCTTATGATTAATATGCTAATAATACGCCTAGAACACTTTATGGTGTGACACTCTTATCCGGACTGTCGGTAATAGGGTACCTAGTGGGGCATTTATATATGATGATAATCATATAGGGCGGACGATTTGATTTGAGTTCTCGATATAATTCCGTGTCGAGAAGTCTTATCGAATCACAAGATGATCATATATGGATTAATCTCAATCTGAGGTGATCTGAGACAAGCTGCTTAGACTAGGGTAGAAATTGATGTGTTAGTAAGGATCACCGTAGTATGTGGTGCAACACTTCTCGTTGGCTCTGATGCGGAATGAGTGAGTAGTACGTGCTATATGAGATATGGAATCCATTCCTTCCTCGAGAAGTAGAGCAGACAGGTTCCCCTTATTTGTTAGCCCTAAGAAAATGATCGATCCGGGAGTTCATGTTAGACTAACTAGCTACTAGTCGGTATGTGAACTAATTGATCACTAGGGGTTAATGGTAAATAAGGATAATATGTTTGAGAAGGGTTCACGGAGATATCCCGAATCAAAGCGAGCGATCTATGGAGGATTTATCCGTATGTAATGATTATATCGGTGGGCGCTTATCAACTCATGGTTGAGTGTAAGTTATCTATATTCGGCGAGTTGATTTCGGGTTTATGGTGGTGTAATCCCGGAATTAATAGATTGAATATTATTGTTGGTCGACGGATAATATTATTTAATTTATTGTAGCTCTTGAATATGGGTCAATGGTCACGGCGTGGCTCTAACATAGCATATGTTTTCTCGTCGTTTCATCTCAATTATAATTAAATAGTTGGATTGGACTATTTAATTGATATGTGGATTAATTGTTTAGTTGGACTAGATAATTAAATACATGGAAAAGAAATTTTTCGTGGACTCGGCCCAAAATAATGAAACATGCGTGTGCCCTAAATTTGTTTTAGGGTGGGGCGCATTTTTTAATTGTTATTTATTGGGAAATTAGTTTTCTTAATAAATAATAAGACATGTGATTAAATTATTTATGTGTTAAATAATTTAAGGAAAAGAAAATCTTTTGTATATCCTAATTAATTTAGGAATATTTTAGATTTATCTTTTTAAGGAAAATGATTATTTTTATTGATTTTGTATTAATTAAATAATGCCTTGGAGGCTAGGATTTCTCTCATATATAAAGAGAGTTCTCCCAAGCCAATACACATGACATAATGCACGAAATTTGGGAGTAAAATAGCTTAGAATTTTCGGCTATTTTACTAAGGGTTCGAGTTTTAGAAAAACTTCGGGTTTTTCTAAGGTAGCATATCGAGGAGTCAGCGGCTTGAAACACTATCCACTGGTGGTGCTTGGAGATACGTTGGAAGATTTTGGCTTCTCAACTAGGATCTCAACTAGCTCGGATTGGATTGAAGATTGTTACAGGCGTTTATTCACAATAAACCGGTAAGCGATCTAACCCTCTCGTAGGTTCGATCTATTTATTTATTTATGTATTTTTGTTGTTAGATATGGATATTGTACTTTCCCGCTGCGTATTGGTGGATGTTTGATCCATCCGACAATATTACATCTACATCATCATCATCGATTTTGATGATAGTTATCCCCACATCAAGGAGAAGCGATTGGGCTGCTATAACAAATGAACCAAGTGTAGAAACGAGTCCCACTAAAGTTGGCAAGTCTGGCGAGGGCGTGAGACGATCAAATGGATGAGGATCGGAAGATCTCACCATAGATGATTTGGAGGCCTTAATCAATGATGGCATAAACCTTGGAGGTAACATGATGGTTGGCACATATGGTGCATTCAAGGTTGTGGAGAGGTGATATGAATCTGAGGATCAGTGATGAAGATTTGGATGAAGAAAGAGTTATTGAATATAGTGAGCTGATGTTAGTTACGAAGATTGATTCAATATCAAGAATGGATTGATACTCGAGGCACTATCTCTAAATCTTTGAGGATCTCTGAGAAGATTGCGTCTTTGGAGGAATCTTAGAGGAAAACATGGCAACTTTTCCTTTTATTTGTGTAGAGAGAGTCCTACTCAGCGAGGAACACACAGTGATTGGACAAAGGTTGGACATGGTGATGGGTGTGGAAGAATCACCATTACACTTTGAGGAGGTTCGAGTCTTTGAGGTTCAAGCGATGCACTGAACAAAGGTCGGAGCGGTGAGTACAGTTCTTTGAGGACCAAACATCACTAGACAAAGGTTGGAACTCTCATTGGGTTTGGAGGAAACCCACGCTACTATTGGAGAACATCTTTGTTGTAGTAGAGCTGCTTTGGAGGAAAGGCCTTTGAAGGAAAAATAGTCGTGATTCTTTGTTATTGATGAGGATGAACAAGCTCTTTGGACTATGACTTGGTGATTAGGAGTTTAAAATGCACGAGGAAGAAATTATTCTTTCTTTGAACCTCAATAGGCATATGTACCAATTTGTTAGGAACCTGCACAAGTTCCAATTATGGAGGATATTCTTGGTGCTATGGTTGAAGAAGGTCATGCCCCTGCTGGAAAGGACATGAGTAGAGCCATGGTTGTCAGCAGACAGAGGGCACAATACAATGTTGAAGAGCCTGTTGATGAAGCTGCTGGACATATGGCTGGAGGAATGGCTGGTGGGGTACCAGTACAGGTGTTGGATGAGTTGAGGGCTGTCAGAAGTGACATTACAAGGTTAAGAACTCAACTTGATAGACAAGAGCAAAGATTCGAAGATTTAATGAACTTGGTGGAGAATAGAGGAATAACTACTGAAACTGTTGCTTCCAACATTTACCTCTACTCAGTATGCTCTTGCTGATCTTGCCCGAGATGTAAAGGGAATAAAACAGGGCAATACACTGAAGGATAAGTTCCTGAACGATTAGTTTACATCCTTCACCAAAAACTTGATAAACTTCTTTGAGGCACCCAAGCATCTTGTGGGTGAACTCTTTGGAACACTTCACCCTTTGGATTGGATCCTAAGCTTCTTGAGAGGATCAATCTCTCTGGGGCGAGACAATGCAAGGGAGGATCACTGCGATTGACACTAGAACGAGAAATAATGGAGGTCAAGTGAACAACTTGGTGATCACACAAGAGAGTGTTCATGGCTCTTTGTCCCGTTTGTTGATGATGTCAATAAGGGAAGAGAGCCAAGCAGCGATAGCAAAAGAGGCTACGAGAATTTTTGCCTGAGAAGAGATGGGAGGTGACACCAATGCATCTGAGAGAACACACTTTGGAAGACTTCCACTTCTGCGATGATCTTTTCAAAGAATATAAGAAGCTTTACTACAACAAGAAGACCTTACCATGACAAGGGCTTCCATGAGGGGACTAAATTCCTTTTTGGGGCTTAAGTTTTAGGAAGCAAGAGTGAAAGCCTTAAGATCTTCACACTGAGAGGTGGAAGAGGTGAAGAGGTGGTAGAGGTGGAAGGAGTCTACCTACTACATCGACTAAAGATTCTTTGAATGAGTTCAAAGAGTTATACATGCGCTTAGGCTTGAGTACATCGGATCAACCTTACTCTACACGAGGCATGGAAATGGTGGAAGAAGTGAATCCCCATATTGATTTTTCCTTATTGAAAATCGGTGGATGAGAGAAATGGTAAAAGATATAAGGAATATCAAGAACAACAAGAGAAGGAAAGGCAAGAAAAGGAAAGAAGAAACTAGATTAGCATACTTACACTTACATTTTATTTTCTTTGAATCTAGATTGTAATAACTTTTGAACAAGCTGATTATAATGAGAAATGTGAGAATTTGTTCTGTTTGTGTTTTTACTCTTTTGCTTTCTTTGTAAGGAGGGTATTAACATCATCACCAAAAGGGGAAATTGTTGGACTTATTTTAAGTTTTAGTGATGAGTGCGGACTATTTGTTATAGAGCAAAGGCAAAGCGATGTCTAGAATAAATGTATAGGCTTATTAGAGTTTGATCTTGTATAGGTTTGATCAAACAAGCCTTTGTAAAAGGTCGGTGACTTTCATCGTGAGACTGTCTAGATCGATAGGGTACTAAGTCGGTAGGCTAGTTTAGGAACTCTTTGAAGGCGAAAAATTGAGGTTTCAATCTCGGTTATTGAAGGCTAAGAGATCAAACTTAGTATTTAAAGTCAAGGATATGAAATCGAGAATTTAGGCAAAATGTGATGACTAAAGCGATTGCATATACCTTAATAATACAAGGTCTAAGTTCCACAAGTTAAGTGGTGATTGGAACTTAGTTATGTTCAAAATGGTGTAATCTAACTTCATAATAAAAAGTTAGATATAAGAGAAGTCGATTGTAGTGTTTTATAAACACGGCAACTTGGATCGGTAGTGATGTGTATTTAATGGACTTACATACGAGAAACTGCTAAACACATATTTCGATTTAATCAAAGGTTACATTGAAAGATTACAAGAAAGGACGAGATAACAACTCTTGATTTTATCAACAAATCAATGGCTAAGATTAAAGGGGCGTTGGAAAGAAATAGAGAGTTTATCCAATGGATACAAGTCAAAGGGTGGGCGATCGAAATCGACAAAAAGTAAAGCCCGGCAGTGTTAGTACTATATGCAGAGACGAGAAAGCAAGTCAAGATGGGACAAATCTGAAAGCGGCTATGTTTGAAATTCAAACATAAGTCACTAGGATTCTCACTATAAATAGAAGACCCACATTACATAAGCGGATGATGATTTTTGTAGAGAAAAATATGAGATAATCTTGAGCTTGATTATTATCAAGAAGTCACCTGCTTGACCTGCTTTGAACTTAAAGCTACTGATCCAGTAAACTTCTTCAAGTGTAAGCTGTCCACTTGCTATAATGAGACTTTATCTCAGACATTCGATTTTCAACTGCATGAGTGGTTCTTACACTATCTTCTGGCTTCATTTTATGAAGCTCATGCATAAGTTTGACAAACAACCTTAAGACCCTTTCCCAGAGTTTTGTATTATTCTTCTGCCCAACCCCAACAGCCGGGTCTATCGTTATCCTTAACCATGCAATGGTCAATTGTATGTCCTCCTCGTTCGTCTAATTTTTTTATATTACGTCGACTTGCTTTTAAGGGGGGTGGTGGTGGTGGTGGTGTTGTAGTGTGTTGAAAAGCATTCACGTCAACTTGAGGTTGTGTAGTATGGTGTTGTGGGGGTTGAACGGGTTGTTGATAAAACATGTTTGTGTAAGGTGGCATTGGAAAAGGTTGTTGAAAGAATGTCATGTTAGGGTAGGTGCGGTTATTATCAAGCTGAAGGGATTCTTGTTGTGATTGTGTGGATGAATTTGCTTGCCAAAATGGGTATAGACCCGTGACATGAATTGGTGTACTGCGTGAGTTAAGGTTTAACCCTTGCGAATAAGAAGTGGCTTCTCCCAGCTTCTTGTCAAATTCATCATCTCGGTTAGCTTCATCACTTTCAGACATTGTGTTATGTTATATCTGCCAAAATAAAACAAAGCAATAAGAGCAAATCAGGCTACTTCAATACAATTTCTTCTTACTACCAGATTCACATCGATGTATATACTTATCCCCACCAAATATATGCCCATTAGATTTAATCAAATGATGCTAAATGAATTACACCACCACAATAGGTAATGTTTCAAAGCATTAGTATACTCATCTCAAAATTCAACCCCTGAGGCTGAGTACTTTCAGAATGACAGAACTGATATCAAATACATGGTATACAGAAATTGGTAGACAAGTTTCATGGGGAAAAATGATATGCACTAGTGAGCAAAAGCAACGTGAAGCCTAGAGCATCAATGATCTATGAACCATCATCTAGAAAACACAACAAAAGATACCCCAAAAAAAAACATAGCTGAAAATTGTTTTTGGCAGTGACTGGCACACTCAGACAGTATACTAGAGGAGCAGAACTTGAATGCAACACAGCATAAAAGTCGAAATTACAAGGGCATGTTTCACATGGGTTCTGTAAAAAAATATAGCAGTAAATCAAGTAAATATGGTTAAAAAGACAGTCACTAACAATCATTTGACCATTAAATACTTTTGTTCTAGTGTAGAGCATAAGCAACATGAGGCTAGGGGCTAAGGAATCAATGATCTACGCACCATTATCTAGTAAGAGGAGTAGAACAAGAAAGCAATACAACACAAAATGATGAAATTGAAAGGGTAACTTCTCATATGGAGATACGTTAATAGTGAAGTAATAAATCAAGTACAGAACTCTCTAAATTAGGTAGAACATTAGACCAAGATTGGATTTTCATTTAAACTATCAATACCCAAACTAATTGCAGAACAAAGAAATTCAGTTACCTCTGCAAATCTTGAATCACCCAACCAAAATCAAAAGAAGAAATTACAGAAAGGTATGTATCATCCATAGCAGTCTGCTACATCAGACCTTCCTAACCTCTACCTTTTATGGTATAAAATAATTGCAGAAGAAGATATAAGAATGAAATAGCTGAACAGGGAAGAAGCGGGAGAGTTTTGCGTGCAAATTTTGGTGTAGGGTTATGCGATTTTTTTAATGAAAATAAGTAGGTCGGGCGTCCTTTTGCACATCAGAAAAGGATTTGGTTGGGTGGCGGCTTGGGGCGTGAAGTGTAAGGACTGAAAGCTATTACCCAATTTTTTTAATTAAATGGCTTCTACTCTTTGGATTTACTATTAAAGGGCCGTGTTGAGTTGAGACCGCAAGTTGGGGCGAGCGATTGAGGCTGCAAGGATCGTATTAGTTCACGAACCGTTACCTCGATTGGTGTTAATGATGTGACGTTTGACATGAACCGGCGCGTAACCTGATTGGCTGAGAGGAATCGGTAACCGTTCCTAGCCATCATTACGTTTAAATTTTGAATCCCAACAGTCGCTTCCCTCCATTTTCTTGTCTATAAATAGAGGCTCCTCTCCCACTCTTACTCTTTTCCTCTTACGGTATATTTTCCGGGAAGGAAGCAAAAGAATTCCAGCGAGAGCAAGCAGATTCGGCAAGCAAACAATGTCGAGGCAAAAGACCGCACCTTTCATCCCCATTTCATCAATCAGGTATGATTTTGTATGCTTTATATTGCCCTTTTGATTCGATTTCGCTTTTTCCTTGGCTAAAAAACGGCATGTGGTAGGAATCTGCTTAGAATTTAAGGTGTTGTTGATTGTGAATCATAAATTCACCCCTTTATGCTTCGATATACTTGTGTCCCTTCCCTAGAGATCCATTGGTAAATAAATGCCCAGAAAGTTGCCATGGCTTAATTTGGGGGTTTCTCTTAGGGGTTCTTTCTGGGTATATTGTTAGGAGGAACGGAGGGGTGAGGTGTCTGGGTGTGGTTATGCTCATCTCGGCCTGACTTCCATGTCTAGGTGATTTAACTAATCCACCTCACCCTGTTTCTTTTCAGAATGTCTTTAGAGTATACACAATTAGAAGAAGAAACCCACGCTGTTGCCGGCTATGGCTCGGAGGAGGCCGACATGGAGGAGGCCGATGTAAGTGATGAGGAGGAGGTATTTGAGGAAGACGAGGCAAACAAAGTCGAGTTTGACTCTGATGAGGAGGAGGTTGAGGTAATCGGTGAAGGTGCAGCCGAGGGTGAGGTCGACAATGACGACGACCATAGGAAAATCAGTGAACTCATTAATGCCATTCACAAAGTTGTACCTCAGTTGGCAGCTGCCCAAGATACGGAGTTCAAGAAAGCCTTGGGAACGAGGAAGACCGCAGTGTCAAAGAAGTCCGTGGCGTCTAAGAGAGCGGCTACGTCGGAGGTGCCCGAGCAAAAGAAAAGGCTGCGTAAAACGAGGTCGATTGCCGTTGAGATGGAATTGACGGAACAAAAGCACTCTCATAGCGACCTCGTAGCTCGATGGAAGAAGTTCCGAGCTCGGACTGATTATAACATGGCCCTGGCCGCCTTTGGCATTCCGGATGACTATCGGTTCACCACAATAGGTGCGACGAACGTGTCATGGACTTGTGGTCAAGAGAGCAAAGACTATTTGTGGTGGCATTACAACCACCTAGTTTCCGGACTAAGGCCACCCTTTTATCCATTCTTTGTCAGATTCATGGAAGAGCTGAAGGTTATTCCGTGAGACCTTACCCCGGGGGTTGTCCGGGTGGTGATGTCCTTCATAATAATAAGTCGGCTTCATGGTCGCGAGCCGTCAATGCCTGTGCTACTTCACTTTTACGGCTTTAACCGAAAAGGTACTGCCGGACAGATCCAACCATGGAGCACATCGAGCAATGGTAGACCTCGACTTCTTTTTTATCTTCCCGACAAGGTATTGGACTGGGATAAAAGATGTATGAAAGTGGAGTCTCGAATAGGATGGCCGTCGAGAAGATGCACTGCAAACTCGGTTAAAACCGAGCAATTTGAAGAACATCAAGACTCGGGGAAGCCGGCGGCGGGTTTATTGCGAGCTCAAGGAGTTGCTAGGGTATACTGAAGAGGCACAAGGCCAAGATAGGGCCTTTAGCGGAGGTTTCTCACAGATGTCGGCCAACCCTATCTTAGGATGGCGGGCTATCGATGCGGGCGTCGGTGATCCTTTAGTGATGGTCGAACCACTACTCACTCATTCCGATTAGTGCGGGAGTGTCATTTCGGCAAATGCATGTCATCCTATGCAAAACTGTTTTGGCAATCCTTCCATGCGGGCATCAGTATGATTTTCACTTGTTATTCTTTTCTTTTTTGCTTTCCCAATATTTTGATTGCCTTTTAACGAGATATTGTCTTTCGTAGGTACCATGGACTTGCTTTGAAACAAGCGCAATTTGCGAGGCCACAAGGAAGACTCTGCGGCAAGGTGAAGAAGTGCCCGATTTGAAGGGGTTAAGGCCGATCTCCTATGGTCGATGTTCGAGTTGACCCCTTGGCAGCGCATCTGGGTCTAAGGCGGGAAATCATCAGACCACCACGAAACAACGGGCGGGTAAAGCCCCAGCGATCAAAGATTTGAAGCAAACAGTCCTGACCAAAGATCCGGGTGGGAGAAGAAAAGAAGAGCTTCTGTCGAGGATATTGATCCCGCTGAAGGTGGGGATGGCGAGCAGGAAGCTCCCCCACCCAAACAAATCCAAAGTCGATGATGTTCAGAGGAAAGACGCTGCTGATAAAGCCAAACCCTCTAATAAAAGCAAATCTCTGGCCAACAAGCCAGCCCCAACGGGCACAACTACAATGGTGCCTTCTGGGGGCGTACCCATTGGACCTCAGGGTCATTCTCCCGTTTGGTTAGATTGGGATTTCATGCGCCAACTTCCCCTCGACCTGCCTAGAGCGATCACAATTTCCAGGGGTATTTCTGATGTGGCCCCGCTGAGATATCTTAGATGTAGTCCTCCAGTTGGAGATTGGCCGCGGTATAGCGGATAGGATCATGCTGACAGATCAAACCGACCCTCGAAGGACCTTTCCTTCAGAACATCGAAGATCTATAGGGCTTGTATGGGGCCACGGTGAGCATGGTAAACCTCTGCCCGCTCTATGCTTTTCTTTTTCTTTCTGTTTTATTTTTGAAGTCCTGTCTAACTCTGCTGTATTTCCTCTTTTTCAGGTCGGGACCGGCTTGCATCAGTTCATAAACGATTATAAGGACACTTATAAGGACACTATATTGTTAGATGCTGATGCTACCAAGGATTTAAACGTCGCAAATGAAGTCGCGGCCTATCTGCGTGTTCGGCTTGAAATGCTTTGTTGAGGCGAAAATGACAAAGCGAAGAAGCGGCTCGCTAAAAATGATGAAGCGAAGAAGCATCTTGCTAAAGCAAATAAGATCGGCTAGAGGCTCGAAGCGAACTCCGAAGCGTCGAAAAGCTTAACGGTGGTGGCTCGAGAAAGACAAAGAGGCGCTCAAACTATGAAAAACATGCGAGATGCATGTCGATCTCGACCCAAGGCCGATAGGAAGCCACGCAGAAGGCAAATCATCGTCCGAAGCAACATTGAGGGCGAGGAATGGTGCATTGGTAGAAAATTTACGATGGGGTTCGATCAAGGATTTTATCAAATCAGAAGGTGTGTGTGGGCTCGTGGTGGCGACGTCCCGGACCTTGAGACCTTTCGGGATTGGAATCTTACCCCTCCTTTCTCTGATCATTTAAAGGGTTTCCATCTGCAAATCCCCTTCTCTGAGATCGAACTGCAAACTTATACTGAGGTTTGGGAGGCACCCCCAGTCGAAGAGATAAATCTTTGAGAGTTAGTGCTTCAAGCTACTTGGTAGAGAAGCGAAAGAAGGCGAAGATGAAGATCAAGAGGCGGAGTGGAAAACCGAGTCGAGGCAAATGTTGACGGAAGATGCATCATTCTCTTAGTCTCGCAAAGCGTTGGCGATGAGGACATACGGCGGATGACTCTTAGAGCTTTCCTTGTTTGTATTTTGATGTAAAACCTTTTCTTGATTCCGCACTTGTAATGGCATTTTCTTTATTTGCTGAAAACATGAAGTCTCTTTTGAGTTCGGATGTATGTTTATCTTTTGCTCGAATTTGTTGTATATATCAAGTTCGTCCCTTTGTATGTTTGATATAATAGTATTTTCCAGGCCTCTTTGTTTTAGATAAGATTCAAAGTCAAAAGCAGACGGACTTATCTGAAATAACTGCCCGACTTTAAGCGTGAAAATTCTCCATAATATGGCCCCCTTGAATCTTATCTTAAATAACTGCTCGCTTGCATAACTGGAGTTTTATGTCCGCCCCACTTGTTTGATATAAGGATGGACGAACTTAAGTGAAACAGCTGTCCCACTATAGCTTAAAAGATGAACGGACTGATCTGAATCAACCTGCCCACTCGTAATTTTGAAATTTTCAGATCTGCTTTTGATTGAGATAAGGGTCGGAGTTGTGAACTTGTGCGATCGCGCGTTGTTTGAAATTTTTCAGTATGGCCCCATTTTAACAAAGTGCGAGATGAATCGAAGTCTTTGTGGAAAATTTTGTCAAAAATCATCCCGATGCGTATAGATGACACACATGATAACATGTAATTTAAAGATGAATGTAAAATCGGGATATACTAAGTTCGCCTCACCCTTTAGGTGAGTGAAAATTACATAGAAGAAAGCCTAACGACTCACGTCGTAAGCGAGAGGATAGCCATAAACCTAGCCGATTGTTACATATAGTACTTTTGAGGTTGTCCGCATGCCATGGTGCATTACATATAAGTCCTTTTCTTGATCTCTCGGTGACTGTCACGGTCCTTCCCGATTCATTTGTTAGCTTGCCCCTGTCGGGCTCAAGGCCCGTCGCCTTTCTATTTCGAGAACGAAATCACCGACCTTGAATGAGTGGTCACGGATTCGTTTGTCATGGTGACGCTTAGCTGTCTGTTTGTAGTTCACAAGCCGATGGTATGTCACCAACCACTTTTCCTCCGCTAGGTCTAGGTCGATCTGGTTGTTGATTAGATTGTCCGTTGAACCGTACATGGCAACTCTGATACTTGGGAGCGCCATTTCAATGGGAGTCATGGCCTCCGATCCGTAAGTGAGAGCAAACGGTGTTTCTCCGATGGGTGTTTTGATTATAGTGCGGAGTGCCCATAATATGGCAGGTAGCTCGTCGACCCAACC
Organism: Gentiana macrophylla; assembly: GCA_026214975.1. Lineage (NCBI taxonomy): Eukaryota > Viridiplantae > Streptophyta > Magnoliopsida > Gentianales > Gentianaceae > Gentiana > Gentiana macrophylla. Next base: position 25,764,725 of record CM047808.1, read on the forward strand.
GCCTGCTTTTACTTTCTCACTTATGCTCTTTTTGAGCATCTTGATTATCTACTTATTGCCGGCCTTAGCTTGGGCATTGCCCTGGGGATAGGCTACGGATGACTGCTAGTGTTTGACCTTGTACTCCTCACAAAAACTTGAAAATTCCTTCCCGAACTGCGGTCCGTGATCTGTCACCACTGCCCGCACAATGCTGAAACGAGACCATATGTGATCGTGTAGGAAGTAAGTCACATCTTTTGCGCCTATCTTAGCAAGAGGCTTGGCCTCAATCCACTTAGTGAAGTAATTCACAGCCACTATAATAACTTTGCATCCACCCCTTCCCGAAAGGAAAGTTCCGATGAGATCGAGTCCCCACTTGTCGAAGGGCCAGGGTGCAACCACAATGCTCTGTTCAACCGATGGTAGCCTTAGGATGTCCGCATGTTTCTGGCACTCTAGGCATTCCCTGACTAGCTTCTCCGAATCCTTAAGGATTGTTGGCGATAATACCTGTTTATTAAAACCTTACAGGCCAAGGAAGCGGCGTGGCGGGGTGGCCCTACACACTCATTGGTGGAGCTTTATGAGTATTTTTGCTTTCTTCCTTTCGGACACATCTCAACAAAGGTTTAGTGGTGGACCTCCTGTAAAGCGTTCCGTTGTCTATGACGTACCTGACTGCTCTTTTCCAGATGGCACGAGATTTATCCGCCTCAGCAGGCAAGGTGCCCAACTCTATGTAAGATTGAATGTCGTCAATCCAACATGGAGTTGGTGGTGGTGCATCGATTTCCATAATTTCCACTGTCTCAATTGTAGGCACAACAAAATACTCCACTATTATTGAGGGATCCGCAATTTCCTCTTCGAGAGATAGTTTAAAGAGATAGTCTACCCGCTCGTTCTCCTCTCTTTGATCTCTGAAAAATTCGCAATAGTTGAAGTCGGACCTCAGTCGTCTGACAATCTCAACGTATTTTTTGAGGATGCCGTAACGCGTCCCATAGTCCCTTGAGATTTGGTTGACGATGAGCTGAGAATCATAGTAGACTTCAACATTTTTTTACCATTAACTCCCTTGGAAGCTTAAGTCCGGCTATGACCGCTTCGTACTCGGCTTGATTATTCATGGTCGGGAACTCGAACCTTAAAGCTTTTTCGATTTCTTCTATTGTCCCTGGCTCCATGAATAACACACGCCCCACAACCATTTCGACTTGGCGCTCCGTCGATGTATAGTTTGCCCGGCATTGATCGGGTTATTTGAGGGCGCGGTGGCCCCGTGGTGGTATGGGCGAACTTGGTTTGGCGAAGTGAAACTTGTCTCAACAATGAAATCTGGAAATGCTTGAGCTTTGATAGCTTTCCTTGGTTGATACCGTTCATCGAACTCGGTGATCTCGATAGCCCGTCGGCGATCAACCTGAAAGGTGCAGTCTATGTAGTATTTGGCACATCGAGGGTATCTGTTAAGACTATTATAGTATCTGAAGTAAAGTAGCCCATGAGTTTGCGGGCGGCGATAACAAGCGAGTAGGCTAACTTTTCAACATTAAAATAACGACTCTCCACGGATGAGAGCCTTGCTTACATAATAAACAAGATTTTGGAGGATCCGGCCTCCTTGACAAGAGCGGAGACAACAGTCCGGTCCAAGGCCGCCAAGTACAAAAACAAAACACCTCCCTATATAGGGTTAACCAAAAGAGGTGGTTTCACTAAATACTCCTTCAAAGCTTGAAAAGCATGCGAGCATTCGCATTCCATGAAAATGACTTGTCACCTTTGAGTATTTGAAGAAGGAGACATTTTTCCACTAATTTTGAGATGAAACGACCCAACGCGATGATTACGCCATTGAGCCTCGAACCTCTATGATGGTCGTGGGTTCTGCATGTCGAGCAAAGCTGTATTTTCTCTGGATTAGCCTCGATGCCTCGACGACTAACCATGAACCCAAGAAACTTGCTGCTGGACACCAAATGTATATTTGGCGGATTGAGTTTCATTGAGTGCTTGCGGACATTCTTGAAAGTCTCACGGAGGTCGACGGCGTGACCATCATCTATAGACTTGACGACCATATCATCTATGTAAGCTTCCATGTTTCTCTCAATCTGCGAACTGAAAACCTTGTTGACCATTCTCTGATAAGTCGAACCCGTATTTTCGACTTGAAGGGCATCATCTCGTAGCGATATAGGCTCTCAGCGACTCACGAAATCCATTTTTCTATGTCGGACTACGCCATCCGCTTTTTGATGATACCCTAAATATGTATCCAAAAATCTTAAAGTTTCAAAACCAGCAATAGAGTCGACTAACCGATCAATTCTTGGAAGCTGATAAGGATCTTTTGTCACCATAACTACATTCGCTCACCAAGTAGGGTAGGATAGATCTCTCGATAATTCACGCTTGAAGAAGTTTTTCGACCTCTACCTTAACGCGGCTTCTTTCTAGTGGTGAAGCTAGCTTTGTGCTCATTTCTTTGTATTGTCTTGAAGGTAGATTTGGCGTTGAGATGATTGAGGTGGCGTCGGCCCCAACTTCCTCATGTCCGTAACCACCTAGGTAAATGCATCTAGCTTTTCCTTGAGTAGATTAATCAAGACTTCCTTCTTAGAGTGGGTTAGGCGAGCCCTTATCTTGATTTTCTGATCGGGGTATTCGTCGTTAATGATTACCTCGACCAACTCATCCTCTGCTGTGAAATCAGGCTCGTCCCTGACTTGTAAAGTTTAACATTCCACTTTGACGGGCAGGCATTCTCCTACCGCTCTGATTATGATGTTTTCCATGTCCTCAGGCTCCTCGATGTGAGCTTTCTTATTTCCAGTTCTCATCTCATGGATATAGGTGAGAACAGTTGCGGGTTCACTAACAGGCACCCCTACCTTATCTCCAACGTAAAACTTTGCCCGCTGATGCGGGATGGAAGTAACCATTTGAAACCGCCTTAGTGCTGGCGTTCCGATTATCATGTTGTAATTTGGTGAAGATCGACCACGAGAAAGGTTACCTTTTCGATTCGGAAAGGCACATAATCTCCCATTTGTACATCTAGGTCGATGGCCCCATTGACTGTATTTTGTGGTTGGTCAAACCTCAAGGGTGCCATTATGTGGCCTCAAGGTGGAGTTGTTGTACCCCAGCTCTTTGAAGCAATTGTAGTACAAGATATCGCGACACGCTCTCGTATCGATCATAACTCTGTTGATGCATGCCCAATTGACCACCACGAAACACAAAGACATATGTCCTCCACGTTGACGGAAGTTACCGGCTCGCCGGGTAAAAGCAAGGGTTTCTCATTCCCACGCTTGGACAAGCGGCTTCTCCACATGTTTGTTGATGGAGCCGATATGGCTTTGATCGATTGTTCTTTGGGGAGCTTCCGTGATCATTCGGATTTGTCTATCGTACTAACGTGCTTGTTGATTTTTCGATCCGGCCCCCCAGCATCTCTCTTGTAATGATCATGGTTCCCGTGGGCTAGTAGTTTTTCAATCGCCCTCTTACATTGCATGCATTCATCGGTGGTATGACCCTTATCTCTGTGGTACCCGCAATACTTGGTGGTGTCACGACGAGAATCCGGAACCATGGGGTATGGCTCTGGGAGCTCGTCCCTCACTTCATTTAGCATTTGAGTGTATGATATTCTAAAGAGGAGTAAAGGTCTCCTCTTTAAATCTCTTAGGCTTTTTGATATCCCGATCACGGTTCCTGCGACTATCCCTAGGCGGGCAACGCTCAGCCCTCTGTTTGCCCCGTTTGGATGTCGACGAACCCTCATTTCCCTCCATCGCGATGTATTTCCTTGTTGAACTCAGCATTTCTTGGAGGTTCAACGGCGGCGTCAGAGCAAAATATGATTTTAGATAACTGGGATTCAGACCCGTTTCAAAGCTGCTCATCACAACGTTGTCCGTTAGGCTTTGGGTTAACTTATACACCTTGTAAAACCGCTCGTAATAGCTATGGGTACCCTCATTCTCACCCTGTCAGACTTCATGAAGGTCGATGTGGGTCTTGTTGGGCCCACCCACTGATTTAAATTCGCATATAAATTTGTTTATCAAATCATCCCAAGATGTGATCAAGCCTGGGGGAAGACCTCGAACCCATGAATGTTATACACCACAAATGCTAGTTGCTATACACCATGCCTCATTGCTAGGCGTGCATAAACTGATCTTGCTTTGGAAAGTGGATAGCCAATCCAAAGGTTCTGTAGTTCCATGGTAGTTGGTAAAATTGTGGTAGTGAGTACTCTCTCTCGGAGCCGCCTTCAAAATGTGAGGATGAATGACGCTGGTGCCCTAAGTCGGATTGGCCTTTGATCCCGCCGTACTCTTTTGTAGTTCCTCTATCTGTCTTCTCATGATACCCATCTCATCTTGATTTTCTAGGATAAGGGGGAGTGTGGTATAACTTTCTGCGACCTGTGACTCCCCTTGTCCCTCTACACGAGTACGGACCTGCCGAGGATTTTAGGTCGCCCTGGGGCTGCACCGTGATCGTCGACCACGGGCCCCAGACGAACCAAAGCTGATTTCCTTCCCACTTTAGGTTGTGAAATGGCATGACAGCTTTCTTCCCTCTCTGTCCGCTGAGGTTGATTTTTTTACGGATGCAGAGTGGGTTGTACTTCTGTAGGTGCTGACATAGGGGGAATAAACTTGCGAATAGGTTGAGGAGGCATACCCTCCATGATGAGTATCATGTTACCCACGCGCATCTCCTCTACGTAATCCATATGTGATTGCAAAGGTATTGTGTAAGAACTTCATTTGTAGGGGTGTTCCCCCTTTGAGACCGCTTCTTGCTCATTATTCGGAAGGAGAGTCCCCGCCATGACTTTCCGTGGGTGTTTTAATCGCCCTTCAAGTATCTCACGGACTCGGGTTCTTTCTCTTATGCAAGCCCGCATATCGGGCGTGATGTCTGTCCGGCATTAGCCTCGGTGGACATAACTCTCTCCGCTCGTTTCGATGCGGCGTGATCGCTCCACGTGGAGGGCCCTGGTTGCCCGCCTTAGTCGGTGTGGCGGTGTCATGTTTTTCACGCCAACCATATTGACTAAGATATTTTGCGAGATATTTTCTTTGGCTCTTATTGGTATTTGTTGGTATAAATATCTTCCAAAGTCCCAAATTTATTCTCTGGTGACTTTAACAACCAAGCGATTCTTGTATTACTTGAAGAGTGGCCCGACCAAAATCGTACACCAACATGAGTATTAGAGAGACTCGTGTGCGAGTTATGAAGATGACGTTGAAGGCGTTCCTTCAAGTTGAGCCGATTCGACGAGATACCAAGTTTCTTTCGCCGGCGACGTCGTGAAGCCGAACTTACGGCGGAACAACCGATCCAAAGATTTGAATGATGATTTTCCGGTAGCGGAGCCAAGCGATATTCTGTGAATACCAGTTTGCGGTAACATATATATAAGTGGATATATATGGTGTAAGTATATGGTTTCTCCGAGAGATGGTGGTGGCTATCAAGAACAAAATTTGCTGGCGCTACCGGACCAATGCTTTATGAGAGAAAACACGAGTGAGTTGTCAAATTGACAGAGTAGCTCGGTGTATATTAGTTCTTGGATTCCTCTACATTACATTGTGATTTCAAATATATATAGGCTAAGACTAAGTCGGTTTGACTATTCATGACAAGACAATTAAAAGATCTAATCAATGATAATCATACAAATAAATACTGGTGGACCGGCCCGGTTATGCGGATAAGTATGGTGGGCAGCGGACTCATTTGTAGGTCGGACTCATATCTTTCTTGTCTTGATGTCAGCCTGATAATACGGGTAGATGTCATAGAATGGAGAGAGAGGGGGGGTCCGGCTTACAGCCTGCGGACAGGATCCGGCTTACAAATTGCGGACATGACCCGGCTTACGAACGGCGGGCAGGATCCGGCTTACGATGCGGACTAAGGGGATGGAGGCCCAAGATCTGTTATTGGGCTATGAACATAGTCCCAATTTAGACGAGCAGGGCCCCAATCCAGTTCGGGTATCAGTTTATTTGTTCATCGCCCCACGGTCCGAATTGTAATATACTCTCATCCTTTTATTTTAGTTTATTTTCTTTTCTTTCATATTTAGCTTAACACATTTTTGCATCTCATGCATACCATGTTAGTCGCATATCATTCCATTTATTGCATTCTTCGTTTCATTTTATCATACATTGGGGACAATGTATGATTTGATTAATGAGGAAGCTTTTAATGCATTTGCATATTAGAATGGAATCTTTAGGACATTTAAGGATCTCATAGCTCCAATGTTGACCTTTTATGACACTTTACCAACATTTTCATGTAAAATTTGTGTGATGTAATAATAATCAAACGGTAATTGATCAATGCAAGCACACACTTTTGTTGATACACACTCAACTTATATCACTCGTTTGTGAACTTTGGTGGTAAAATTATTGAGCCCTAATGAAAAACCACTTAAAAGTGAGGATTTCACCTAGCCAAAGAGCGCACTTGCTCATATTTTCCTTTGAGTGGTATCCATACTTTCAATGTCATTCTAAAATTTGCATTGACATACAGTTTGAGACCACATTTTTTTCAAGTTCAGTGCACTTAAAGTGATTGAGGCACCTGGGATTTAACCCCTTCTAGACCCACTTTTGTTGGCCTACCTATATTTTATACTCCTTAGTGAGCCCCGTCTAGCCTGACCCCTTTCTTTGATCAAACTCCAGAAATTTAAACCCTCGGCCTTTTTCTTACGATATCCCCTCTCTTTGATTGACCCTATTGTCAAGAGATTGTAATGGATAATTGCATGAAATTTTGGAGAAGTATCTAGAAGTTAATATCTGAGAAGTATGGCTCAAGATCATGTTATGAATGTGTATGTCAAGATCTTTAAAAAAAAGTTACCCTTAAAAAAGTTGAATGTTGAAAAAAAAATGGTAAAAGAAATAAAGAAAAATAAATAGAATAAAAAGAGCTTAAATTGAAGGAGTGTTTTATACATTGAAGAGGAATTTGTTTCTCGCTAGCATTTTTGCAAGCATCTTCGGACATTTTGTTTGCGATTCTCTATTCTTAAGATGTTGTGATGGGAGTTAGAGCCACATTGTGTTTCAATTGGGTTCGTTCTTGGCGACTACGTGATAATAGATGTGATTATTCGTGCATTCTTCTTGACAATTTAGTCCCTATATTTCCCCTTTCCCTACCTTGTTTTCAGTCACTAGCCCCGTTACAACTTTGATAAAGACCTCATGATTTTTGCATTGGACTTTGAATGCATAGTGGTGGAGATTTGATAGATATGCAAACTTATGGTAATGCTTGGTTGTGTGTTGACATTTTGAGAGTGTGTGAATTGTCCCTATAGAACATTATTGAGAGTTTTCCCATGAGGACAAGTTTGGACTCCTTTATTTTGCCACTTTAAGGTTTATGATCGAGTGAGATAAAGTGAGTCGTATGAACACTAGTGTGTGTATATTGCTTGATTACCATTTGGCTTGCATTATGGAATGTGAGGTTGATGAGACAGTTGGACGGGCATCATTATTGTAATTCTTTTGGTGCTTTGCATTCATATAGTTTTAGGTCATTCATTTAGGATTTAGGTTCATGTATTTTTCTTTTCTTATTTTTTGGGATGAGAGTGCATTGCTTGAGGACAAACAATAATCTAAGTGTGGGAGAGTGATGAGACCGTATTTTAGGGGATTTTACGTGCTTATTTTATATCTATTATGTCGGGAGATGCTCTGTTTGGGTATGTTTTGGTTGATTTTCGAGTTTTAGGAGCTCGGAAGAGATGTTGGAAGATTTCGGGACTTATAGAGCATTTTTGGAAGTTTTGTGGGAGATTGGAGAAAAACGGTTTTTAAAGAATTCAGAGTTTCGGTTTTCGCCTATATCGGGATCCTGACTAATGAAGAGATGCCAATGTCTGTCGAAGTCAATTATGGATTTTCGCTCTTTTATTCACATCGGGCTGTTATTATTAAAAAGACCCTTTTAAATTAAGTATGATTATTATTCTTATTAGTATATTATATATATAACAATTTTGACAAAATAATTGGGTTGGGCCCATTTTTGCATTTTACGTAAGCAGCAATAAAGCATAAGTATTAGATATTATGTTTTGTAATTGGAATAGGGTGTGGACAGACGTGAACAGAACCAGATGCGCATGTCACCAAACATAAATATGGGTTCATCATATTGCATATTCACGGTAAGCATAACTTCATTAGCTATTTCCTTTTGCCATGTCAAGCAACCTTCCTTATTCACTTATCATGGGTAGAAGAAGCTTATTTTTCTCCTACTGCATTATTTTGTCAATTATAGCTTCTTGCCTTTCTGCTTCATCAGCTATGGCTTCCACTACTACCACACATAGCATTTTCAGCGATGAAGATGCCCTTCTTGCCCTGAAAAATCACTTGAGTATTGATCAGAATCAAATCTTGTTCAAGAACTGGTCTGATGGATCTTCAATCTGTGATTGGATTGGAGTCACTTGTGGCTCAAAACATAAGCGTGTGATTTCTCTAGATATTTCACACATGGGTTTAACCGGAACCATAGTACCCCAATTGGGAAATCTCTCGTTTCTTGTTTCTCTTAATCTTTGTGGAAACAACTTCAATGGTGATTTACCCCAAGAATTATCCCAATTAAGCAGATTAAAACTGCTTAATTTCAGCGTTAATTCATTCACTGGAAAAATCCCATCTTGGATTGGTTCACTTAATAAGCTAGAATACTTTTATCTCAACAATAATAGTTTTAGTGGATCTATCCCATCTTCCATTGGTAACTTAACAAGCTTGAAGGATTGGCCCTTTTGTAAACCGATTGTCTGGTTCAATCCCTTTTCAACTCTTTAACATTTCAACTTTGGAAAGATTGTCTTTGGCTTTTAATAGTCTATCTGGTAATCTGCCGGATACTATGTGTTACCACTTTCAAAACCTTAAACGGATTGTCTTGTGGTCTAACTTTTTAGATGGTCCCTTGCCATCAAAACTGTCTGATTGTTCCCAACTTAGAGCTTTGGACTTTTCTCAAAACAACTTTAGTGGGTCAATACCACAGCAATTTTGGAGCATGAAAATGCTTGGGATGGCCTTCCTTAATGACAACAGTCTATTAGGTAAATATATATGTCCTTGTATATTTTTATTCGGAATTGCTATTGACACAACAAAACGATTAAAGCAAGTGACATAATAACACACTTTAGACTGTTAATAGTGAGGAGCTCATATCAATGAATGGTTTGCACCATCATTAATGGTGTAGAAACATGTTGATTTTTTTGCTTTTAATTAGTTTCAAACCATATATTCTAGACATATCATTAATTTTAAGAACTTCACTATTATATGTTTTGTGATAATGTCCAGGAACAATACCGAAAGAGATCAGCAATTTAACTAGTCTTCAAGAGCTGGAACTTCGTGAATGCAAATTTACGGTAAAATCTCTATACCCATCTGTAACAGAAAATTCATGCCCGTGAGACTCTCTTGTGCACCCATATATATATATATATATATATATATATATATATATATATATATATCTTAGAAAATTGTTGAGACAGATCATTTCACACTCATTAATGATAAAGAAATAAAGTAGCGCATTTATACCGATTGGTCTTAAGATAGTCTGATAGTAGTATTGATCTTAACATGGTATCGGAGCTGGAGGTCATTAGATCGAACCCTGGTTGGAGCATTATTTATATAAAAAAAATTGGGCAAGTGTTGGGACAGATTTCCAACACTTGAGTGGGGGGTGGGGGGGGGGGGGTGTTGGGATAGATTGCCCACACTCTTAAATGATAAAGAAATAAAGTAACGCTTTATTAACACCAATTGGTCTTAATACAACGGTAAGCGCTTGATCTTAACAAAAATACACGTGTTCGGCTAACTTTTTTTAATATTATATCTATATTGTTGACTCTGCACTTACTTTAAAAAATAATTATATGTTAAATATTAATGATATTCGTTATACAATGAATTTATGTTTGGTAGAATTATTTTATTTCTCTTACTCAAAGGCATTGAAGCAAACTTGTCATGTTACATTTTCATTCTTTCAAATGTGATAAACTCTCTTAGTTATAAAATCATTTATTTTATTGGTATCAAATGAAGATTTGTCTCCCTGTTTCTAAAGTTCAGTCTAACCTAAAGACATCATCAAAATATAATGTGTCCAAAAACTTGTGCAATGTTCTAATTACGTACTGTATATTTTATACTCTAAGTTAAATAATTTATTGGCGGTCAATTTTAATAATCATGGAAACAATGGATCATTAATTGTGTCACATGAGTATTAATGAGCTATATGTATTCTAAGAATCAATGAATAATAATCATACGAATTTATTTGAAGAATGTTTATACTGTTCATTTAAGTATTATTCATGGTTTATTCCAAACTTTTGTGATGCTATTTGTCTCTTCTTCTTAAGTGGCATAAAGTGGTTGAACTCGGTCAATCTGTCCACTACTACCATGTTGACTTACTTTACTTCAGACTTAGGCAATCCATCTATAAAATACATGCTTAGTTAGGACCATGCATATGAGGGATTGGTAATGGGTGGAGCAATCATTGAGGTTTATTTCCTGGACATCTTTCTTAAGTCGAGGCCAATAAAAAGTCTTTGAATCCTATTATAACATGCCCAGGCCCCCAAATGACCGTTTATTGGACTTGAGTGCAACTGCGCTATCAATTTGGATCTCAAACCTCCATGGGGTTTCTACATATATCTTTCGTAAGGAATCCCCTGGTGCATTGTGTAGAGGTTTAAGGTTGTACTAATCATCGGTGCCTGAATTTTTTCCTTCAAGGCTAGGTCACCCTTGTAGTTGGATGTTACTTATTGCATCCAAGAAGGGGATATTAGGCTCACAACACAGTTGTCCCAGAACATGACTTTGCCTGGACAAGGCATCAACCACTACACTTTCACTTCTCTTTTTTCCATGATAGTGAAATCCAACCCAAGTAACTTGGACATTTCTTTTTGTTGTAGTGTAGCGATCACCCTCTTAGCTAGAATGAACTTGAGACTTCATTGATCAGTTTTGATGCCAAAGGTCTTCCATTGAATATATGGCTTTCATTTAGTTATTGTCATGGAGAGTGTCAGGAGTTCCTTTTCATAGATGAACAATCTCATCTTCTTAGAGTTGAAGGTCTTGCTTAGAAAAGTCACAAGTTTCTTGTTTTGCTGTAAAACAGCTCCTAAGCCTTTCTGCTCAATGCAGAAGGCAAATGGAATTCCAAAATCTCTCAAGAAAAATATTAGTGATTCATGGTCTCCTTGAATTTCTAGAATACTTTTGAGGCACTTTGTGACAAACAAAACCGTCTTTCTTGAGTAGGTCATTCAATGGCTTAACAATAATCCTATAATAGGACACAAATCTCCTATAGAAACATGTTAGGCCCAAATAGGCTCTCTGTTCATTCACATTATAGGGTTGGGGCCAATTCGACGTGGCTTAAATCTTTTTTTGGGTCAGCATGCACTTCACTCTCATGTATATGTCATAAGTATTCCACCTTGGTTTGTCCAAAAGAGCATGTGGACAATTTAGCATAATATTGGTTCTTCTTCAAAACTTCTAGAACCACTTTAAGATATATGTGGGAAGCCATGTCAGGGCAGAAGATTAAGATGTCATAAGAAAATACAAGCACAAACTTCCTCAATCAAGGTCTCAGCATCACATTCATACTTTTTGGGAATGTGATTGGGGCATTTGTGAGCCCAATTGGCATCACTTTGAATTCAAATCAACCATGATGAAGGGGAGAAAGGGTGGAAGTGTAAGAGGAGGCGTCAGCGGCAAGAGGGCAACAGAGGATGGTGGTGAGAGATTAGTAAAATGTGTGGCAGATGAGTTTCTTAGGTTGCACCATAAAAGGGACGGGAGAAAGTAGGTGTGGGGAGATAAGGAAATTAAAATTAAAATTAAAAAAGGAAATAAAACATATAAATATTATTCTCTTTTTTTTTTTTTTTTTTTATGAGGGTGCCGAGAGGCCCCTTCCCTTTCAACCTCAATGTTGGATCCCAAATGTGCAAACTAAATATCTTCTTCTTTTTTTTGTTTGTTTTTTTCCCGCTCCTGCTCAACTACAGATTTTATTTTATTTTATTTTTTTGCTTGAACAAAACAATACTGAGAGTTGCCTCCCCATTGCTCACCCAAGTTGGGATCCCATTTCTCAATTTCTATTTTTTTTAAAAATTGTTTTTAAAGAAAAACACCCATTCTTCCCGGATCCGGATCCTCGGCTTTGAACAGCCCAAATTTTTTTCCCAAAGATTGGGGCGTGGGTGGATCACGACCGCCCCTCGCAGTCGCAGGTCGCAGGTCGGAGGTCGGAGGTCGAGGCCAACACATTTGGGTGGTCAGGTGGCGGCCACGTGAGCAAAAGCAGGGAAAAGCTGGGGAACCAAAAGCTGAGGATCCAATTCCATTCTTCCCTAGGATCCCGATTGGGCTAGAATTTGAAATCCTCCATTTTTAAACAGTATCATCTACTCGTACCGCCATCTCGTATTTCATGCCATTCCCTCATTACATGACCAACCATCCGTACTCTTTAACCTGTGAGATAGACGGAAATCTCCACCAAAAGTGTAATTTTCATTTTTTTCACTTATTTATTAAAAACAAAACACAATAAAATTAACAAATTAATTTTAATTGGGTTGCCTCCCAACAAGCGCCTTTCTTTAAAGTCTTTGGCTAGACATACATACCTCGGCTATCCATTGTCAAATGGAATAGTTTTCTATTCATGATTCTTCCTTGCATACTCAGTAAGCGAGCCATCCATCTCATCATCAGGAAGAATTAGCCGTGCCTTGGCTCTAGGCACTTTTATGAAGTATCTTCCCAATAAAAGAAGAACGGGATTAGGGGCCTCCACCTCCCAATTCATGATATAGTGATCAAGTGGGAAGATCACTTCCTTCTCGCTCACTCGCATGTCCACAATCACATCATCACTTTTTGGCTCATTGGTTTCTTAGTGACTTCCTCCAGGTGAATTAACTCTAATTTAGGCACACCGGGTGCATTTCTTCACCCTTTGGTTGATCAACATCTTCAACCATCTCTAGTGTCGGATCAATCATAGGACAATCGTCTTCATCGTCATACAATACAGGAGGAGAGGATGTATTTAACCTTTGTTCCTTAAGCCGATCCACTTCAGTTTTCACCACATCAATTTTCCTTTGCATATTCCTAGACCACGCACTTTGTTCTTATCTGAACTGTGAATTCTCTTGCCCAATCTCTTGTTGAAATTGTAGATTATCTTGTTGAAGCTTCATCATCTCTATTTGGAGCATCTGCGTTAGATTGGTAGTAAGAGACTGCATCATGGCTACAAGAGATTCATTAGAACTAGGAATCGGACTTTCAAGTTCACTAGACGGTTGAGAATCGGACCAATCATAGCCGCAATCTGGATAACTCGGCTCACTATAATAACATCTCTCCACATATGAATTATTCACCCGATATCCATACATATCACAATTCTCCATAGGAGTTGCGTAGTGGTAACTTGACATGCTTGCAAACAAGGAAAAAAAAACAAAACAACACACAAAAACTATATACAAAATTTCAAAAGAAATAAATCACTTAACACCATTCCCGGCAACGGCGCCAAAATTTGGGGGTCGTCAAACCACCAATAATAATTCACCTACTACCTTTATAGCTAGTATAGCGAAAGTAGGGGTCGAACCCACAGAACGGTGGATTTATATCTCCCAAAATTTGTAAAATAAAATATATTTGATGTTTTATAACTACTCCCTAAGAATAAAGACAAAAAGAAAATCAGGAAAATCTGCATCTAATTAATTATTTTCTCCTCAATTCATATGATTGATCATTGATGCAAAGGTGACTCGTTAAATTATTAAAAAATTGGTTGTAGTTACCGACACTCGGCAAACAACCATTTTTTCTTATATTCGATAAGCGGGACAATCGCCACTACTTATACACTAATTGTGTAGCACACCTCTCAACAATCGTCAGGGGTTTGGTGAGAATAATTGCATTAACGATTAGAAAAACCCAATTCTAGGTATTAACGCATATTGGGTTAACTTTAACCTAGATCACTTATTTTAACAACAGAGAATCCTACGGGCTATGAACCAGCAGACAATATGTTGTTTACCACTTAAAATCAATTCTTTTGACAATCGCCTAGATTCGATTTTTGGTGCTAGATCTAATTATTCATCCAATCATCCGGCCGAAACAATAAAACGAACAATCAAATCATGAATCGATGAAAGCAGAAAATAAATAAATACTAACAATTTAATCGAGGATGAAAAACAATTCGATCTAACAATCTATAACAACCGAATGATATAATAATCAATGAACTGGAATATAAATTAGCTATTCATAATAAATAAATCCAAACAAACAAGAGTACAATAGTACCATTTATTCCATTAACGAAAATTTCCGGCAACGTACAAAGGAGATGTGCAGGTCTCTGTTCACTTCCAACTCCTTTCTATTCTTTTTTCCAAAAAATATTCAACCTAATATAGGTCTAACCTCCTATCTGTTGCTACTCACGTAGAATGCGAACTTGGGCCAAGCCAAATTTATTATTAAAAGTTCCTTGACGATGTTGGATCTCATCTATGAATAAATCTGTATCGTTTAATCTAGGGGTAACTAAATCAAGGGCATAAATCAAGATGAATATGAACGAGGGATGGTTTTTTGTGTCATTTTTAGACTGGGCTTGGGTATCTTCCCAAGTTTCCTACGTATCATATTATGTTTTAGGAATCAAGTATTTCGTTGTTCCTTAGGGTTGTTTATAGAGGGGATTGCCCATCCCTTTCCTTGTTCTACAAGGATTCATATTATTAGTCCCTAAGGATAATTATGTGTATATCCCGTTAATTTAGGGATAATTATGAATAGTTTAAATATCAAAATTAGAGTCTTAATTGGTAAATGATCCTTAGGATCTTCCCATAATTATCTCCTAAACACGTGGGCAAATTATCATATAAAGGAGGCTCTGCGACCTGCGTCGAGCCCCCCAGGCCATCTCGGTCCGAACTGCACTGGCCCATCTCCGTTGCGACCTAGCCGACCTGCGGTGTCGGGGGAGTGGGACCGATCTCCCACATGGGGTTCGGATCTGCCCATAAACGTGAAGTGGGGCTCCTAGCCCTTAATGTTATAGTTATTATGTCTTCATTTAATGTTTTATCAATTAGGAGATGACACGTGGTGAGGCTCAATTCAACCCTCGTCATAAGCCCCCCAGATCTGGATAAACCACTTGTTGTAAGTCAAGATCAACTAACGTTGATATTACTAGCAAGAATACTTGGTACATCATAGTATAGTAAATGCGAGTCAAAGTCGATCCCACAGAGACGATGCAACTCTAAGTATAAACGATTCTAACCTAATTAAGAAGCAACATAGAGGCGGTCATGGACCAACAATAAACATAAAAGCAAACTTGGTATTCCTCCCTCTCTTCTGACCGACCTACTAACTTGGATTAATTAATCGTTATGTTTACTTCCCCACATAATTTCCTTAAATTAATCATGAGCTTCAGTTTTAATTATCTTTATCAGCTACGGGTGCAACTCCTACTCCTATCTACTCCGACAATAGTAGTAGACAATCTATACGCAAGCTACCCTCCTTAATTGGTCTGTAATAGCCCATACGCATAAAGAACTAGAATTGCCTATATCGAGCGCTAACTCATACCGCTAACCAACATAGACAACTGTCGACATTGATCAGCACGTTCCTAGGGCCCATTCAAGACTATGTCCAAACTTAGCACTTCACTATTCGTATTTCATGCCAGCTTACGATTACAATAAGCAGATTGGCCAGATCAAACCTACTGTTAATTAAACATGTCGATCAACGTAGCTGTAGTGAATCCCAATTTTAGGTTTTTGAAATAATGCCTCGGTAAACCAGTATAGACCGCCGGTTTACCGGGGTCAGCTTTTCCTATCCCTGGATCTACATTGCTCAATTACGATTATTATAAGTAAATTATGGGGTCTTTAAACATGCAGATTGACTTAAACACATAAATACGAACAGATCTACCATATTGAAGATAAAAAGGAACGTTCAAAGCTTCATACCTTCAACGATGGAGATCTAGTTCGATCTACTCAAGCTAGAGATGGTGGAGAAAGGGAGGAAGCCAGAAATAACCCTTCAAAAGCTTGAATAACTTTATGTCATCAAATTATGTAATGTTTGTAATGTAATATGCAAAACTTATGAAAACTTATGCAATAATCTGTAATTGCGGCCTTATATAGATACAATGACCGACTTATGACTTTCTAAAACCCTAACCGACCTAGATAATGCGGCAGAATCTGTTTCATGTCAAACAAGTCCTCGGTTTACCGGACCTAGCCCTCGGTAAACCGGGCCGACTTTTCATCTTTTTCTTCAGTAGACTTCTTCTTGGACTTTAATCACTTGGCCCAATACACTTCCTTTGGTCCAGATCCACTCTCCAATTCTCCAGATCCGGTGCATCCTATAAAACACGCAAAATGAGACAAAACAGTACCAAATCTTTGGGAAAATAACATAGATGCAGAATTACGATCCTGGAAACATGCACATAGCATTTAACATATATTCCACATAATAACAAGCCTATTTATCCTATCTTGAGCGGAATTCGGGGCAAATAATGGTATAATTATTGGTACCATTTAGAGCGTTATCAACTACCCCCCACTTAGCTTTTGATCATCCCGAACAAAAAGGCGAAAAGAAAACAACACTCTGATTAGTATACAAGTTAATTAAAAACAACTATGCCTCACTAAGTCAAGATCAAGATCATGCCACTCATATCCATCAGTAATGCATTAAACACTATTCACATCATGAGTCAATGTGTGTGTGCAATAACTTTCACAACCGCTTAGTAATGCAGACAATCTCACATTACGTCAACCCGTAGTCGAACTAACCTGTCTCGAAAATGTTATGGATTAATTAATTGTGCTGGCAAGGCGGATCGAGAACCGAGTATATATTACTCCTAAGCTCGCGTTTATCGGTCTATGCAAAAGTCGTGCGTCTTACGCTCCATCGACTAAGATCTTTTGCCAAAGAGGTTATAAATGTATGTATTTCAATGCACTTCTCTTTCTTGGCGGGTGAACTCTCATTGATTTATCAATCCTCATGGTCTCACTCTTGATAAACTACCGAATCTGAAATTCCTTTGCCTTCATAAGCGTTGGTGAAACATAATTCGGGATGAACCCAGGGTCAACTCTAGTCAAAGCAATATGCTATCGACTACACACCAAGGGAAGTGAGTTATACGTGGTTAAAATGGTGGCTCATAATAGAATACGCGCTTAATATGCCACTACTTCAGAATTGGGCATTCCTTTCACTCATACAAAGTAAAACAAAGATGAAATCAATTAACTCGAAAAGATCAAAGATATCATAATTTTTCAAAATTTTGTCGAAATGAGTCAAATTCTAAGTGGTGAATCATGCATCAAAGAGAATCAAGATAATCACGCATTTACGGAATATAATGCTAAGAAGCTAAGTGATGTTCCTTACCCCACACTTAATCGAAACATTGTCCCCAATGTGAAAGATGAAAAATGAAAAGGAACTTAGCTTCGGTTAAGGGTGGAACAAAAGAAAAAGTGGATCGTCATATAAATCATCGGGCTCATTTAAGTAGTCCGTGAAGAATCTACGCTAAGTATCTCAAACAAACCAAGAAGAATAGCGGTGACAAGAAATCATATAAAAAAATGGCGATAGTAAAAGAGAAAATAATTAACTCCAAAACAAATTAAGCCGTCAAAATCATTATATTAAAATTATTCTGCTACATGTCTCGGATTTTATGCTAAACGAAATATAACAAGTAATAAAATAAATCCGGTTTACCCCAAGTGCAGGGATCGTAGTATAATGATTAAAACCGGAGTCGAACTCACAGGGAATCTTCTTTGTCTAGTTTGATTAATTTTCCTAAAGTTGTCACGAGAAGTAAAAACGTCATATCCTAAAATAACAAAACCAAATGAAGTAGTAATGAAAACGATAAAGAACAAACTGGACAGAAGATCTAAAATCCAAAGCCAGAAAAGATAGCTGCGAACCGGATTAACGACGATGATTCTAATCTATAAACTAAAAATGCAATAAAAACTATAAAATTATTTCGATGACTATGGTGAGCACAAATGATTTTTTTCTTTCAATTAATCTAAAAATGAACAAGCAATGATCCACCGATCCCGCAACCCTAATTTTCGACTCTTAGGTTGTCTTGTGATGATTTAACGAAAATTGTGATTCACCTATCGTGAGTATGAATTTCTAATGTCTTAGAAAAATTCTCCTATCAATCTCCTTCATCTATCGATTTGAAAGATTAATGCTTTGACTAACGAGGTGAGAGATTTGTTCAATCTTGCAACCTAGATTTCCAACCTAACGACCATCGTTATTAGATTAAAAACCTAATCTTGACTATGGTGATCTTGGTTTAACAATCAATTCTCATCAATTATTAAACAATAAAATATGCAACACATTCATCAATGGAAATTGCACAACAATAAAAATCATAGAAAAGATACAATTAAATTAAACTCACAAGACAAACCAAATCCGAAAATCAAGATGTTGCTGAGAACGGTTTCACAAAACATGTTACAAACTGCTTCAGCCTCTCACCATAGCCAGTACCAGACGGAATAAAAAAATAAAATAAAAAATGGAAAAGCACTCGGTCGACCGAGTGAAAAGGTTCGGTCGACCGAACCCAACAATCGCCTAGGGTTTCGTGCGGTATTTGTTCTTCAGAAAAAACTATGTATCCCCCCTCTGTCTGCTGATGACTCCATCCTTTTATAATGTTTTTTTCCGAGAATAATATAATTATTATTCTTTTCTCTTATTATTTGAAAAAGAAAAATCTAAACCCTAACAAAATATAAAAATAAAGATAATCCCTATTTTATCCTTTGTTTAATCTTCAAATAAATGTTGTTTGAAACTCCTTCAACTCTTTGATTCGTCCACGATATGCTCGTTGTACCTACAATAATATAAACATTCAAAGTGTAACATCACATATATAAATAGATAACTGCCAATAAAATCACGTAAATAACCCGACTTTGCACTCTAATACTTTCCAACTTCATTCTTTCCATAAATCCATTAAACACTTAATTTTCTATAAAAATTAATAAATTACCAAGGATATTGTTACGAAATAATGTAATATAAATCGTAAAAATCACCGTAAACACTACATCAACTAGTTAGGAAAGAAAAAGAAAAACAAAAAGGAAAAAAAAATGGAAAACAACAACCAAAAGAAAAAGACTAATCCTCATCAGAATAACCCTCCCAGTCATCTCTAGGCTCAAAACCGGGTGGAGGTGCAGAACTTGAGGCAACAGCGGCGGAAGAAGAGGCTTGGTGATGTGGGGCAGTCCTAGGTGGTGAGATCGATGGAGGTATGCCAAAGAGGTCTATAATCCTATCCATCTTGCGATGCAGACTCGTAATCTCTCTAGAGTGCTCCTCTAGCATAGCTCTCTGAGTCCGGGGTGCTCCGAGGACCGGAGTACGCTCCCTCTCAGCTCTTTAACCGACCCGTCTTGGTACTTTTTGAACCTACTGTGAATTGATCTTCGGCTCAGGGTCTTCCCAATCATCACTGACGAAAATTTTCACCTCATCCTCTAAGGCAAACATGTCAATCATCGGCCCGTATGGTAACAGCTTGTGCTCAGACGTGGCAGCAAGCTCGTGAATACAGCTATGCATCAAAAGACCGATGTTGACCGGAGATCCCTGCTCTAAATAAAACATCAACTCTGCCCTCTTGGTAGTGACAGAGACCTTGTGCTTGGTCGGTAGAAGGCGGGCACAAACAAATCTGTTTACCATCTTCCGATCCCAGGATAACTCGCTCTCTAGGAAGATGGTAGGGGCTCCAATCGGGTTACGCTTCCATTGTACCCCAAAAAATTTAGCTATCATATCCATCCTCTCCAAATCTTTAATGTTGCTCGAGGATGTGTACTCATCCAGGCCCACCGGTGGATGTCTAACCCTAAAATAAGCATTGATCCGCTCAATCGAAAAGTCAACCTTAACACCATGGCCCATAGCATATGTGGCTCCGGGGTTATGCGAAACATAAGCATAAAATTCTCTTACCACCGTGGCATTCAACCGAGTCTGTGAGTCCGCCCTGTCCAAAATTTCTTGTGCTTGTAGGGCATCGGGCAAGATCGACCCGTAATCGACTAAGTCTACCCCTCGTTCACGAGCCACTGGTCTTGCGTTCCAATGCCCTCGGAACGACTCGTAGATTTCCAAAGAATGGAATTGCTCAACCCCGTCTATCAAAGGGTTAATTAGCATCTCCATAGACACTCTGATAACCACTGGGACGAACAGCTAAACGGCTACGCTTTGGACCCATCCTGGATGATAACAGGACCTGATAGAAAAGATTTTTCTGGAAAATTAACCCTCGGTAAACCGGAGGTAAGGTTCGGTTTACCGGCCTGACTTCTTCTGATTTTCTTTCTGGACTGTGCCTCTAATGATAAAGGATGAAGAAATGTAGCCCCTCACTAGCACAACAACACTAGACAGCAACAGGGGTGAAGAAAATGAGTGTTTTGGTTGGTGAAAATGGAAGAAAGGTTTGATTTTGGTGGAGGTTTGGTGGTGATAGTGGTGGTGATGGTGTCCGACTGAATTTAAGAAGAAGACGAAATGGGAGAAGTTTGATGATTTGAGGAGATGATAGTTGAGGGAATGATGATAATGGTGGTGAATGGATGGTTTAATTAAATAGGAGAAATGAGTGAAGGTGGAAGGATTTAGTGGGATAGTGGGTGAATGAGTAATTAGGGTGAGGGATTTGAGGGGGTGATTGATGGGATTGAGGTGGAGTTATGGTGGAGTGTGGGAAAGGATGAAAGATTTGAAAAAAGGGGAAAAGGTTGATGTTTCTGCTGACTGGTGGTATCTGATGCAACGTGTGTCCTCCACGTGGCTCTATAAGTTTAGCTTTTTAAACTGACGTTCAGAAATCCGAAAATCTTGGCTCTGTAAACCGGAGGTAACCCTCGGTTTACCGGGGGTTCTTTTTCCCCAGATTTCTCTATAGTCCTTCCATGCACTCCTTATTCAACCTCTCTGCTCAATTCTACCTCAAATTGACTAGCCTCTTACTCTTTCTGTTGCTATTTCCGACTCAATCCTAACCTACTTCACTGGAATCCACAACGAGTAAAAAAAAACCTTTCCACAACCATTCGGTTTCAAGCCTAAGGGTGCGGTAGGATGAAACAAAGCTCGTCCCTTCATACGGCTACTTTTATTCATTCCTAATATACCTTAGGGTTTAAAGAATTAGTTCTGAGTTTATAGTTGCCAGCTCGACTTTCTTTAGATTTCCGATCATTCAGGGGTTGGAGCTTTAACTCGCCAAACTTTTGCTCCAGAGGTTTGCACCTTTATAGAACCTTTTTGAGCTCTCTTCCTAGCACGCCTCTCTCTCTTAGCTTGCGTACTAGGCCTGCCTCTGCGTCAATATTTAGACTTTAGATCCAAGGACTCAACATTCCCTACTTTACGCTTAACTCGTTCACTACGCAACACGGAAGGACTAGCTTCCGTGAGCATCTTGTTTTGGTCCTTCTCTTCTCTCTCCCTCAGCAATAATCTCATGAATTCCTGCTCAACGGTTTCTAGTACAACCTCTCCATGCTTATGCCCTTCTATCTCCATAATTTCCACCTTTCCCGAAGCATACGTCATCTTGCAACTTTCCGGTCTATTTTCCAGGGGCTCTAAGATCTTAAAAGATACAGCATCATTATTCAATCTTAAGGTATCTCCTTATTATCAAAATCCATGACTGCCATGCTTGTCGCTAAGAAAGTTTTTCCTAACAGAACTGGGGCACTTGGGTCCTCTGGTACGTCTATAACTGTAAAATCAATTGGATAACTAAACCCTCCTGCCTTAATCGTGCACTTCCTAAGCAGACCGGCAGGCATATCTCTAGTTCTATCAACGAAGGTCATGGTCCTGGTTTGATTCATAACGACCAGAAGCTTGATCTTTTGGCAGAGGGAAAATGGTAGAATGTTGCAACTCGAGCCAGAGTCGCAGAGACCTAATCCTACTGATATACCATTAACAAAAATTGAGAGTCGGAACGTGCCATGGTCGCCTAACTTCACAACGGTGTCTGATTTAGGGTAATCCTCAGGCTTAGAGAACATCGTGTCAGGATCCTCTTCAGGATCATCAGAATCATAATCCGAAGATGATATTTCAATTAACTCGAAAGGGAACTCCCCTGGACGATACGTGCTATACTCCTTAAAGTTTTCTTCAGGCTCTTGCTTGATTACTTCTTTCTCTTTTTCCAACCGCTTCTTAATAGCTTCAAAATGCTCTCTTGCTTTAGATCCAGGGTACATGGAAATCGGTGTGATGTTCACTATCGTTCTAGGCAAATTGCTTGACTTGTTTGCTCTCTTTCAACTCCGGTTTGATCGAATCTCTGAAGTGTTTTGATCTTCCTGCAAAAAGACAAAATAAAACAAAGAAAAGGTTAGCAACTTCCGCTTCAGTTGGGTATGATCCCAAGCATATTGCGGACTCTACTGAACTAAAATCAATAGGAATAACACTGAATAACAGGCCGGGCCGCATGTAATTCAATTTTCGGACCTCGGTAACCCGGGGTTACCTCGTAACAGTGCCACGAAATTTCTCTTTCTGGTAGTTTAACAAGTGCAGGTTGATCCAGAACGACTCAAGAATCAAAAGAAAATAAAATACAACAAAAACGACTTCTTAATCAGAATTAAAACGTTTATATTTGAAATTGACCATTGTCACCGGCAACAGCACCAAAAAATCTTGATCGCGTGTAAGTCACTTACGTCGATATTACTAGCAAGAATACTAGGTACATCGTAGTATAGTAAATGCGAGTCAAGGACGATCCCACAGAGACGATGCAACTCTAATTATAAACGATTCTAACCTAATTAAGAAGCAACATGGAGGCGGTCATGGACCAACAATAAACATACAAACAAACTTGTTATACAAAATTATAAACAATTCTAACCTAATTACGTTTACTTCCCCACAGAATTCACTTAAATTAATCGCCAGCTTTAGTTTTAATTATCATTATCAGCTACGGGTGCAACTACTACTCCTATATACTCTGACAATGGTAGTAGACAATCTATACGCAAGCTACCCTCCTTAATTTGCCCCTAATAGCCCATACGCATAAAGACCTAGAATTTCCGATATTGAGCGCTAACTCATACCGCTAACCCGCCTAGACAGCTGTCGACAGTGATCAGCACGTTCCTAGGGTCCATTCAAGACTATGTCCAAACTTAGCACTTCACTATTCGTATTTCATGCCAGTTTACGATTACAATAAGTAGATTGGCCAGATCTAATCTGCTGTTAATTAATCCTGTCGATCAATGTAGCTGTATTGAATCCCAGTTTTAGGTTTTCGAAATAACGCCTCGGTAAACCGGTATAGACTGCTGGTTTACCGGGGTTAGCTTTTCCTATCCCTGGATCTACATTGCTCAATTACGATTATTCTAAGTAAATTATGTGGTGTTTAAACATGCAGATCAACTAAATCACATAAATACGAACAGATCTATCATATTGAAGACAAAAAGGAACGTTCAAAGCTTCATACCTTCAACGATGGAGATCTAGCTCGATCTACTCAAGCTAGAGATGGTGGAGAAAGGGAGGAAGCCAGAAATAACCCTTCAAAAGCTTGAATAACTTTATTTCATCAATTAAGTAATGTTTGTAATGTAATATGCAAAACTTATGAAAACTTATGCAATAATCTGTAATTGCGGCCTTATAAAGATACAATGACCGACTTATGACTCTCTAAAACCCTAACAGACCTAGATAATGAGGCTGAATCAGTTTCGTGTCAAACAAGTCCTCGGTTTACCGGACCTAGCCCTCGGTAAACCGGGCCGACTTTTCTTCTTTTTCTTCAGTAGATTTCTTCTTGGACTTTAATCACTTGGCCCAATACACTTCCTTTGGTCCAGATCCACTCTTCAATGCTCCATATCCGGTACATCCTATAAAACACGCAAAACGAGACAAAATAGTACAAAATCTTTGGGAAAATAACATAGATGCAGAATTACGATCCTGGAAACATGCACATAGCATTTAACCTATATTCCACATAATAACGAGCCTATTTATCCTCTTTTGAGCATAATTCAGGGCAAATAATGGTATAATTATTTGTACCATTTAGAGCGTTATCACGGATCTGTTAGAGGTGCTGCTCGGTCACTATCATCTAGGCTTGTAGAATTTTACAATTACCTACTCTGCCAGGTGGCATAGTTATTGTTATGACGCTGTCATTCCTGCCCATGTCTTCTAAAGTGGAACGGTTTTTTGAGAACGTTGTTGCAGCTCCTTATTTAGTGCCTTCTGCGGCTACTTCTTCTGCTTCAGCGGCTCTTGCCGAGCTGTTCCAGGTCAATGCTTCTGTTGAGACTCTTACTCCTGCTACAGAGTCGGGGCAGAGCTCAGCCCTTAATGTTTATTAGGTTTTTGAACTTTTATTCGTTTATGCTTCATTGTATTTTCACGAGCCCGACCTACGTAGCTCAACTGGGGTCCCTCTGGGGACTTAGGAAGTTTACTTCGCAAAATTAATGAGCCTAACATGTGGAGCTCGAAAAATTTATCCGACATACGGACTTGAGTGAGTCTGACCTGTAGACTGGCTTTTTGGAGTTAGTCCGACCTGCAGAGCTCAGCTTTGCAAATGCATTGAGCCTGACATCCAGTGCTCTGAATTTCAGTGCATCCTACAGACTTGCTTTCTGAGGAGTACGACATGCGGAGCTCAGTTTGAGTTCATCTGCGAACTAATTTTGTCCCGCAAACTTAATGAGCCTGGCCTGCAGAGCTGATCCGTCCTGCGGTTTATTGATTGAGTCCGTCCTGCGGACTGATTTTATGATGAGTCTGACTTGTGGAGCTCGGTTTTGAGTTTGTCTACGAACTAAGGAAGTTTGGTCTACAAAATATACGGAGGCTGAGCTAGAGAGCTCATACTTTCGTCTGTCCTGCTGACTGGGCAAGTTTGTCCTGCAAACTTGGTGAGTCCGATCTGCGAAGGTCAATCGAGGAGTTTGACCTGCAAACTTTGTTGAGTCTGACCTGCGGAGTTCTGAAAGTTGATATATGTCCTACAGACTTAAGCAACTTTTCGAGTCCGTCCTGCGGAGCTCAAGCTTCAGAGTCTGACCTGCGGAGCTCAAGTTTCTGAGACCGACCTGTGGAGCTCAAGTTTTGGAGTCTGACTTGCAGACTTTGGAGAAAAACTTCCAAAATTTTCAAGTACAATGTTTTAATATATGGAAATTATTTGCAAGTTCTCATTCCTTAATTTTATTTTCAGCACTTACCTGAAGTACTCTGATCTGCAGTGGGGTGTGCAAATAATTTGCAAGTTCTCTTGCCTTAATATTATTTTCATCACTTACCTTAATTTTTTGTTCGGAACTGTCCTACAGACTTAGTGAGTTTGGCTATTGCCAACTTAGTGAGTTTGGCTGCCAACTTGCTGAGTCTGATCTACGGAGATCAGTTCGGGTCTGTCTTACAGACTTAACAAATGCGGCTAGGTCCGAACTGCCGACTCAGTTGTCAGTCCTGCTGACTTAGCGAGTTTTTTCTGAGTTCATTTTGTGAAGCTCAGTTCGTCTGTCCTGCAAACTTAATTATTTATTATTATTATTATTAATATATTTTTGAGCCTGACCTGCAGATTTTGAGTCTCAGGTAGACTTAATTTTTTGAGTCTGACTTGCAGACTTAACAAATTTGACAAATTCCGATCTGTGGAGCTCAGTTGGTCTGTCCTGTAGACCTAATAATTTTGACTGGGTCAGACCTGCAGATCTCTAGTTTCTGTCCGTCATGCGGACTTAATGAGTTGGTCCTTTACCACCTTTTGAGTCTGACCTGCAGAGCTCAGTTCGATGAATCTGACCAGCAAACATTGTGCAGTCCAACCTACTGAGCTCAATCTTTGGAGTCCGACCTGCTGACTTAATGGGTTTATCCTTTGCAAACTTACCGTGTCTGACCTGCAAAGCTCATGTTCTGAGTCTGACCTGCAGATCTCTGTTAGCCCGGCCTGCAAACTTAATAAAATTTGCTGACATATGTTTACTGAGTCCGACTGGCGGAGCTCAGATGTCAGTTTTAATGATTTGAGCGGAGTCCGTTCTTCGGAGCTCGGCTTGTCTGTCTTGCAGACTTAATGTTTTGGAGTCTTCTCAGGAAGACTAAACTTTTTGGGGTCTGCTTAGGCAGACATAATTTCTTGGGGTCTGCTCAGGTAGACTTAATTTTTTGAAGTCTGCCCTGCAGACTTAGTTTTTTCGAGTCTGACTTGCAGACTTAAATTTTTTGGGTCTGTCAAACTGACTTTATTTTTTGAGTCTCAAAAATTGTATAAGTACAAAAGTTGAAATTTTTTGCAACTTACCTTGCTTTTTTCGGCTGTTTTCCTTGCAAAATTTCTTACACTTGCATTCTGTAAGTCTTACTTTTTAGTGCTTACTTGAAAGTGATTTGACGTCTTCTCGTCTGATCTGCTATTCCAGCCCTCCAGTATGCCATTCAATAACTTATAGTTTTTGGATGGAATATTTAACTTAAAGCACTTGCCTTAGCCTTTTTCTTTGATGCTCGATGTCCATCCTGCAAATTTAATGGAGTTACATTGAGTCCATCTTGTGGAGTTCAGCTAGTCCGTCCTGCGGACTTATTATGATTTAATTGAATCTGCCCTGCGGAGCTTAGCTTGTCTGTCCTATGGACTTAATTAGATTGTCTTTCGCAAACTTTGAAATTACATTGAGTCCGTCTTGCGGACTTCATTATTTTACACTGAGTCCGTCCTATGGAGCTCAGCTTGTCAGTCCTGCGGACTTAATTACTTTATCTTTTGCAAATTTTGAATACACTGAGTCCATCCACCGGAGCTCAGTCTGTCCGTCATGCAGACTTAATTATAGTACACTGAGTCCGTCTTGCAGAGCTCAGCTTGTCCGTCCTGCGGACTTAATTAGTTTGTCCTTTGCAAACTTTGAAATTACACTGAGTCCGTCATGCGGACTTGTATATATATATATATTGTTGAGTCCGACCTGTGGAGCTTAGTTTGTCAGTCTTGCTGACTTAATGAATTTTTGCTGAGTCCGACCTGCGAAACTCAGTTAGTTTGTCCTGGGAACTTTATTGAATTTGACTATGTCCGACCTGTGGATCTCAGTTAGGTCGTCCTGTGAATTTTATTCGTTTGTCCTTTGCAAACTTGATCAAAGCCATCACGTTTAATGGAAAGGAGATTTGCTATTGAAATAACATGAGTGTGATAACACAGAGTATCAAAATTGAAACTGAAAAAACAAAGCAATTTAATAAAGTTTGGAACCTGTCCTAGACGCATAATTTGCAGAGGTTGTTGGTAGGCCAACTTCGTGGAATGGTCCTGCCATTAAAATTATCCTCTGATGGATCTCTTAGATCCTTCCCTTGGGCTGCTGCCTGGACAACGGCGTATAAGACCGCTTGGTCTTATAGATGATTCGCTCGAGGTTGAGCTCTGAATATGATGCCGAGCCAAGCTCGGTCTCTTAGAAGATTCGCTCGAGGTTGAGCTCCAAATATGATGCCGAGCCGAGCTCGGTCTTATAGAAGATTCGCTCAAGAGGGCTCCAAATATGATGCCGAACGGAGCTCGGTCTTATAGAATATTTGCTCAAGAGAGCTCCAAAAATATGATGCCGATCCGAGCTCGGTCTAATAGAAGATTTGCTCGAGGTGAACACCTAATATGATGCCGAGCCGAGCTCGGTCTTATAGAAGATTTGCTCGAGGTGAGTTCTAAATATGATGCCGAGACGAGCTCGGTCTTATAGAAGATTTGCTCAAGAGAGCTCCAAATATGATGCCGAGCCGAGCTCGGTCTTATAGAAGATTTGCTCAAGAGATCTCCAAATATGATGCTGAGACGAGCTCGGTCTTATAGAATATTAGCTCAATGTGAGCTCCAAATATGATGCCGAGAGGAGCTCGGTCTTATTAAAGATTCGCTCAGTAGAGCTCCAAATATGATGCCGAGCCGATCTCGGTCTAGTAGAAGATTTTCTCGAGGTGAGCTCCAAATATGATGCCAAGCTGAGCTCCGTCTTATAGAAGATTCGCTCGAGATGAGCTCCAAATATAATGCCAAGCTCGGTCTTATTAAATATTCGCTCAGTAGAGCTCCAAATATGATGCCGAGCCGAGCTCGGTCTTATGAAAAACTGATGAGAAAAGCTCATCCCGCCACGTTCTGTAGGGAGAGTTCCAAAACAAGATAGCTTGACCCGCCATGTTCGGTAGAATGAGTTCCAAAATAAGATAGCTCGACCCACCATGTTCGGTAGGGTGAGTTCCAAAATAAGATAGGTCGTTTAAGTTGTAAAAACAGGAATAAATTTCAATGAGGGCTCATACCCGGATAGCTTGTAATGAGAGAGCTCGCTGATAGAGAGCTTGTAATTAGAGAGCTCATACTGGAGAGCTTGAGAGCTCAGCTCGGATCTTGGAGCCTGAGAGCTCGTCCATTAGCCCGACCTGCAGAGCTCATGTCAAACTATCTGTCATACAGACTTAGAGAGCTTGTCCTTTGCATCTTTCCGAGGACGATCATGCATCTAAACGGACTCCGATCGGCACGAAATTTGGAGGGCTTGTTCGACCCTCCTTATTCTTGAATCTGAACGGTGGAATTCTTGTTCCAACGGTGAAATCTCTGGGAATCTGATCTGACAGCGTTTTTGGTGACTGCTGTGTTTTTGGGGATACAGCAGCAACTTTATTGCGACGATCGGACATGTAAATGGACTCCGATTAGCAGAAAATTTGAAGGGTTTGTTTTTTCCTCCTTCTTCTTCAATCTGAACGGTGGAATTCTTGTTCCAACAATGCAATCTATGGAAATAAGCCTCTGATCTTACTGCGTTTTGGTGACTGCTGAGTTTTTGGTGATACAACAGCAACTTTCTCATGACGATCGGACATGTAAATGGACTCCGATCGGAACGAAATTTCGAGGACTTGTTCTTACCTCTTTTTTCTTCAATCTGAATGGTGGAATTTGTGTTCCAACGGTGAATCTCTAGAAATTGGCCTCCGATATGACTGCCTTTTTTGTGACTGCTGCGTTTTTTGTGATACATCAGCAACTTTCTCACGACGATCGGACATGTAAACGGACTCGATCAGCACTAAATTTGGAGGGCTTCTTCGACCCTCCTTCTTTTTCAATCTGAATGGTGGAATTCTTGTTCCAACTGTTGAATCTCCGGCAATAAGCCGTTGATCTAACTGTATTTTGGACATGTTTTTGCCATAAACTTGATTACGAACAACCTCAATCCATTACCGATATAAGACCCTCATTCTAGAACCATTTCACGATGCTGGATCTCGTCTATGAATCAAGGGCATAAATCAAGATGAATATGAACGAGGGATGGTTTTTTGGGTGTTTTTTAAACTAAGCTTGGGTATCTTCAATTCCCAAGTTTGCTACGTATCATGTTATATTTCAGGAATCAAGTCTTTCGTAGTTCCATAGAGTTGTTTATAGAGGGGATGGCTCATCCCTTTCCTTGTTCTACAAGAATTCATATTATTAGTCCCTAAGGATAATTATGAGTATATCCCGTTAATTTAGGGATAATTATGGATAGTTTAAATATCAAAATCAGAGTTTAAATGGGTAAAAGATCCTTAGGATCTTCCCATAATTATCTCATAAGCACGTGGGCTAATTATCATATAAATGAGGCTCTGGCCGACCTACGTTGAGCCCCCCAGGCCATCTCGGCCCGAACTGCACTGGCCCATCTCCGTTGCGACCTAGCCGACCTGCGGTGGTCGGAGGGAGCAGGACCGATCTCTTACCTGGGGTTCGGATCTGCCCTTAGGCGTGAAGTGAGGTTCCTGGCCCTTAATGTTATAGTTTTTATATATCCATTTAATGTTTGATCAATTAAGAGATGACACGTGGCGAGGCTCAGTTCAAACCTTGTCATTCATATATAATAATAATAATAACAATAATAATAATAATAATACTTAATTATTATAAACGGTCCTTTTAATAATAAAAACCCGATGTGAATGAAAGAGTGAAAATCCACGGTTGGCTTCGACACTTTGTCTTTTCTTCAACACTCGAGATCCCAATATAGCTGAAAACTGAAACTACAGATTCGTGAAATGCACTTTCCTTCCATCTTCCAAAAACTGCTCTAGAAGTGTCAAAATGTTTCATCTTCTCTCTCGAGTTCCCAAAACCTGAAAACCATCCAAAAACACCCGGAACAAAACATCTCCCGACAAAATAGATATAAAATAAGCGCATAAAACACCACAAAATATGGACTCATCAAGTTACAAAGGCAGTCTTTTGGATATCATCTTCCGTCATCGAATCTGATGGAATGCATACCTCAAGTCTATTATTGAAAATGCCCTAGCACTCCCTAACTCATCCAACAATTCAACAATTAGAGGAATATGGTAGCTATCTTTGACAACCAAATCATTCAACCTACTGTAACTCACAAACATCTTCAGGTTCTATTTTTTTCACAATGAGCAATGTTGATGAAAACGGACTACTATTGTGCAGTATAATCCCCCGTTGTAGATTTGATCCACCAACTACTATACTTTATCCTTTTGATAGTGAGAATACGTATAAGGTTTCAGTTTCACAGGTCCAACACCCATTTTCAAAGCTATGGGTTGCTCATAGCCCCTTTTTTGGTGGCAAACCTTTGGAGTTTGCAAACACCTAATGATAGAACATTAGTAAGTTCAATAAACACATGATTCAAAGCATGTTCTTGTTTCAAATTGAAGCACCGCATTGTCCGTATATCCATTTTCTCAATTCTTCTTTAAAGATTTACAATTGATAATTGTAAGTTGAGCTTCTTCTTTGTAACTTCTCAACCTAATTTGTTCCCCCTTATTAATGAAATCTAGCTATGTCTTGTTGAAGTCAAGACCATTGGATTGTACATTTTCATCCGATCCCCCACTAATACCATGTCACATCCTCTCAGCTTGATCAATCTCAATTTTTGTTGGAACTTAGCCTATTGCAATATCCATGGAAAGTTAGGATTCTTAAAATCACCATTTTGTTTCCATCTACTACTGTGATTAACTACGGATGAGTCGGTTATGTCAAACACTGCACTTCGATCCTTGACAACTTGTTGGTCTTGGAAAGTGTGAGATGCACCATTGTCTATAAGGATGGTACTTCCAACATCTTGATTACCTTCACATTTGATTCCATTATTACACTTCAAATAACGATTCAAATTATACTAAAAAAATTGCACTCGATGTGGAGTTTTCCTACTCCAAGTTGCATGCATCCATGCACGTTGAGTTGTGATTAGAATAGAGGTATCTGTTTTTATAGTGTGGATGGATTTGTGTCAATTACATGTAATATATTACTTTATGTTATTGAAAACTGAATATGTGAATATGATGTTACCTTTAAGAAAAGAAAAAGAAAAAAAGAATGTGGTGTTAGGCTGCAATTGTAACAAATGCATCTATGCTTCATCTTATATATAGCCTAGGTTTAATTAAAATTACCAATTGAAATTGATTAGAAATATCTTTGTAAATTCTAAATCAAAAGTTATTTTTTTATGGCTAAGGGGATTTATTTATTAATCAAAATCCGCGATACAAGCATGAATAACATGAGAATGAGGGGTAGAACCCCATTCCACACATCCAACAAGATGGAGACCTTCTCTAGCTAAAAGGTGGGCAGGAATATTTCCATGCCTCTTAACAAAAGAAAAAGAAACCGAGACAAACGCTGGCATCAGCCGGCGACAATCTTCAATAATACTACCAACCGGCGAACGATCTTCAGAGGGGTTGGTCAGGCGATTATAGATCATAAGTGAGTCTCCCTAAAAATGACTCTAAAGAAACCCCAGGTGAGAGCAAAAACCAAAGCATGGTATATAGCGAGAGCCTCACCTGTTAGCACATCGAACCCTCCTTTCAGTTTCTTCGAAAAGTTGTGTATGATCCGCACGTTAGCGTCCCGGAGGATACCTCCTACCACAACCATTTTTTCACCAAAAGCAGCGTCAACATTCAATTTAAGTGTTCCGATGCTTGGAGGAATCCATTTTTCTACCATGGGTTTTTAGGTTTTTCTACCATGGGTTCTTCGTCTTCTAACTCCTCAGCTTCAACCTTAGAAGAAGTCAAGATCGAATTGATGCGTACCGCAGTTCCCTCAAAAATCCATCCATTCCGTGCCTTCCAAATATTCCACATCAGGTAAATTATTCTCACAAGCTCCTCTTGATTATCCAGCTGGAAAATGGTGTCAAAAAAATCTGTAAATGAATGCAACTGCAACTTTCATAGAAAGTCTCCCATGTGGTAATTATCCCAGACATCTTGCGAAATTTCACAATAAAAAAAAGCAGTGCCACGTAGTCTCTTCCTGACTATGTCATATCTGACATAAACCATCTCCTATTCCCCTAGTTTTTAAAGAAACCCCCGTAGCATGGGCATTATGAAGAATTTTCCAAAGGAAGTGGATAATTCTTGGCTTAATTTTGAGCTTCCATAAAGTGCGTCATATCTTGCTGCTAGATGACAAAGAAGATGATGCTGCACTAGTGGTTGGACTATGCTTCAGTTCATAAGCTAGAAGGTATCCCATTTTGACCGAATAAATCCCATTTGTAGAATAATGCCAGATTAATTTATTCTCCCGTCTTCCGGGAGATAAAGGGATCGATAATATTTTTCCTGCTTCATAATGATTGAATAGCTCACAAATAATATCTTTCTTCCATAGGCGTGTGGAAGGATTTATGAGGCTACTTACCTTTCGGTCTGAATGGGCCTGCAAAGTAGGATGTTTGCGAAAATCTAAAAGAGCAGGGATCCACGGGTCCAGCAGGATATTGATACTTTCTCTTGTACCCACTTTCCAATGAAGACCCTTGAGGAGAAGCTCTTTACCAATCATGACACTTCGCCAAATCACCGAAGGGTGCCCGGTGATAAAAGAAGATATAAATTTAGCCCGTTCAAAATATTTTGCTTTGAGGACGCGAGCCGATATAGATTCTGGATCCGTCATAATCCTCCAAGCTTTCTTTGCAAGGAGAACCTTATTAAAACATTCTAAATCTCGAAATCCAAGCCCTCCATTTACCTTTCGTTTGCAACAGGTCTCCCAAGATTTCCAGTGAATTTTGTGCTTACCCTCTGATGAGCCCCAAAAAAATTGTCTAGTAAGTTTCTCTAGATCCGTTATGATCACTTTTGGAAGGGTGGAGCACTGCATCACATATTGAGGAAGAGCCTGGATAACAACTTTGATTAAAATCTCCGTGCCTGCAGGAGATAGAAGCTTTCCTTTCCACCCGTTCTATTTCTTCTAAACTCTCTCTTTAATGTACCCAAATATATCTTTCTTCGACCGCCCAATAATTAACGGTAGACCCAAGTATTTGTTTTTACCACTGTCGAGAGGAATTTGCAAATGAGAAGATAGCTCAGCCCTCACAACTCTGCCGATGTGCTTGCTATAGAAGATAGATGATTTATGTAAATTTATCTTTTGGCCCGATAAACTTTCATACTCCGTTAGCAATTCAGAGATGGCTTGACAAGATTCATGTGTAGCTTCTGCAAAAAGCAGACTGTCGTCTGCGAATAAAAGGTATATCAGCTCACACGAATTCTGCCTACCAAAAAACACAACATGGTGAGAATTAGAATCGACTGCCCGCTGAATCATCGATGAAAATCCTTCTGCAAAAGCGGCGAGAGAGGATCTCCCTGCCTTATCCCCCTGGAAGGATGCACTGCTGGAGATGGGTGCCCGTTGATTAGAATCTGGTACTTAGGCGTAGAAATACAAGCCATGATAGACGAAATGATGGTGTCCGGAAAGCTCATTCTCTCCATAATAGCTCGAAGAAAACCCACACTCCACCCTATCAAAAGCTTTCATCATGTCGAGCTTAAGGGCCATATGATTGTGCACCCGGACTTTCCAAGATTCATTGAGTCGAATGCCTCGAAAGAAGCTATATAATGTTATCAGTAATAAGACTTCCCTTAACAAACGCCGATTGGCTAGAATAAATGATAGAATTCATAACTCTCTTCAATCTATTAACTAGAGTACGTGACAAAAGCTTGTAAACAGAGTCACATAGGCTTATTGGCCTAAAATCAGTCATCAACTTAGCCTCCTTAACTTTAGGTATAAGGGTGATGAAAGTATTGTTAATGGGTACAAAGTCTTTGCCTTCATTAAGACATCCGAGAATCACTTCTGTCATTTGTGGACCAAGAATATGCCAGAATTTTTGTATAAACACCATATGCATACCATCCGGACCCGGAGATCTTTTTCCCGGCATTTGTGCAAGGGCAATCTTAATTTCATCCTGCCTGAAAGACCTAGACAAAAAAAGAATATCCTCCTCCGAGAGTTTTTTAAACACAAGATCTTCTAGTAGATAATTATTCGTGCCATTAGTAGAATAAATATTTGTAAAGTACCTTGTAGCAGCATCATGAATTTTTGTTAACTTAGTGAGACTGTTACCGAACTCGTCTATAAGAGAGTGGAAGGTGTTTAGTTCCTTCCAGTGCGTTGCCTTGTGATGGAAATAAGAAGTGTTTTTGTCCATCGAGACAATCAATTCCGACTTCCCTCGTACTCGCCAATCTCCTCTTCAAGCAAAAGAGTGTTCTCTATATCTTTTACAATTTTCTTTTCCTTCTGGGCATCATAAGAAGTTGCAGAGTACACTTTTTCAAGCTGATTGTGGAGCTCATTTAGCCTAGCTGGCAATTCACCAAATTTGGATTTAGCCCAAGTCCTTAATTCCTCCCTTGTATTAATAATATTTCCTTGGAGCATCTCTGCCGTTGGAGTTGCTGTGTGGTGCCAAGCCCTCAGCATTTTTTGTTCAAACTCTCTTTCTTGTAGCCAAAATGGATCAAATCGAGGCAATTTCTTCCACTTTAAACAACCCGAGGTTCCTTCTTCTTCTTTAAGCAAGAGCGGCACATGGTCTGAGTAAGAAGAAACAAAGTGATGAACTTTATGTTTCGGGAACTCCATTTTCCAGTCTATGCTAGCTACCCCTCTATCGAGTTGGACTCGAGTGGAATGATCATCATTACGTCTTCTCCACGTGAATGGAGCACCAACAAACCCGAGATCAAAAAGATTGCAGTCGGTCAACGCTGAGCGGGTCGCTGAAGGAGACCTTTCGTTAGGACCATCTTGCTCGTAAGAGTAGAGAATTTCATTGAAATCTCCCGATACACACCATGGGAGATATTGATGCAGATCGTGGAGTCTTCTTAGAAGTTCCCATGAGTGTCTTCTAAGCGATGTTTCTGGGTTGCCGTAAAATCCCGTTAACCGCCACGGGAGGGCTCCGTTCTGTTCTATTCGGGCATCAATGAGACCTTGGGATGAGGAGTGCAGGATGACCTCGATGTCGGACCGCCATAGCAGTGCCAAGCCTCTGCTACTACCCTTCGATTCTTCGTAAATTCCATATTGAAATCCTAGGTGCATCTTTATCCTTTCCTTGCGTCTCTTATTCGATTTAGTCTCCGATCAAAAAAAATAACATCAGGATTGTGATCAACTATGAGGCTTTTCAGAGCCTTCTTTGCTCTAGGATTGCCCAATCCCCGACAATTCCAAGAAAATATTCTCATTATGTCATTCAGGCAAATATTGAAGAAAACGAGGTTTGAGAACAAGCAGCAAAAATTGAAGAAAACCAAAATAGAGATCGGCGTACAATTTTGTGTTATCACCTTGTATGAGAGCTACGGGGATAGAGCCGATACGATCGGGGAAGAACACTAAAGAGGGAGGGGGAGCCCTTACCGGAGGAAGGGAGGCCGGATCACCGGAGGAGAAGCCCCATGACGGGGATTAATGAAAAGTTGAAAGAAAATATAGGCTTTAAAATGTGAATTTTGAGCACGTGTCTATAATGATACACATAACATATACATGTATATATGTTGCATTGAATAAATAATAATAACATACAATTCATCCTACTTTTTTTCACCCTAACGGGATTCGAACACTGGTTTTCATGTCAGATTATAATCTAGTTCACCACTAGACCGATGCACATTGTGCATTCATCCCACTTTTGGTTGGTGAGAAATCTTTCTTTGCTCTATCATTCATATTTTTTTTTTGCTCGTTTGAACACCCGTTTATTTTTGTATGATGAATATTTGCAGGAATTTTTGGTATGAGCATGAATTTTTTTTTGCCGGGAACAACAGAGTAGTTTATGATATTTATTTTTATTTTTGATTATGGAATTATTGTTGGGAACTTTCGGTATGAGTATGGAATTTTTGTTGGGGAAGGATGAAGTTGTTTAGGTGAAATTATGTGTTTTGTTACTATGTCATAGTGTAGTATTATTAGGTCAAATCTTTTCACACTTAAAAAGGTCTTTACGCACCTAGTTTTTATTTTAGTTTTATCATTTAATTTTTTCACTAATTGATTCCGACTTAGTTTTAAACAGGATGTTAATTAGTTTACGGACCAAATTTCATTCAGAAGTGTCAAGCTGTGATTTACGGCGATATTGGATCTAGAAAGCGAACATCCGGACTCATATCCGGTCGTTGTAAAATTATTTCGACTCCGATTGATTAGCGGGATGTTGATTAGTTCTGGACCGAATTACTGATCGAGTTGTATCAATATTGCATTCGACCAATATTGAGCTTTAAAAGACCAACATCGTTTCGACTCAAATTCGGTGAGCATAAAAATTATTTCACGACTTAAATTCGGTTAGAATAACATATACTACCTCCGTCCCAAAATATAAACCATCCAGAGGTTTTCATGAGAGATTAAGAAAGTAGTGAAGTCATAAATTTGAAAGTTAATGTCTAAAATGACCATTGACTATCCTTAATGCAATAGTTGTTAAGTAATAAAATGTTGTTGGATTGATAATAAATTAGAGGTAAGATAGAAAAAATAGTAATAAATGATGCATTGGTAATGTTGAATGACTTATATTGTATGGCAAATCTAAAAGTGTAGGATGACCTATATTTTGGGACGAAGGTAGTAGTTATTAAAAGACTCTCCCTTATTATTATTAATATTTTTATTTAATTAATAATATATGTGGATAAACACTTTGAGGGGAAACACTTGGGGTGAGAAACATATATAAAAGTACGAACATTATAATAATATAATATAATAATTACCAGTAGAAGACCCTCCATCTAGCACCAAATGACGATGCTGGAAATCGTTGGGTGTAAATCCAGGCCGTATAATCTAATGGTAATTGAATCAAGGCTAAGAAAAACAGAAAAAATATGAATGAGGGGTGGTTTTGAGGATGTTTAGACTGAGCCTGAGAATACTTCTTCTCAAGTTGCCTACGTATCCTATGTATAAATCAGGAATCAAGTTTACCGTAGTTCTTATGAACGCTTATATAGGGAACACATATGCCCTAGGCCTGCATGGGCCGTGTCCATCATGGACTCCTAATCTTATTCTGAAAGAATAAGATATTCCTATGTTTATCCCTTGATTTTAGGAGATAATCACAAGATTTAAATGTTAAGTTAAATGATAGGATTAAAGCCTTTATGGCTTAAGATTCTTTCCTTAATTATCTTTACGTAAGTATACACATAAGCATGGTTGTAAGCTCTAGCCGACATGCGGCAAGCTGCCAAGGCTGTTGTGACCGAGCTGAGCAGATCCACCTCTGTTACGTCCTGGCCGACCTGCGGTGGACTCAGGAGTGCATCAGGCCGATCTCCCTTATGGGGATGAGCTCTGCCCTTAGGCCAATATTGGGGTTCATGCCCCTCGGAAGTGTGGTTTTATTTAGAATTATTCGGCGTTGGATGGTTATAGAGGTGACACGTGGCAACGTTAAATCTGACCTCCGTCATTTTGTTTTGCTTTTTGTACCGGACATTCATCCGATCGACGGTGCATAAGTAGTAAGTCTCCAGGGAATTATTTTCTGGAAAAGCCCCCTGTAAAGATTCCTTCATGTAGGATGACTGGATGAGTGTTAAGTGTGTAAAATGAAAAGAAATAGTGTAATGTTTTTTTTTTTTTTTGGTGAAAACTAAAACCAACTACTCTGTTCTTAAGCAATAAGACATACACATTGTACTAATATTATGATTAGATACACTTGAGAATTAAACCATATATATGGTGATTAAAGAATATCAGCAATATAATTTTGTTTCAATTTCTTTATAACCTTTTTTTTTTTATCAGAAACGAAAGGATTCATTAGAAACCAAAAAAACAATATATTACAACCGGACCAAAGCCGGAAAAAAGCCGAACTAATTCCGGATTACCACCGGTCTAAAGCCGGACCACAAGAAACGAAAGAGAAAAGAACATGGGATATCCCATTTCTTTATAACGTTTGATTCTTTCATTCCTATATAATTAAAGTAAAAGATCACACGATAATAAAATGTTATGTTATTCAAGTATAAATATGTGCAACACCGAAACGTATTACAGTGTATTGTGTATTGCATGAGGTTACAATAGAAGGAAGCTACATATAGCTAATTGTTTACAGATTTCTTGATGTCCACTGCCTGAAACCTGTGTTCTTCAATATATTCATCATCCATCCATCGCACCGTTTTGCAGGTGTTATACCGAAAGAGATTGGGAATTTGACATTGCTTTCATATCTATCTATATCGGATAACAATCTAAGAGGTATGGTCGATTACGAATTGTTTCCATATTTTTATATCCGTTTATTTATATTGACATTGTGAACTGCCATTGTTTTAGCTAGGTTCCATACCTGAAGATCTTGGAAATAATCTGAATATGGGATATCTCGATCTAGGGAGAAATGTGTTGAGTGGTTCAGTACCAGAAGGATTCTTCAACAGCTCCACATTGCAGACACTAGATATTTCTGGAAATTATCTTTCAGGAAGTCTACCTTCAACTACGGGTTTTTGGCTTCCAAATTTAGAATATTTTAGTTTCCATTCTAATAACTTGAGTGGAGCTATCCCGCTTTTCCTCTCGAATTCCTCCAGACTCCGTATGCTTGAACTCGGAAGAAATAATTTCAATGGAGCCATTCCTCACTTCCTTGGGGATTTGAGGTTTCTTGAATTCATAAATTTGTCTTCTAACAAGTTGACTAGTGGTTCTTCATCTTTGGAGCTAGAATTTCTAAAACAACTATACAATTGCAAATATCTCGTGTATCTAGAGTTCGAAGAGAATCCTTTGAATGGAATCCTACCAGAATCTATTGGTAATCTTTCTATATATATGGAAAATATTTATGGAAGTAGTTGTGGAATATCAGGTGAAATTCCAGCTAGTATAGGAAACTTGAGTAATTTGCTTGGATTATCTCTTCATGACAATTTATTGACCGGTTCGTTGCCAACATCGATTACGACATTAGGACATCTTCAAGGAGTTGATCTTTCAAATAATAGACTAAGTGGAGCTCTATCATGTAATTTGTTCGGCTTAAAAAGACTAAGCGATTTGTATCTATACAACAACTTGTTTTCAGGTGCCATCCCTGATTGTATTGGAAATGGTATTTCATTGAGGAAGCTCTATTTGGACCATAACAAGTTCAGTTCTACCATACCTATGAGTCTATGGAATCTGAAAGATCTTTTGGAACTTAACCTCTCATCCAATTTTCTCAATAGTTCATTGCCGATCCAAATAGGGAACTTAAACTTTGTAACGATTTTGGACTTGTCGATGAATAACCTCTCGGGTTATATTCCGGATGTGATTAGGGACTTACAGAACATGATTAATCTTTCTTTAGGCTCTAATCTATTGGAAGGACCGATTCCAGAATCAATTGGAAAGATCTTAAGTTTGCAGTCTCTAGATTTTTCTGAAAATAATTTGTCTGGCTTCATTCCAATGACGCTTGAGA
The DNA here is from genome assembly GCA_026214975.1 of Gentiana macrophylla. NCBI lineage: Eukaryota > Viridiplantae > Streptophyta > Magnoliopsida > Gentianales > Gentianaceae > Gentiana > Gentiana macrophylla. The sequence goes on from CM047808.1 coordinate 25,805,079, forward strand.
AGCTTCCGTACTTGACATTTTTCAACGTTTCGCATAACAATTTAGTTGGATTAATCCCGTCAGGTGGACCTTTTGTGAATTTCACAGAAGAATCGTTCATATTCAATAAGGCTCTCTGTGGGGACAAACGGTTTCACGTCCCTCCATGTCCTACAACATCACACAAAAAGTCATGGTTTAGAGGGCCTAAGCATATTTTGATCTTCTCTTTTAGCTTGGTCGCCTCCATTGTTGCCGTAACAGTAGTGGCTATATGTCTATTTTCTCGAAGGAAAAACAAGATAAAAAACAAAGAAAAATTGTTACAAGTTCTAGCAAACAATCGGATTTCGTTCTATGAACTTCAACAAGCTACTGATTGGTATAATGAGAGGAATTTGCTTGGGAAAGGGGGCTTCGGAGCTGTTTACAAAGGTACACTCAGAGATGGGCAGGTTGTTGCTGTTAAAGTGTTTGATTTACAAGCACAAGGAGCCTTTAAAAGTTTTGAGGTGGAGTGCGAGATGTTGCGCAATCTTCGACATCGCAATCTTACTCAAGTTATCTCATGCTGTTCTAACCTTGACTTCAAGGCAATAGTACTTGAATTTATGCCTAATGGGAGTCTTGAAAATTGGTTGCATAATTCCGAGAATCGTTTTTTAAGCTTCATGGAAAGATTGAATATTATGATTGATGTAGCATCTGCACTGCAATATCTCCATTCGGGTTACCCGACACCAGTGGTACATGCTGATTTAAAGCCGAGCAATGTTTTGCTTGATGAAGATAAGGTTGCTCATGTAAGTGATTTCGGGATTGCAAAAATGTTGGAGGAAAATAGCTTTACTTATACAAATACTATCGCAACTTTCGGCTACATTGCCCCAGGTATATATGCAGGCTTGTATTAATTGTCCTAATTAATCAGATCAATGTTATAATTTCTAGAAATCTAATTTTGGATGTCGACATGATATTTTAGAATATGGCTCGGGCGGATTGTTGTCCACAAAGTGCGACGTTTACAGCCTCGGAATCATGCTAATGGAAACCTTTACAAGAAAAAGGCCTCATGATGAAATGTTCAGTGAAGGAATGACTCTACGTGGTTGGGTGAATCAGTCTATTGGGACTGCATTGATTGATATCATGGATGATAGTCTTGTAAATACAACTGATCAAAATCTACATTTTTCAAAAATGATGGACTGTGTGACGATTATATTGAATTTAGCATTGGATTGCACAGGGGAGATTCCAAGAGAAAGAAAAAACATTGGAGAAGTTCTCGCTACTTTAAACAAAATCAAACATAAGCTTTAAGAGCTTGATTAATAGTCTTGTTGAAATGTTTAATATGTTAATTACCTACTTTCTCATCGCTTAGACTTTTGAAAGGGATGATAATTCAATATAATATCAGAGCAGGAGGTTGTGGGTCAACATTATTGTTCCCCTTGTATATTGTGAAAGTGTTGTTTCCTTATGAATATTGTGCCTCTTTGTTGATCATGTGCCATGTTGGCTCAGACAGACTTATTACAGACCCATACTTGAAGAGGCATATTACAGTGTTTAATATGTTAATTATCTACCATATCAACTTAAACTTTTGTGAGAGACGATAATTCAACGAGTCTCAAGAACACTCATCTTTCTTAATTAGCATCTTGTTTTTCGTTCTTTTACTTTGTGGCTTAAACATTCCTTGAAGTTATCCAAATTTATTTGTTTTAATCTTATGTAGTGAATAAAGTAGTTATTCTCCGAACATCATGTCTATACTACTTGTAAAGTCGTGACCCGAATATCTGAGCAACTATCGGGTACGATCTGTTCAGCCATGCCACAAAACGTACACTTCAAGATACGAGTGTCCATTTCGAGACATAAATCCTCTTATAACAATATCAAGTGGTATATATCTTTTAGGAAATCGATATATGAAAGCAACGGAATTTAAAATTTTCAATTTCCTTTTTCTAAGACCGAATTCGTTTAAACAATACACAAAGGAAAAAGTAGACAAGAATTCATACCGGAATTGATTTAAGAAAAGATCGACGCTTTGTCTAAGTGTAGTTGTGCACGGAGCCGTCCAAGTATTCGGCCTCTATCGTTGATCCATGCGAACATCCTCGGGAATCATTGTTGGGATTGCTTTTGGAAAACTTGATGCTACACCAACTTTTCCTCTCTCTCAAACTCTCAAAAGAAGCCCCGGATTATTTTCTACTGAAATAATACTCCTGTAATTGTGATACAAAAGAGTTTGACACACATTCCCTTATACAAGGGAAAGTGGCACCCCAAGCTCTCATGGATTGCATTGGAGAAGCTTTTTGAGTGGAGTAGGGAGAAAGAAAATCTTCTTCCTAATAAATTAAGGAATTATGAAAAGTAAAAATCCTTGATTGATTTATCCCTTAATTAACAAATATTCTTTTTTTTTTCAAAATTAACATATATTCTTCCATTAATTAAATTGCAAAATATATTTGTATCTTATACTCATAAATGGCGCCCCATACGTCCTAAAATAGACATTATGGAAGTTAAATTAATATATATACATATATATATAATTAATTTATATTGTATTATAATTTATTCATAATAAATAAATATTATAATATTAACTTGTCACTATAACAATTTATAGTTGGGATAATTCATTCCTTTTTTGGTTATCACTATAACCACATTTTAATTCCGGATAGAAGTTCAAATGTGTGTGACCCGATAGGCTTCCGAATATGTTAGTCGTAAGTATCTTGTCTGACTTAATTTATACAAAATGTCAGACTCTAAGTAGAGACTTATACAGAGAATTTTAACTTATTTCAGGCTTGCTATAACAGCTAGTACGGCCATCATCAAAATATAATAAAATGTTCCTAACAAAGTTGCTGAATGAAAGAATAGGGCTGCGTATTTGTAGTGCTAGGTTAAAATCCACTGCTGTCGGTAGCAAACGCCAGTTTGCCCCATGGAAAACGCCCGTTTGCCTAGAAATCTTGATGATATTAGGGTTTTGTCTTCAGTGAACCAGCGTTTACTTGCCTTGAATGCTCGGTTGATGGACCATGTCTTGAGGGTAAAGGCCCGTCTGAGTTGCCTGAATGCCAGTTTGTCTTGTATGAGCTTTCTTGATTCGGGCTGAACCCATCTAAACATGCGTTTTGGGGTGTTGTGGATGCTCGGTTGTCTGAAAATCTAACTTTCAGCATCAAGTGCTAATTCTCTGTACGCTCGTTTGAACTGTCCAAACGCCAGTTTGGTAGGCTAGATGCAAATGCCAGTTTGCCTTGATTTTCCTCCAAACTTGAATTTTCCTCCATTTCCATGCTACTTTCATGCTACGAACATGTTCCTCAGTCTAAAACATCGCCTTCCGGGTTCTCGAGTCACCTATGTCCTGCAATAACATATACGAACAAATACCACGCGTAATTCCGCAAGACAAAAGTACTCGGAAAAGAGTTAAATATCGTTAAAAAGGCGGACATTACATCGATATGACAGTTTAACTCCCCGTGCGTATAACTCACGATATTACTCTCGAAACGGTCTATATTTACCCAAAACATGTCAATAAAGTAATAAACGGGGGTTAAACTGCACACCAAAGTACAGTAAAGTTGACTCCCATCAACCACCCCACACTTAGCCTTTGCCCGTCCTCGAGTAAATTAGGCCCTTTAAAACAGACCAAGGGATCAACTTTACGAAACATGCATAGTACTGACGACATCAAGGTAAACGTAAAGTAGACACTGAATGTAAGCCGGTTGACTCTATCCTGCACAAAAACGAAGTGTGTGTGTGATAAAAACCGAGGGCTACACTCAAAGTCATTACTGGCTTTGAATACCAGCCAAATGACTACACACAACTTATACCGGGCTAGAATCTCCACTAATCGAGGCAACCAAGGCTAAATACGGTCAAGTAGGACTTGAAGGGTTATAATGTTAAGCTCGGGACGGGGTTAACCGAAAGGAAATTTGGGATTGGAGAAAAGAAAATACGAGTGAACCTAATCATTTCAAGTACTTCCACTTCGAAAACATACCAAACCACACCAAACTCCTTCGATCTTTCGACACTCATTAATACACAACTCCAACCTTAACATCATACTTTTATTCACTCAACACACTCCTTCTCTGACTTCTTTTGATCAAACTTTATTCAAACTTTTCTTTTGGACATTTTTTTCTTTTTTCTCTTTTTTTTTTCTTTCCATTCTTTTATTTTTTTTCTTTTTATTTCTTTTTCATCAGAATTTCTCGAACCACCAAGCCTCACAATAGATTTCTCAAGCTCCTCCCCTTAGTTATACTAGCTCGTACTAACCAACTCCTTTCGAAATACGCACCATCTCCCACCCCACACTTGATTTAGAAAGTGTGTCTAAAGTAACAACTAAGTCCACTCGTAAGGTGATCAAAAGAAACGTGACCAATAATACAGCTCAGGGTTAGGGTAATACATGCTAAGTAACCAAAACGGCTTATTTTCGGACGGTGGTCAGACCGTCCTCTCAAGGCTTAGAGGGGGTACGAGGATAATATGTTGGGATTTTGGCTTATTTGGCTCTGGTCGGGTCAAAGAAGCACCATGACTCTCATCCCGTATCCGGCCTAGGTAAACCTTTCTATTTCGCCTCGAAACTAGTGGTATAAGTTCGTATAGCAACCAAGCTAAGTACAACCAAGATTCTACGTGCACTACAAGGGTTCGTATCATGATAAAATAAAATCGCCATGCACACATTGCTCGACTGCTAAGACAATTGCCAACTCCATCGTGAGAAACATACATATAACGTGGTGTTGAACCGTGAAAAGTTTTAAAATTTTAAGCCACGAATCGACTCGAAACCGAACATTAACTAATCATATCACAGTTACGGACACATCTATCAATCAAAACAATCTAAAGCTAAGTCGTATCCACCCCCCACTTCGAATGAAGCAATGCCCTTAGTGCGTGAATGAGAGAGAAAATAAGACTTAGCTGGTAAACCCGGCAGAACGGCGCTATCGAATCCCGTAACAGCCTCGTGTAAGCACGCCCCAAATCCATATATCAAAGTAGACAGAAACAATGCAAAGCATGCACGGGACATGGTCCTCATGCCAAAATATATAATAGGGATATAGGGGTATAACAGTAATATGGCCCTGTCACGTCAGAAAACTCGATACGCAATACGTAACGCATAATACTAGATCACTATAGATGGATAAATAACCCCCACGGGTAAAGCACAGAACATATAAGCATAATATAAAGGCCACAGAGGTATATAATAGAGAAATCATCCATAGTGCATACAAGTAAAAGCCAAGACACGAATGAAAGTAGTAGCATGCCTTAAGGCTTACAAAACCAACCAAAATGGAAAAATAGCATCTCAAAAGTGAAAGTATCATCCAAAGTAGTAAAAATGTATCAAATGGGCAGACAACTCCTAAACATCCCGAACACCGGGCACAAACTACAAAATGAACAGCATAATGAAAGAAAAGATCAAGTCTGTCCGGGTGCAAAACTCAGAATTTTGATCCCGATTCGATTCTAACCTCCGTTCTAACACTTTTATTATCAAAAATACTCAGAAAATGGTGGGTTGCCTCCCCCCAAACGCCTTTGTTTTATGTCGTTGGCTCAACCGGGTGACACTAAACGGACTCAAACCACAAACGACTCACAGCAGCAATTCAAGCATTTCAATTCAGATAAGTAGTATCAAAAATCATCAACCAAAATCCAAGCTCAAGAAGACCAATAGCTTACGAAAAGAGAATAATGCGAGAACCATAGAAATTGAATTACTAAAAACTTACCTCTCTTGGCTCTCGATGCAACCTCCTCCCAACCGGAGAATCTTCGTTTGTTTGCCTTTCGATCCATCTTCTTTTTAAAATCCGCATCAGGCGGATGTGGCCTCTTTCTCACACCTCTATGAGCCACATGCACCAGTGGTGGTAAAAACTCAATCTCATAGAACTTATCATCACAAGGTGGATGAGTGAAGTAATCCGGGACGGACGTATCAGGGATCACTAGGCCATCCGGTGGCTTAAATATAGGTGGCTGATCAACTTGCTCTTGATCCATAGGTGAGCTTGACGGTAGAGTGAGCGATCCTAACTTCTCCTTAGTCTCGATGTCCACATGATCGACACAATCGAATCCATCGCATACTCTTTCAAGTCATCATTTTGTAGATCCTCGGATGGCGGTGTACTTGATAAAATTTGCACCTCTTCCATCTCCAAATCTTGTAGTTCCCCTTCATCGCAAAGCTTTTCAATACCAAATAATTCATGCTCACTCAAAACGATGGTCGGTACCACCGCACATCCCACCACGGTATCGTCATTTTTCATCTCAGAGGGTAGAAGTGTAGTAGGTAGAAAGTGAAACATGCCATCCTTAAATTTCACAATAGGAGGGGACGGTAATATGGGCAATCCCAACTCAATCTCTTGCTCTGGCACCTCATCATAGTAAACTAGATCCTCACTCTCACTCCCCACTGTAACTTCTTCAGTGCCAACCTCATTAGTCCTAACCACCTCTATTGCACATGCCTGCTCTTTCTGCTCGGGCCTCATCATGTCAATCAACTGCCCCACCTAGTCTTGAAGGTTGCTTAAGGTGGAGTCAGTACTTATCTTGAACTCATGTATGTCCCACAGTTGCTCTTGCATGCTCTTGTTTATTCACTCTAGTGGCTCGCATGGGGGCAAACTGATCATTCTAACTTTGATTCATCGGAGGAGAGTAGCAGGCTTCTTTCGAAGATGGATACTGATCAAACGGCTGAATCTGTGCAAAGTTGTCAACATTCCAAGCGTGAGAACCAAAATCATGATAAGCACAGGGGTTCCGATAACCCTTGTAATGTTGTGGCTCATTACTCGGATAACCATAATACTGATCCTGGTATGCACTAGGGCATTGTTAAGCCCAAGAACCCTGGTTACTCGGTTGTTGATACTGAGGCTGAGGCACATACTGTTGTTGATAATATTGTTCAGCTGCCAGTGGTTGGTAGGGGAATTGTTGTTCAGGTGAGTAGTATTGACTGGAAAATGCATCCATTTAGGCTCAAACTGCAAGATCTTAGAAAGCACCAACAACACATTCACGGTATCTCGTCACCACCACCACAACATAGGTATTGTGACTCTTCAGTTGTAAACGAGGAAAAAACAAGAAAATGAAGTAAAAACGACCTAAGTCCAAGGTTTCGTCAACTTAAAAGATATTAGACGTTACTCACCGGCAACGGCACCAAAATTCTTGATAGCAAAATACATAACCGCTAACTTTCACCGACAGAGTATCGGGTCAACGGGAGTATAGTGGTCAGAAGGTCGTATCCACAAGGAGTAATGTCTAAGTACCAAAGCTTACGTAGAACATAGTTCAGGTCAAAATTATAGTGGAAGATATTATGCTAATGCAGAAATAAAGATTAAACTACCGGTTTTACTTCTAGATATTAAAAGGAATAGTCGAACTATGATCCCACGAGCTACTTGTACCCCTTAGGAAGGACTTAACAGGGAGCATGTATTAACCGACCTACCTATCCAATGTAGTTTAACGACATCCACGGGTGCCAACTCCTAATTCTAGTGATTAGGCTGAACAACTCGATCTAACCACCCTATGTGAAGCTAATTAATTCTCCCTTCAGAAAACTGGTTAACCTAAAATGATTAACTTCTAGAGTTGCTCGAACAACGATGACAAACCTCTGTATAGGAAACGGACCTAACAACTAGGCTGAATCTACGCAACGATCCTAAAACCTTTTTCCCACATCTCACCGCAAAATGCATCTATAAGTTCGATGTGTGTGACAGTGAACTTGGTGATCAATCTAATTCAAAGATGTTATAATAAGTTTTAGGATGTGGATTATTCGTTAAAACATGATATTATGCACTACACAAATCCCTATCTCTTCCCCCTTAGGGTTTTCGCTTGCTTTCAGATAATTCGACTACACATTCAATTAGCTACTCATGATTATGCTAGAAACGGAATTAAAGATTGAAATCATAACTAAAAAAATAAATAGAAGGGAAAACATTACCATAAAACGAGCCATAAATCTGATCCACAAAATATCCAAGTAGACAGTAATCTAAAAGTCAATTTTTTGGAAGTGTAATGGAAAAGCTAATCTATAAAAAGTGTTTAGAATCGACGGGATTAATCTATGGAATGAGTGGATCAAAGGATGATCAACCTATACTAAAACCGCACCAAAATTGCCCCAAATATGTCTAAAGTCGGCAGGATATATCAAAGTTGCTGAATGAAAGAATAGGGCTGCGTATTTATAGTGCTAGGTTAAAATCCGCTGCTGTCGGTAGCAAACGCCCGTTTGCCTGGAAATCTTGATGATATTAGGGTTTCGTCTTCAGTGAACTAGCATTTACTTGCCTTGAACGCTCGGTTGATGGACCATCTCTTGAGGGTAAACGCCCGTCTGAGTTGCCTGAACGCCAGTTTGTCTTGTATGAGCTTTCTTGATTCGGGCTGAACCCATCCAAACGTGCGTTTGGGGAGTTGTCGACGCCTTCGGTTGTCGAAAATCTAAATTTCAGCATCAAGTGCTAATTCTGTGGACGCCCGCTTGAACCGGCCCAAACGCCATTTTGGGGTAGGCTTTGACGCAAACGCCGATTTGGGTAGTGCAAACGCCTGTTTGCCTTGATTTTGCTCCAAACTTGATTTTTCCTCCATTTCCATGCTACTTTCGTGCCACAAAAATGTTCCTCAGTCCAAAACATCACCTTCCGGGTTCTCGAGTCACCTAAGTCTTGCAATAACATATATGAACAAACACCATGCGTAATTCTGCAGGACAAAAGTACTCAGAAAAGAGTTAAATATCGTTAAAAAGGCGCAGTTTACTATCGATATGATAGTTTAACTCCCCGTGCGTATAACTCATGATATTACTCTCGAAACGGTCTATATCTACCCAAAACATGTCAATAAAGTGATAAACGGGGGTTAAACTACACACCAAAGTACAGTAAAGTTTACTCCCATCACCTGTATCGAACTTCATCAAAAAGAGCGTACCTGCTTGCTTGCAGCCTTATCTTTCGGGACTAGGATTTGTCAGTCGGTAAGATGCCAAGCTTCAGATAGGACACTATGGAGTCCATCCAGGTGGCCTATAGACTGACTGGCTGAACTTCACTCAGGACATAACTGCGCTCGGCCAGCTGTTCTACTGGGAATTTTTTGTCTAAAAAGAAGTTGAATGATAATTTTGAGAGGGTGTCAGCTCTCCTATTCTTAGATCGAGAGACCTGCTCGATCTGAAATGTCTTGAAGTTCTTTAGCAATGCTTGGCTCTTTGCCAGTACTTTTTCATTGATTCCTCCTTCGCTTCATAATCCTCTTTGACGTGATTGACTACCAGCTAAGAATCACGAAACACTCGTAGGTTAACCGCGCCGAGCTTGATAGCCAGTCGGAGCCCGGTAATTAAAGCTTCATACTCCGCCTCGTTGTTTGTTGCCTTGAACTTGAAACGCAAGGCATACGGGAATTCCTCTCCTTTTGGACTGAGGAGTAAGAGACCTGCCCCTGATCCATCTTTCCCTGAAGCACCATCAACAAAAAGAGTCCATGTATCGACCTGCCCTGCTAGTGGTTCTCTTTCAACTTCAACTTGAATTCCTTCAGCTAAGAAGTCTGCTAAAGCTTGAGCTTTTATAGCAGTCCTAGGTTGGAAATCTATGTCATACTCTGCAAGTTCTATAACCCATTTAGCTAGCCTGCCTGAGGTATCTGGTCGAGCCAAAATCTGACGCAGAGGCTGATCTGTTACCACGGTGATCAGGTGTACTTGAAAGTATGGCCTCAGTTTTCTAGAGGCGTGCACCAAAGCCAAGGCCAGCTTTTCCGCGTTTGTGTACCTGACCGCTGGTCCATGTAAAGCCCTGCTTACATAAAACACTGGTATCTGTATATGATCCTCCTCTCTAATCAAAACTGTACTGATTTCTTCCTCTACAACTGCTAAGTATAAGAGTAGAGTTTCCCCTTCCTGAGGAGACGTTGGTTGGCAGCTCGGCCATGTATGTTTTGTGGTCCTCAAACTCCTTTTGGATGTCCTCGTTCCACTTGAAAAGGCTTGTCTTCCTCAGGATTTTAAAGAACGGCAAAGCATGCTGTGCTGATGTTTAGGGCCAAATTATAGTGATTTTCATATATATTTTATGAATCAATTTCCCTCATATATGGATTATTTTCATAGATATCGGGCCTTATAGTCAAATATTGAGTAAATGAGGTTTTTAATGATTAAATATGAAAACGTATCGATTTTTATGTTTATTTGATGTTTTTATATTATTTTGGAATTTATTACGTTTTGGTATGTTTTTTATATTTGTAGATACCCAATTAATGATGGAAAAGATGATCCTAAAAGGCTAAATTCGAGATGGAAGAGGATCAATTAAAGATATGGAAGAATAAAAGAGATAAGGAAAGAAATAAATCAAGATAAAGATGGAAAAATCAAGAAATTCGATTTCAAGTCAATATGGACGAGCGCCCATCCAAGTGACAGCGCTCAATAGTGGACGGGCGTTTGGTGAAGTGGACGAGCGCCCTAGAAGAGATTTTACATTCGAGTCTCCAGACGCAAGTCGAACGAGCGTTGACTCTCCGTCCAAGGCAAATGGACGGGCGCCCATGTATTCAAACGAGCGTCCCCGCCGCTTTGCCTAAACCGACTTAATCTTCTATTTAAACAGCCGTCGCCCCAACCCTAAGGGCATCCATATTTTTCTTCACATCAAAAAGAGAGCACAGCCGCATCTTGAGAGTTGAAGGCCGGTCACCCGAGCCTTGTGCTCGGGTGAACCGAGGTTAGATTAGGAGTAGATTATGTAGCTTTTCTTTTCGTTTCCATGGTGTTTCAACCATTGTATCCAAGACTATGTGAGTTCTCTTATGATTAATTTAATTCCAGTTTTTCATCATGACATTTGATTTAGTTTGTATTTTTCTATGCGATTTGTATGCCATGTGAATTAGAATCGAAAGATTAGTTCACGATTGATGTTTATAATACGGAAGTTGCATAAACGCTAGATCACCATAGAAAGATAGGGTTTTTAGCCATTAATGATGACAAGTTAATGAGTTAGATTCCTAGGTTGTTAGGTTCTTTAAAAACGAGAGTTAATTGAATCTACACCCGAGTTTTGTTTGGTAAATCAGTCTCAACACTCGAAAGATGAGAGATAGATAATTGAATTCACTACGAAAGTAGGCTTTCATAGCTTGAGAGATAAGTTCACTAAGAGATTAGGGATTTGTGTCTCGTGAAAGGGTGAAACCACAAACTGAATTAGAATCATGAGATTAACTAGAATTGAAATCACTTAGGTTTGTACTTTGGTTGTTCCCATGGTTCTTAGGTTAGATTTATTTTGATTGTTCGTTTATGTTTTTATGTTTTTATGCTTTTGCTTTTCGTTTATTTGTTTTTGTTGAGTAGCAATTGGGAGGATTACTAGGATTAGATTCTACATACCTTTTCCCTGTGGATCGACCCCTTACTCATTACGCTTTACTAGCAACAACCCGATGTTTTGGTCGGTTAGGAGTTAGTTTTGCATATAGGTTAGGGTTATAAATTTTCTTTTGTTTTTATTGATGCAAAATCTCCGCAACAAAAGTGGCGCCGTTGCCGGGGAATCGGTGTTTTGTTGAATCTATTTGAATTAATTTTTCTATTTCGTTACGTGTTTTTTGTTTTTGTTTTTCAATAAAAGTAGCGTTGAATAAATTGAGGTTTTTTTATTTTGCCGTGTTTCGATAACCGTTGGGTTTAGAATGTGCAAAAGTTTTTTTTTACTCGATTTATGACACGTGAATTACATGTTTGTGTTATCTAATCTGACCCTCTGTGCTTTAATATGATAAGGTCTCTTTGTCTTTGTGATCTCGTGTTGTTGTGTTGTGTTCATAAGTATTTAGGGTTTTGTGTGTTTTTCCCGCCATCTGCATGCATTCTTGTTGTATGGACGGCGCCTGCATTACATTGGACGCCCGCCCGATTCTTCATATATGCAGTGAACGCAGCGTTAGGAAGTATGGGACTTCGTCCGTTCAAATATTTTCAATCTCTGTTTCGATTTAGAGGACCAGGCAGCGTCTATACTTTCGAACGCCCGTCCGGTCGGTTTTCAGCGCACGCAGCGCCTGCGCAGGTGGAACGCCCGTCGATCACGAGCAGCTAAGTGAACGTTCGTCCGGGGTTCAGTCCAGGTTCTAAATTTCTTGATTTTATTTTCAATGCTTTTATTTGATGTGGATTTTTCATTCGAGCTTCTGTGGCTAATTGATTTTTACATAGATGCCCTGAACTTATATGTTTTTACCTTTCCATCTATGAATCCATGTTAGATAATTGATCAATTCCTTATATATGATTCATCTAGGCATGTTATAGTGACTGTCGGTTCTCGTAAGCTATAACTGTTCTTATGGTTAATTAGTAGCTAATGTCGGTTCCGGTATGCTACATACCGCTCCGATGAATCTTTTAAGCTTTTAAGACTTACGTGCTTTCTTTGTTTTTTATAACTCATTTGGGTAGTAACTGTTGGTCTCCGTTGCTACCATCGGAAACCTTATGAGTTATATCTGTTTAGTATAGCTAACTGTTGGGTTTCCATAATGCTATCACTTTTGACGAGTCTTAAAGCGCGTCTACACTGCAAGTAATGAACAGCACTGTCGTTTATCGTAACCTGTCATTATTTGGTAGACGTTTATTTTATATATGTCATGTTGCAAATGAGTGGGCTAGTTTTCTTTCTTTATTTTCTTTTATTTTTGCATATCATTCAGATGCATATCATTTAGTTGCAAGTCATCTAGTTGCATTGTTTTTCTATTTTTTTTTCTTTTATTTTTCTTGAGCGTAGTTAACTGTCGGTTTCCGTAATACTACCTCGTTTTTATTTATTTATTTTAATTTTTAGGATTTGTCACGTAGATTGCATTGTAATGCATTTTCATATAGTTGCACCTAGCCCTACTATTTTGTAATATTCCATGTATATGTCCATCTTTATATGAGCTTAATCTAAAAATTCTCTAGACTTCCTTTCCTGTGCTTTATATGTTATCTTCCCCCTATCCCCGAGGTATTTCATGTTTGTCAAGTGTGCAGGGTATTTGCATTAGCTATTGTGAGTTTTCAGATGATATCAGTTTTCCGGTGGATGGTCCACAGTCTACTGAGTTCGTCGGGAATTTTTGGATTTGGTTCGAAACACTTCCAGAATAGCTCCCTTTCGGCATACAATCAGCTAAGTTTTCTTTTTCTTTTCATTTCGCACAACTTGAGGACAAGTTGCAATTTAAGTGTGGGGGAGGGGATGGTTTATGTGTATCTACTTTCATTTGCTCATATTAGTTATAATTTTCTATGAAAAGTGCAAAATTTTCAAATTTTTTTGTTATATCCCGAGTAGACAAAGGCATATCTTTGCTTGAGTTTATATCATTTTGCTATATTCTCGTATATTTAGTAATTTTAGTTGTTTCACCCGACACTCTTTTCACATGCCATAGTAAATGATGAGCTAAATGTTGAAAGCCTACCCCATTTTAATTGGAGATTTTTGATGATTATAGCATGTTTCTTTGCTTATGTACAATTCTTGAAAAGTTTAGTAGTTTGTATTCTAGGATTAAAGTATGACATCACGTGAATATCCAGTAAGTTTGAATGTGATAAGTGAAACGTGATTAAGTCTTTGCAATAGTAATAAATTGTTACCTTGAGGTGTTATGCTCAGTGGTGTGTACTACTAGAAAATAATCTTTTCCACCGCCAAATGTAAATCTCTAAGTAAACATAATTGTAATTGTGTGTGTGTGAAGTCGGTTTATGATTTGGGTGAGGTAGGGTGTACCACGTATGTCCTATTCCACTATGATGACCAAAGCTCACGGCGATCGGCTTTATAGTCGCCTTATGATTGGAGTAAGGTAGGGATTATCTTGAAATGTCCTATTCTCGCTATGAGGGCAAAAGCTTATTACGATGTGTGTTAGAAAAGTGTGAAAAAGTGAAAATATTGAAATATATTATTATGAATAAGTAACGACTTAGTTATCGTCGACCTTATCCCCAAAGATAAACCTGAAAGATATGTTGTAGTGGATTATCTCTCGAGTCTCATCAGGAAATGTTTTAGATATTCTCTACTATTTCTTTTCGAATATGTATGTCTTGTAAAGTGCCTGTAATAGTTTTTGAATATTTCTAACTTAGATGGGAAACCGGGCTAGTTTTGGTTTGAATAACTTTCAAATTGTGGAACTTAGTGGAAGTTTATTATGGCTATGCACACACTCACTTGGGTGAACTTCTAAGTTAATAAATATGCTTCATATTTGCATAGATGATTATTTATCTCGAGTTGGTTTTGTTTTGTTTTGCTCGGGACGAGCAAAAGATAAGTGTAGGGGTGTTGTTTAGGCCAAATTATAGTGATTTTCATATATATTTTATGAATCAATTTCCCCATATATGGATTATTTTCATAGATATCGGGCCTTATAGTCAAATATTGAGTAAATGAGGTTTTAATGATTAAATATGAAAACGTATCGATTTTTATGTTTATTTGATGTTTTATATTATTTTGGAAATTATTACGCTTTTTGGTATGTTTTTGATATTTGTAGATACCCAATTAATGATGGAAAAGATGATCCTAAAAGGCTAAATTCGAGATGGAAGAGGATCAATTAAAGATATGGAAGAATAAAAGAGATAAGGAAAGAAATAAATCAAGATAAAGATGGAAAAATCAAGAAATTCGATTTCAAGTCAATATGGACGAGCGCCCATCCAAGTGCACAGCGTTCAATAGTGGACGGGCGTTTGGTGAAGTGGACGAGCGCCCTAGAAGAGATTTTACATTCGAGTCTCCAGACGCAAGTTTCGAACGCAGCGTTGACTCTCCGTCCAAGGCAAATGGACGGGCGCCCATGTATTCAAACGAGCGTCCGCCGCCGCTTTGCCTAAACCGACTTAATCTTCTATTTAAACAAAGCCGTCGCCCCAACCCTAAGTGGCATCCATATTTTTCTTCACATCAAAAAGAGAGCACACCCGCATCTTGGAGAGTTGAAGGGCGGTCACCCGAGCCTTGTGCTCGGGTGAACCGAGGTTAGATTAGAGTAGATTATGTAGCTTTTCTTTTTCGTTTCCATGGTGTTTCAACCATTGTATCCAAGACTATGTGAGTTCTCTTATGATTAATTTAATTCCAGTTTTTTCTTCATGACGTTTGATTTAGTTTGTATTTTTCTATGCGATTTGTATGCCATGTGAATTAGAATCGAAAGATTAGTTCACGATTGATGTTTATAATACGGAAGTTGCATAAACGCTAGATCACCATAGAAAGATAGGGTTTTTAGCCATTAATGATGACAAGTTAATGAGTTAGATTCCTAGGTTGTTAGGTTCTTTAAAAGCGAGAGTTAATTGAATCTACACCCGAGTTTTGTTTGGTAAATCGCCTCAACACTCGAAAGATGAGAGATAGATAATTGAATTCACTACTTAAAGTAGGCTTTCATAGCTTGAGAGATAAGTTCACTAAGAGATTAGGGATTTGTGTCTCGTGAAAGGGTGAAACCACAAACTGAATTAGAATCATGAGATTAACTAGAATTGAAATCACTTAGGTTTGTACTTTGGTTGTTCCCATGGTTCTTAGGTTAGATTTTTTTTGATTGTTCGTTTATGTTTTTCTGTTTTTATGCTTTTTCTTTTCGTTTATTTGTTTTTGTTGAGTAGCAATTGGAAGGATTACTAGGATTAGATTCTACATACCTTTTCCCTGTGGATCGACCCCTTACTCATTACGCTTTACTAGCAACAACCCGATGTTTTGGTCGGTTAGGAGTTAGTTTTGCATATAGGTTAGGGTTATAAATTTTCTTTTGTTTTTATTGATGCAAAATCTCCGCAACAGCTGATCTGGACATGAATCTATTCAGGGCCACCATACGTCCAGTCAACCTTTGCACTTCCTTGATGCTCTTGGGAGGTGGCATCATTCTTAGTGCCTCGACTTTGTCGGGGTTGGCCTTAATTCCTTCTTATGAGATCATGTACCCCAAGAATTTTCCCGACCTCACCCTAAAAGTACACTTCTTGGGGTTGAGCTTCATCTGGGTCTGCCTAAGTACCCCAAATACTTCTCGGACATCCATCATGTATTGATCGAGAGACCTGCTCTTGATCAGGAGATCATTCACATACACCTCCATACATCTTCCGATTTGCTTCTGAAAGATTTTGTTTACCGCTCTTGATATGTGGCCCCAACATTCTTGAGGCCGAATGACATAGTGATATAGCAGAAAGTACCTGACTCTATTATAAACACAGTCTTTTCTGCATCCTCGGGGTCCATTTCGATCTGATGGTACCCCTTGTATGCGTCTAGGAATGCAAAAATTTCAAACTCCACAGTAGAGTCTACTAACCTGTCGATTTTAGGCAGTGGGTAGCAATCCTTGGGACAGGCCTTATTCAGGTCAGTGAAATCCACACACATTCGCCAGCTCCCATCTGGATTTTTCACTAATACCGGGTTGGCGAGCCAGCTCGGATACACCAATTCCCGTATAATCCATGCTTATAGCAGTTTATCAACTTCCTTCTGAATGGCCTCCATTCTGTCTTTTGCAAACTGTATTTTCTTTTAGCGAATTGGCCTCCGAGTTGGATCTACATTGAGTCTGTGTAGAGCCAATTCAGGGGATAGACCTGGCATGTCATCAGTCTTCCAAGCAAGTACATCCCTGAATTCTCTTAACACTTTGATGAGTTCTTCTTTCTCTTGCTCGGGAATCCATGACCCCGTATTCACAGTTAAATCTTTATGCTCATTCCACAAACTCACAGCTTCAATCTGGTTCTGTGAAGACCAGTTCTCTTCCTCTTCTAGGAGTAACTCTTCCACAAAGACCTGCTGTACCATCGTCTTTCCATTGACAGTGGCCGTGTAACAGCTCCTGGTTGTTTCAACGTCACCTTTAACCTCCGATGTCCCATTTAGTGTTGATAATTTCATGCTTATATGAGCCGGGGAGATCACTGCTCGGAGATCTATCAACACAGGTCATCTCATGATGACATTGTAAGCTGATGGATCCCTGACTACCACATAATCAACCATAAGGGTCCTGCCCCTGGGTTCTATTCCAAAAGTAGTCGGTAATCTGATCATTCCTATAGTATGGACTGGGGGTCCCGCAAAACCAAATAGTGGAGCCGAGAGAAGTGTTAGCTCCGTATCCTTTAATTTCATCGTTTGGAAAACATTGTAGTATAACACGTTGACTGCGCTCCCAGAGTCAACACAGATACGCTTCACCATATGCTTATTGATTACTACCTAAATAACCAATCCTTCGTTGTTGATGACCAAAGGCAGGGGGTCCCGAGGACCATAAACCACCTCTCCAGACAACCTTTGCCTCTTACCATAGTCTGTAGGAGCAACTGACCGGGTATCACTCTTTCCCTCAGGTCGGGATAACATACTTGGCCCACCCGAGATGGTGTCAATCGTGTTGATGAGGCGGTTATCTGGCTGCCCATCAGGACCTAGGGACTGATCCCTCCTCTGGCGGTAATCATCTCGTTGGTCTTGGCCAAAATTTCTTCTCTTGTACTCCCTTCTTCCTCGGGGTTCAGCATTTTAGGACATGTCTATGACTTCATCTAGCTTTCCCTCTAGAACGGCAGCATCGATTTCCCTTTGTAAATCCCTGTAGTGTTCTGCATTGTGACCAATGTCTTTATGGTAATTACAGTATTTAAGCTAATCTCTTTTTTCCCGAAGACCCCTCATGGGAGGGGGAGCTCGGACTATGCCCTTTATCTGCATTATAGTGAGAACCTACTCGCGTGATTTGTTTAAAGGGATAAAAGCCCTTTCTTGAAGGGCTCCTTTCTTTCCAAGTCGGTCAGTTGTGGGTGCAGTGACTCGGTCCCATACTGGCTTGCGTTTCTTGTCAGACCTGTCATCTAATCTATCCTTCTTAAAGCCTTCCGCCTCTCTCTTTAAGCTGTTAGCCTCCTCACCCTGACAGTGCTTGTAGGCCAGGTCCATGCATTCCTCCATGGAGTTCGGGAGTCGGCTGTTTAACTTAGCGTATAACCAACCTTCTCATAGGCCTGCTACGAAAGAAGTGATTAGGAGGTGTTCCTCTGCATTCCTGACCTGCCTAGACACCTCATTGAACGTTTTCATGTACTGCAGCACGGTCTCTTCTTTCCTCTGTCTGATGATGAGGAGGTATGTAGCGTTCCTCTGGAATGGTTTGGCCGTAACAAAAGCTTGCAAAAATCTTCTGGCCAAAGTCTCAAAATTACTGATTGACTGAGGTGGCAATTTTCGAAACCAATCACAGGCCCTGCCTGTAAGTAGGGCCGGGAAGGCCGTGCACTTCATCTCTTCAGCCGCACAGTCCAAGTTCATGTGCGTCAAGTATTGAAACAGATGGTCCTGTGGATCCTTCATGCTATCATAAGGTTCCAACTTTGCTATTTTAAACTATTCTGGATGTGAATAATTCAAAATCTGCTCGGAGAACGGTGACTCAAATGCCAGATCGTCCGTTCTCCGACTCAGAATTCCATCTAACTTTGCTCGGGCAGCCTCCTGGGCTTGGGCATTAACCTGCTTCTTCCATGCGTTGGAAGTGGAAGACAAAGTATCTCCTCTGTCATCTCTGTTCATTGATGAGAGTCAACTTTACTATGCTCCGGTGCATGTTTTAACCCCCATTTATGACACTTTTGGCTTGTATTGGGTAGTTTTAGACCACTAATAGGGCAAAACACATTGAGCAATCACTTTGAGGTGAACCGTCACATTGATGGAAAACCTCGGCATTTTACGATGTTTTTGACCCTTTTCGAGCCTTATTTATCTTGTAGAATTATGCTTGGTATGTTGGTTGCTATGTAAATGCAGGAAATAGGTGACTCGTGAGCCCGGAAGATGAGGCATGAGACTTAGAGTGATGAAACCGAAGCCTGGAAATGGAACGGATCAAAAGTAGTTGATGTTTTCGCCTTACATTCAATTTATCTGCACTTTCAACATTTTTGGAGGCATTTTATGGACTTGAGGTTCTCATGAAAGTTGTAGATAATTGAATGAGCTTTCCAACGCACTTTGAATCACTCAAATCGGAGCTCTACACGCAGAGATATTGCCCAATTACTGAAGGCCTATCAATGCTGAATAATAACACAAAAGGAATGTGCGCACATTCAGAAAGGTGTGTGCACATTGGATGGACATGTTGTATTGTGTGCGCACACCAGGCGGAATGTGCGCACATTAGGCCGTTTCAAGCATAATTTTTGGAGCATATATATATCTTTTTGCACAGATTTTTACACACTTCCCCTCTACTTTCTACACTTCATAATTCACTCCTTGATCCCCAAATTCATCTCTAGGTCGAAATCCTTCTCCCTCACCCTTAGATTAATTCCTACACTAGATACTACTTCAATTTAGCTTAGATTCTAGCTATAGTTTCTTCTCTACTCTTGGATTTTATCATTTTGGGTCTTCTTCATCATCAATTGACAATGGGTGGTGTTGAAACTTGATGTAATCCGGATTTGCTGCGATTTTGGTAATTAATAGCATCTTTCTTCTTGTTTTATGGCTTCAATTCTTGTTTTGATTGTTATTTCTTGTTTAATGATGAGTAGCTAAACTTTTCATAGCCGAATTATGTGAATATTGATGAAATCACCCTCTAATTGATGAAATTGGGAATGGGTAGTGTTTAATTGTTGTTATATTGACGAATTCATGTCTTAAAACTTTTTATCAATGCTTGAATTAGATTGTACACCTAGTTTATGAACTCACACACCACTTTTATAAATGTATGTTGTGAAGGGGTGTGGGAAAATGGGTTTTAAGATCATTCCTTATAATCAACTGAGTTGTTTAGATTGATTAGGAGTGAGTTTCAATCGGTTGTGAAATCGGGCAACTCTAGCGTTAATCTTGTTTCGGCCGCTTAAATCATTAAAGGCGGATCGTTGAACCGGGCAAAGGGTGTTGGACTGTTGCATGGCGTCTTACACTAGCTTAGGAGTTTGCACCCATGAATGAGTCGATATAAGCAGAGGTTGGTAGGTTGGTTAATCCCATTCCCGAGCTAATCGATTGGAGGGGTGAAAGTAATCAATTGGATCATAGTTTGGCTATGTCTCTTTCTCTCTTTAGTATCTTTAGTTTATACTTTGTTTTAGTGTAATTAAACTTGAAATATCTTGGTTGACCTAAACTAAGTCCAAAAACGGCTTTGATACTCGATTGATTCCTCGTGGGATACGACCTTGCTCGCTACTATAGTGCATCCGACTCGGTACACTGCCGATTAAAGTTGGACTGTCACTATTTTGGCCATCAAGTTTTTCTGGCACCGTTGCCGGGGAATCATATCGATATCTCATAAGTCTTTTGAAGACTTAGGCTTAGGTTGTTTTATTTATTTTGTTTTTTTCTTTCTTCTTTCTTGATGTTGGTTTTTCGTTGAAGAGTCACACCATTTACTACGGTAGTGGTGGTGACTAGATACCGTGATTGTGTTCTTGTTGTTCCCTTGAATTGCAGTGTATGGATCCGTATGGCCATGAGGGCTCTTCTCCCTACTCTTTTGGAGGCTTTAATTTCGGTGCTATGGGTTTTGGATTCCAACCATATTATCAGTTCAACCCATACGCACCACCATAAAACAATGAGTGGGAGAGTCCTCCAAGTTCTCAGTTTCAACACCCAGTGCGTATTTGCAATATTCTCAACCTCCACAAATAGCTTCTCCACCGCAAAAGAGCTCAACCGACATCCTCTTAGAGCAAATCAATGAGAATTTGCAAGAGCAAGACCGTCTGTTAAAAGAGCAAGGCCGTGAGATAGAAGAGCAAGGCCGGACTTTGCACGAGCAAGGTCAGGAGTTGATGGATATTAAAAATAATGCTACTACTCTTCAATCGGAATTAAAGAACTTGGAGAATCGGGTAGAGCAATTGATTGAAAAGAGGAAGGTTGAGAGGAGTGCTAAAAATGATGAAATTTCATTTGCTCCACCGTCAACTCTTGAGGTGATCACCCCCGATGAATGTTATGAAGAAGGTACGAATAATGCTACTAGTGAATCATTTATTCCTTCTCCTTTGAACCTTGTTGAAAAAGTTGTGGTGGTGGATCATATTGAATATGTTGATGTTGTGGTTGAGCCAAAATGTTATTGCTTGGTGTTTGAATCTTTGCTACTTGGCATATGCTCTCATTCGGGGAAGTTGAAATCATTGTGTTGCATGATAAATTTCTTGAACCAATCATGGTGGTGGGGATTGAGCCCCTTGTTTTTCTTGCTCTATTTTAAAGGTGTGCTCAATTCTTATGATGTGTGTAGGGAGACGCAATGGTTTGCTCTCCTTTGGTATAATTATCCTTAGCATTGTTGCGGGTAGAAAGTCGAACTAAGGACTTTAAACTTAGAATGTTTTAGGTAGATTTTTATTTATTTATTTTTGTTTGTTGTTGTTCTAAATAAAAGTAGATGAAAGTTTTTTTTTAAATTTCCATGTTCTTGATGCTATTGAGCAAAAGATGTGCAATTTTTTTCTTTCATTCCACTCGTGTTTTGTTGCTTTTCTTTTAGTTTCTTAATAAGTCAAGCCAATGACGTAAAACAAAGGCGCTTGTGGGAGGCAACCCACCGTTTCTCTGTTTTTTTGCTTTAGTTTTTGTGCTAGGAGTGGTCCAGGGTGATACTTTGGGGGTATGGGTACCGTTTTTGAGTGGTTCTTCTTCGATCCGTTATTGGCTCGTATCTTTTTGCATGGATGTTGTTTTACTTGTTTGATTGTTATTGCATCACATGCGCCCCGAGTCGGTTCCCCTTTTTGGTTTCATATGATCATGTATGTGACTTTGCGCTCTTTTATTATATCTCGATATTTGTTGCTTGCTTTTGGCATGGTGGTTGTTCCCTGTGCATGCGTTTTCTTGGTGTTTTTGTCAAATGGCTTCAGGTATACGAGTGGAACTTTCATGGATAAGTCATGTACATGGTTTGGGCCTCTCTCCCGGGTTAAGCTAAGCCTTCTTTCTCCTTTATGATTCACACACTGAAGACAGTGTTGCATTTAAAGTGGGGGGTGGTAGGCTTAGCTTTGATATGTGCTTCATTGTTTTTCTGGCCATTGTGTTGTATGCTTAGTGTTTGGTCACTTCTTTAGCAAAAATTTGAGCACTTTTTAATTTTTTCCATGGTATTGATGTTGCATTCGTATGTTGAGCCTTCACATTGATAGGATAAACGGAGTAGTGAATGTTTGAATTTATGTTACTTGGCTTACTACCTTATCTTGGAAATGAGATTTTCATGCACGTATAGCTTCGATTTCATGAACCACGGTGACTAGTGACCGATTATGGTAGACTTAGGCACAATTCGGCTACCTAGAACTCATACCATTAACTTCGTGACGAAATAGAAGGGCCGACCTTGGTAGAGTTTGGGATGACAGTTATGGCGTTTCTTTGACCTAACTAGAGCTAAATAGCCATCCCGTGACATATTCTACAGTAACCCCTCTAAGCCTTGGTAGGATGGTTAGACCCCCATCCGACACTTAGCCGTTCGTATTTAGCCCGTAATTTCCCGACCCCCAAGCCTTATTTGTGGTCTACATTCCCTTGGACACCCTACGAGTTAAGCTTAATCTCTTCATTTCGAGAACACTTGCTAAAGCAAGTGTGGGGTGGTAGAGGAGTACGTATGTATAGAGGAGTTGGTTTTTACGAGCTATTTTCACGATTTGGAGGGGAGGAGCTCACGTTTATATAGTATGTACATGATGGCCTTTGACTCAAACCTGTTTAATTTGTATAATGCAGCTTTCTAAGTTCAATCAAAAAAAAAAAGATGAAGAAGAAGAAAACTCAAAAGAAAATGAAATCAATCAAAGAAAGCACATTAAAGTCAATAAAAGTGTAATAAAAGTTGAGTCAAAGAAAGCCAACCGTTTTAAGACTTGTGTTTTGATTTGATTAGTGATGTTGGTGTTTGGGACGAGTCTCCGGTTTGGAAACATGATTTCATCTACATTTGAGCCTCGTTACACTTGATATATAGTGCGATATGGCGTTTTACTTAATGAATCATGTTCCTAGGCTCATTTTGAGCTAGCTAGAGAAGGGTAGAGCTAGCTACGTTTTACATTGTACACCCGTGATTAAGCTTGCTCGTTTTTATCTCTTTGTTGATTATTCCCCAGAAATTCCCTTCGGTTAGCCCCGTCCCTAGCCTAATGTTACAACCGTGCAAGTCCTACTTGACCTTACTTAACCTCGGTTGACCTCGATTAGTGGAGATGCTAATGAAGTATGAGCCTATGGTGTAGTCGTATTAACCTGGCATCCATAATCCGAACCGGTGAGCCGTGGTAAATGTAGGAAAAGCTATTCACACAAACACATCCCATTTGCTTGATAAGGTATGGTTAATTTGCATTCATTTACTCTTTTATTTGTCGTTTATCTTTGATATGTGATTGGCTTGACCTACGCGTGTAACGTTGACTCTTTGGATTCTTTTAAAACGCTCATTTTGCTCGAGGGCGAGCAAACGCTAAGTGGGGGGTGGTTGATGAGAGTCAACTTTACTATGCTCCGGTGCATGTTTTAACCCCCATTTATGACACTTTTGGCTTGTATTGGGTAGTTTTAGACCATTAATAGGGCAAAACACATTGAGCAATCACTTTGAGGTGAACCGTCACATTGATGGAAAACCTCGGCATTTTACGATGTTTTTGACCCTTTAAAGCCCTATTTATCTTGTAGAATTATGCTTGGTATGTTGGTTGCTATGGAAATGCAGGAAATAGGTGACTCGTGAGCCCGGAAGATGAGGCATGAGACTTAGAGTGATGAAACCGAAGCCCGGAAATGGAACGGATCAAAAGTAGTTGATGTTTTCGCCTTACATTCACTTTATCTGCAATTTCATCATTGTTGGAGGCATTTTATTGACTTGAGGTTTTCATGAAAGTTGTAGATAATTGAATGATCTTTCCAACGCACTTTGAATCACTCAAATCGGAGCTCTACACGCAGAGATATTGCCCAATTACTGAAGGCCTATCAATGCTGAATAATAACACAAAAGGAATGTGCGCACATTCAGAAAGGTGTGTGCACATTGGATGGACAGGTTGTATTGTGTGCGCACACCAGGCGGAATGTGCGCACATTAGGCCGTTTCAAGCATAATTTTTGGAGCATATATATATCTTTTTGCACAGATTTTTACACACTTCCCCTCTACTTTCTACACTTCATAATTCACTCCTTGATCCCCAAATTCATCTCTAGGTCGAAATCCTTCTCCCTCACCCTTAGATTAATTCCTACACTAGATACTACTTCAATTTAGCTTAGATTCTAGCTATAGTTTCTTCTCTACTCTTGGATTTTATCATTTTGGGTCTTCTTCATCATCAATTGACAATGGGTGGTGTTGAAACTTGATGTAATCCGGATTTCCTGCGATTTTGGTAATTAATAGCATCTTTCTTCTTGTTTTATGGCTTCAATTCTTGTTTTGATTGTTATTTCTTGTTTAATGATGAGTAGCTAAACTTTTCATAGCCAAATTATGTGAAGATTGATGAAATCACCCTCTAATTGATGAAATTGGGAATGGGTAGTGTTTAATTGTTGTTATATTGACGAATTCATGTCTTAAAACTTGTTATCAATGCTTGAATTAGATTGTACACCTAGTTTATGAACTCACACACCACTTTTATAAATGTATGTTGTGAAGGGGTGTGGGAAAAAGGGTTTTAAGATCATTCCTTATAATCAACTGAGTTGTTTAGATTGATTAGGGAGTGAGTTTCAATCGGTTGTGAAATCGGGCAACTCTAGCGCGTTAATCTTGTTTCGGTCAGTTAAATCCTTAAGGCGGACTGTTGAACCGGGCAAAGGGTGTTGGATTGTTGCATGGCGTCTTACACTAGCTTAGGAGTCTGCACCCATGAATGAGTCGATATAAGTAGAGTTTGGTAGGTTGGTTAATCCCATTCCCGAGCTAATCGATTGGAGGGGTGAAAGTAATCAATTGGATCATAGTTTGGCTATGTCTCTTTCTCTCTTTAGTATCTTTAGTTTATACTTTGTTTTAGTGTAATTAAACTTGAAATATCTTGGTTGACCTAAACTAAGTCCAAAAACGGCTTTGATACTCGATTGATTCCTCGTGGGATACGACCTTGCTCGCTACTATAGTGCATCCGACTCGGTACACTGCCGATTAAAGTTGCACTGTCACTATTTTGGCCATCATTCATCAAGTTATCCTTAGGAGTGTTATTTTCTGGAGCTTCTTCCTCCTGCCCCCTCAGAGCTAAACCCAACACGCTCTTAAACGCCGCCATGTCAAGATTGTGTAGTGCCTCCAACAATGCTTGTTGAGCAGGATCTACCAATACCTCCTCCTGATGGGTTTGTTACTGGATGGCAGATGGATCTACATCTCCAGTGCCTGGCTGATTAGTAGTGATTCCTGTAAGATCGGCCTCCTGTGTGAGCGGAGTTTGAGTCTTTTTCCGGTATTTTTGGGGTGCCATTGTTGTTTCTCGATCAAATCGTTGAAAAGAGCCCTCCTTCTAGCGCCAAATGATGATGTCGGATATAACCCACAGATCCAATCGACTTCAGAAACGATTGAAAAAGAACAAAAACAATGGGGAAGATGATTCGTATATGATTGAGACTGAGCCTGAGAGTTAGTTTCTCTCAAGTTGCTTACGTATCCAATGATTGACTTGGAATCAAGTCTTTCGTAGTTCCTTAGGGTTGTTTATATAGGGAGGCGTCTCGCCCCCTTTCTTGTTGGACAAGTCCAGGATTCTTAAACCCTAAGGATTATCACGTGTCAATCCTTTACCAAGGATAATTATGACTATATTTGAATTACAAGATTTGCGTCCTATAATCCAGGAACTATTCCCATCGTTATCCTATTATATAGGAACACGCTCGAATTATCACCATAAGGGAAGAGCCAGATGACCTGCGCTGGGTACCCCAGGTCATCTCGACCTGGGCTGCACGACGTACCTTCCACTGTGACCGAGCCGACATGCGGTGGTCTAGACGGGAAATGTAAGGAGGACCTCCCACCTGGGGTCGGGTCTTACTGTTGTGGGGCCCCTGGCCCTAAGCATTACTATCCTCTTTCTCCTTTGTTAGTTCCAAAGTTAATCCTATAACAACACGTGGCCGGGCTATTCTAACCCTCGTCATACACCATAATAAATTATCTAATATACTGTGTCATTTTATCCTGGACATCGTATTACCCACGAAGATTTTCATGATGGGTTGGATTTTAATTTTTCCACTTATATTGTTTTTATTTTACCCTATTGAGATTTAGTTTTCTTTTCTTGAGTGAAATACCTTATTTGTGTTCAATTTAAGACAAATCCTGATATGGTTTTGCTTTATTAGCCATTATACAGGATAGGGAATCCAGACAAGATAGATAATTAACATATGCAATGTTACAGTAATAATCAATAGAAATAACGGAACAATAAGAACACATGATTTAACGTAGTTTCCGGCGTTGTGCCGACTACTCCGTGGATAGAAAAGAGATCTTTTATTATGCACTGAATTTTAGATGGATTACACACTTTACAATGATCAATACAGTTGGTATTTATAGGCACGGATCCCTAAACCCTAACTGCCAAGAATCTTTGTCGGATTGCCATAAATGCCCTAGATGTTGAATCACTCTGCTGACCCCACTCAGCTGATCATTGCCTGTGATTTAGAACTCGATTAGCTGCATCCAAAACCTCGTGAGACCCTCAAGAGAGTGCCGACACCGGAAGAAACTCACAGAGACTTAACCGACTTTCACAGACTTGGATACACTTCTCAGCAGACCATCACTCTGCTGATAACCAAATTAGTTCTCCCAGATGTAGATTGTAAGTCAATTTGTTGACGAATCTCCACCTTGACTTGAACTCTCATTTACAGTCAACCAGATTGCATAAACAGATGTACTTGTACCAGATGCATTCGTCAATGCCAGATGTACTGTACCAGATCACTCCACAGAATACACTCAATTTGAGCTCAACCGAGCTTCAGATTTCCGATTCTAATCTTTGAATATTCAGCAAGTCCGCAGACACAAATCGAAACATGCTCACGAATCTGGTTTAGTGAACATATCAAACAGGTTATCCTTGGTGTTGAACTTCTTCACTTGAACCCTATTCTCATTCTCTCGAAAATGATACCTCGCATCAATATGCTTGTTCTCTCATGATGAACCTGATCCTTAGCTAGACAAATTGCACTCAAACTGTCACAATCAATCTCTACTTGATCCTGATGTAGCCCCAAATCACTAACTAGTGCTTTCAACCAGATACCCTCCTTGGCTACTTATTTAAGAGCCATATATTCTGCCTCAGTAGTTGATAAAGCCACTGTTGCCTAAAGAGTTGCTTCCAGCTGACAACTAATTTCTCCAAAGTGAAAACATAACCCGGTCATTGATTTCTATTGTCCACATCACTGCATAATCAAGATTACAAGATTCGTGATCGACACTTGAGTATCACCTCCATAAATGAGACCAACATCAGTTGTACCCCTAAGGTACATGACCATTCTTTTCACAGCTTTCCAGTGTTCCTTTCCAGGTTGAGACATGAACCTGCTGACACCACTGACTGCCTGAGCTAAATCAGGCCTAGAGCACACCATGGCATACATCAGACTACCAACTGCAATAGCATAGGGAACTTTTTACATATACTCATTCTCCTCTGCTGATTGTGAAGAATAAACAGACAAATGAATATTTGATGTCATAGGAGTATCATTGGTTTTGCAGCAGACATGCCAAATCTGGCCAATAACTTTGTATATAACCCTACTGAGACAAGAACAGCTTCTTCTGACTTCTATCTCTCCAGATCTCCATCCCTAAAATCTTTTTTGCAGCACCCAAATCTTTCATTTCAAACTCAGCACTGAGAAGGTTCTTTAGATTCTGAACATCATACTTCTTTTCAGCAGCTTTCAACATATCATCCATATACAAGACAAGATAGATATGTGATCCATCTTTCAATTTGATCGTGATATACACAATCATATGGACACTGTTATAACCAAGTGGATCATATAATCATCAAACCTTTTATACCACTGTCTAGGAGCCTGCATTAGTCCATACATGAACCTCTTCAACTTGCAAACAAAGTCTTCCTTGCTAGGAACTTGAAATCCCTCTAGCAGAGTCATGTATATCTCCTTATCCACCTCACCATGTAGAAAGGTTGTCTTCACATCTAACTGCTCAAGTTCAAGATCCTGTTGTGCCACCATTGCTAGTAACATTCTGATAGAAGTGTGTCTGACCACTGATGAGAATATCTCATCAAATTCTACCCCTTATTTCTGACTAAACCCTCTTGCAACCAAACGTGCCCTATACTTGACCCTTTTTGCCTTAGTTATTTCTTCCTTCTTTTTGAAGATCCATTTGCAAGTAACAACTCTCCTATCAGCTGGATGTTTAACTAGATCCCAAGTCCAATTCCTCAATAATGACTCCGTTTCATCTCTCATGGCAGCAAGCCATTGAGATGCTTTAGAACATGTAACTGCTTCCCTATAAGTAGAAGGTTCAAAACCATCCATTTCTTTTGCAACTTGAAGTGCATATCCAACCATAACATCAAAACCATACCTCTTGGGAGGTACCCCAACATTTGATCTTCTAGCCCCTGATGACCTATACTCACGACCAATGTTCTATGTTTGATGCTCTGATGATCCTTGTTCAGCAGACGGGCTAGCAACCAGATCAGATGAGTCCTGACTTGGATCAGCTGATTGTTGTATTTCAGCAGATTCCACTTGAAGCTGCACTTGTTTCTCAGCCCTCTCAGATTCAAAGATCTGTTTTTGATTCAAAGAGACCTCCCCACTGATGAGTTAGACCACATCTTTACTAAGTATGACCCTGGACTCTGCTGATGACAAAATTCTATAACCCTTAACTCCATCACCATACCCTACAAACGCTCCCGTCTTGGCCTTTGGTTCCAGCTTCCCTACACTCACATGATAGTATACTGTGCATCCGAAAACACTTATAACTGAGTAGTCAGCAGGCTTGCCTGACCACATCTCAAATGGTGTCGTGAGATTGATCCATGTGTGAGGAATCATGTTGATTAAGTAGCATGCCGTGGTTATAGCCTCTACACAGAATCTTCTTGATAAACCAGCATTAGAAAGCATACATCTTGCTCTCTCCAGAAGAGTTTGATTCATCCCTTCAGCTACACCATTATGCTGAGGTGTATTCCCGACTGTATGATGTCTAGAAATGCCCTCATCCTTATATAATGTATCAAACTCTGACCAGGGAATTCTAGACCATTATATGTTCTAAGCCTTTTGATTTTCTTGCCTGTCCCATTTTCCACTAGAACCTTCCACTGCTTCAAACTGTTGAATGCTTCACTTTTGTGTTTCATCATCACCACCCAAGTCATTCTTGAATAGTCATCTATGAATGACACAAAATATTTGTGACCACCCAATGATTCCACCTTTAATGGACCCCAGCAATCAGAATGGATATAATCAAGTGATGCATTTGTACTGTGTTTGCCTGCTGAGAACTTGTTTCTATGTAGCTTCCCAAACACATAGTGCTCACAAAAGTCCAGTGTCTTTACCTTATATCCCCCAAGAAAACCTGCTGGAGAAAGGACTTGCATTCCACTTTCATCCATGTGACCAAGTCTCATATGCCACAACCGAGTCCATTGTGGATCGATGAATCGCATATTTGACACAAAGAAACAGAGCTAGATCTGATGAGATTCTTGTAATATATACAAGGTTTCCTTCTCAATACCTTTGAGGACCATAGCTGAATCTTTGTAGACACTCTGCTTTCCACCTTCTCCCTTGAAATTGACCCCTTCGCTGTCCAGTAGACTAAGAGATACCAAGTTCTTGGTCATCTGTGGAACATGTCTAACATCTTTCAGTGTGCAGAATCTACCATCCTCTATCCTCAACTTGACTGAGCCAATTCCCTTTATCATGCAGACCTTGTTGTTTGCCATAGCAATATGACCACCATCTATCTACTCATAAGTAGAAAACCACTCCCTATGGGGACAAATATGATAGGTTGCTCCAGAATCTAGGGTCCAAACATCAGCATAATGTGTTGAATCCCTAGCAACTAGAACCAGATCCTCATCAGAATGCTCAGCAGCCACAGCTGCAATGCCAGAATTGCTCTCCTACTGCCTTTTGTTCTTTGGACAATTGGACTTCCAAAGCCCCAGTTCTTTACAGTAATTACATACATATGTGGCTCTAGGAACTTTGGAATTACCTTTCTTGGATTTTATTTTTCCTGCATGCTGTGTCATATCCTTTCCACGGCTGCCGACTACTAGTCCAAAGAACTGACTGGCTGTCCTCGCCGCTTTGTGTTTTTGACTCTCCTGGCATGCAAGACTGCCGTCACATCCTCTAAAGCCACTGTGTCCTTCCCAACTATGAAGTGCACAAAGTTTTGATATAAACTTGGTAATGAAACCAATAGAATTAGGGTTGCATCTTCATCTTCAATTTTAACATCAATACTCCTTGGATCAAGTAATATTGTGTTCAGCTGATCCAGATGTTCACTCAGCAGACCTCCTTCATGCATCCTCAGACTAAACGGTCTCTGCTTCAACAGAAACTTGTTGGTTAATGACTTAGTCATATACAGGCTTTGAAGCATTATTGGCAGTTGTGTCTTTCACAGCAACTTCAGTGATAACATCATCAGTTAAGCACAACATGATGGTTGAATGTGATTTCTCTTCCAGACTAGCAGAATCTGCTGAACTTGCATCTCCTTTACCAGAGAAATGAGTCCATAATCCGTGTTGCTTGAACAAGGCCAGCATCATGATTTGCCACGGACTAAAAATGTTTATTCGGTAAACTTATCAAATTTTACGTTAACTGCAGACATCTTTCTTGCCAAAGAACATAACTTTTATCATGAAGCCTAGCACCGGTGAGAGTCTTGGTGAAGATAAATTCGTTCGTACAGATGATTCCCAGATCCTTGGTACGATACCGATTTGTTATAACATGATAGGAAATCCAGATGCAAGATAGATAATTAACAAATGCAATCTAACAGTAATAATCAATAGAAATAACGGAAACAAGAAGAACATAGGATTTAACGTGGTTTCCGGCGTTGTGCCGACTATTCCACGGACAGAAAAGAGCTCTTAATTATATATGCACTGAATTTGAGACGGATTACACACTTTAGAATGATCAATACAGTTGGAATTTATAGGCATAGATCCCTAAACCCTAACCGCCAATAGTCTTTGTCGGATTGCCATAAATGCCCCGGATGTTGAATCACTCTTCTGACCCCACTCAGCTGATTATTGCACGGATGTAGAACTCATTTGCATCCAAAACCTCAATAGACCCTCATCAATTTCGGGCGACGACACGGAAGAAACTCGGCCGACTTCTCAGCTATAAATTGAGTTTAAGTCACTTTGCTGACATTAGTCATATAAGCTTATTCAAGATAATAATTGTGGGGTATAACATGTATTGTTATTTGATTTATATAAAATAATAATGCACATTATTTCGTAGTAATAGTCGATGTTGTTACTGCAATCAGTAGTAACAAAATGGATAAAATTAGAAAAACAATTCCGTATTTTCACATTGAAGAATGCAATCCTTCCCCTGCTTTTCATGCCTCTCCACTTGAACCATAAATTGGGACGTAGATTCATATTACTAATACACCAGTGATCCATATGCTTCTCCACTACTATCAGTTGCTTACATTAACTACTCACTATAAATTAAAAGAGTGAATGCAACTTTGATGCAATGTTAATAAGGGTATTATAGTATTTTACGGCTAAATTGTCCTGAATGCGACAGTCTTGGATGCCCATTTCTAGTACTTATTTCACCTTGTGACCCACAATCCCTAAAAAAAATTAAAGGTAAAATATAAAAATAAAATACTACCCAAAATATAAGTCATCCTAGAAGTTTTCACATAGGTTAAGGAAGTTGTTGAATGTCATTAATTTGGATGTTAATGTCTAAAATACCCCATGAATATCATTAATTCAATAGTTGTTAAGTATTGAAAAATTGTTGGATTCATAATAAATTATGGGTAATATAGAGAAATGAGCAATAAATGTTGCACTGGTAATATAGAATGACTTATATTGTGCGACAAATCAAAAAGTTTAGGATGACTTATATTTTTGGACGAGGGTAGTAATAAATTACGTAATGTAAAGACTTATATTAGAACGCGACATAGCATTATCATATTGTATTGTTTTCATATTCTAAGAAGTAGTTTGTTAAATCAAGATCGAAATCTAAAACTTGAAGTCGGAAGACCGAAATCGATTACATTAAGTAACTTATTTAAGTGTTGAAATTGATTAGATTGTTTGATAACACTAAAATTTGAAAACAATTTAAAATTCTTTATTTTAAATGTATTATTTATACACAATTTTTGTATATATATAAAATGCTATATTTTGGGGAATTTTCTATATTTTTATGCAAGATTTATTCAAATAATACTTCATCACTTAAAATAAAAAATGTATTACTCATTTTAAATTACTGAATAAAAATCATAGAAACACAAAATATAAGAATAATGTCAGTTGTTTACACACAAAAAAGAATAATGCTAGTTTTCATAATTAAATAATCACAACAAAGTGACTCAACGCATCATACAATATTGATTATGACGTAGATCTCATCTTGATCAATTGTATAAAGATGTGTTATATTACTTTGTTACAACTATTTTGTTGTGTAATTAATATTTTTTTTAAATATAAACTATTTTATGAATAACTAGATACAAAGTGCATAAAATGGTTATGATTATGTGTATAGAGAAGTATAAAAATAGTTTTATTTTCTTTGAGACTATGATAAAAATAACTTATAAGAAAAACATATTAAAATGGAACTATCCAAAAAATATATTAAAAAGAAAAGTAAAGCAAAGAAAAAAATAATGGTTCATGTAAAAAAAGGATTCATGTGGGCATGGGAGGAGGGAGAGCTAATGCTTGTTGGGTATTTTGGTTTGACACTTCTTCACACCCAAAAAGAAAGGAGCTACGTCTGAGTTAAACTTGGCGATAGAAGTCTTCTTTCCTTTCTCGACGGTGAAGTAAGACCAAACCCATGAGCTTATTATCCTAGGTCGGAACAAGTTGATAGGATCCCAATTTTTACGTCCCCGTGTCCCCCCGGTATTTATAGCCTTGGGAATCTAACCCTAACCGACTAATCAGTCAACCCAGTAAATGACTGGAATACCCCAGAAGTAACTCCACCAAATTAGGAAACCATGCAGACGTGTTCCTTAAGTCTGCTGTGAACCAGCCGACTTCACTCTGCTTTGATACCTGCACTCAAACAGACCGGCTTCAGCAGATCGATCAACTCTGCTGGCGCTACTAAACGAACACCGGATTCATGAAGCGCTTCATGCTCTGCTGACTACCACAATTTCACAGACTCTGCTGAATGCCACACTCAGCAGACCAGACTCAGGAGCACAGCTTAAGTCACTAGTAATCCAGACCGTAATCATTGGAAAGCCTTAAATGGGTAGTTGACGAACATGAAGTAAAACATGTGTCTGGGATAACGATATACAAGATTTTCAACAATATTAGAAGGATACTGTGATGCTAAATGGATATCTGGTACGAAATATTTGAAGTGCACCAGTGGATACTTATTCACGATTGGTGGTACAGTTGTGTCCTGGAAGTCTACAAGGCAAATATACATAGCTCTTTCCACAATGGAAGCTGAGTTTATCGCACTCGATAAGGCTGGAGAAGAAGTTGAATGGCTTGGGAATTTCGTTGAGGATATTCCTTGTTGGCCTAAGCCAGTGACTGCTATCATCATACACTTCGATAGTTAGTCGGCTATAGAAAGGGCACAAAGTAGTATGTATAATGGTAAGTCTCGACATATATGCCATAGACGCAATACCATCAACCAATTAATCTCTAATGGTGTGATTTCCATCAATTATGTAAGATCGAAGAAGAATCTTACGGATCCGCTAACAAAAGCTCTCCCTTTGTGGGTAAGACAAAGGCGTAATACCCTTGAATCATCTGACACACTATTTGACATATGTCACCTCACGTATGGTAATCTATTTGGTAAGGACAATTTATGATAATTCATCGTGATATACTGTGTATGACTGTGATACGTAATGGTACACAGTGTGATATGCATGACTGCAATACGTAGAAAACGGTTGTTATGCCTCTTACTTTATCAAGTATATGTTGTTATTTTTTCTATCGATAACAGTTGTATTTGTTAGACTTATTTTAAGTTTTAGTGATGAGTGCCAGACTAACTGTTATAGAGCAAAGGCAAAAAGATTTCTAGATTAAATGTATAGGATTATTAGAGTTTGATCCTTGTATAGGTTTGATCAAACAAGCACTGTAAAAGGTCAGCTGACTTTCATCAGCAGACCTGTCTAGGTCAGTAAGGTTACTAGGTCAGTAGACTAGTTAGGGACCCTGCTGAAGACTGAAGGCTGGGGGCTCAAACTCAGTTGTTGAAGGCTAAGGGATGAAACTTAGTAATTCAAGTCAAAGATATGGAATCAGAATTTAGGGAAGTCTGGGATGACCTAAACCGATTACATATACCTTGTGTACAAGGTCTAAGTTCCAGAAGTTAAGTGGTAATTGAAACTTAGTTATATTCAAAATGGTGTAATCTAACTTCACAATCAAAAGTTAGATATTAGAGAAGTCAGCTGCAGTGTTTTATAAACACAGCAACTTGGATCAGCTGACTTATATATGCTTCAGCAGAATTACACTCACAGGAACCTGCTGAACATACATTTCGAATTAATCAAAGATTACATTGGAAGAAAACAAGGATAAGGACAGCTAACAACTTCTGATCTTATCAAACAAATCAATGGTTAAGATTAAAGGGATGTTGGGAGAATCAGAGGTATATCCAATAGATACAAGTCAAAGGGTGGACAGACTGAAAACTGCCAAAAGCGATCGATAGTGTCGCATGCGTGCACTAAAAGTAAAGCAAGTCAAGATGGGACAAATCTGAAACGGCTATGTTTGAATTTCAAATATAAATCACAAGGATTCCTGCCTATAAATAGAGGACTCCTAATTTAGATACAGATGAAGATTTTAGAGGAAAAACAATAGATAATCTTGAGCTTCGAATTCTGATCAAGAAATCACCCTGCTGACCCAACTGAGCTTAAAGCTACTGATCCAGTAAACTTCTTCAAGTGTAATCTGCATTCAAGCTACATCAAGTTTACACACTTGGAGATATCAAGCTGCTGATCATATCATCATTATCAAGCTGCTGAAAGCTGAATCACTTACTTGATTCAAACTTTCTTTACAACAAACCTGCTGAGACAGTGAAGCATCTTTTGAGGTGTTAAGGACTGTTGTTTGTGGTGGAAGCTGGTGAAGAGACAATACTACCCTTCAAGGACCAGTGGAAGACTTTGGAGCAGCAATCCTACCTGTTCCAAGTGTTCAGTTTGTGAAGCCATAGTTATTGGTGAAGGACAAGCAACTTAGGGATTTTTGTAACAGCTACATCAAAGATCTCTAGTGAATTACCTCCAACATCACAGGAGAAGAGTGGAGTACAGGATTACACCACCTGGAACCACTATAAAAATTGCCTACTTACTTTCTGCATTTATATTCTGCATTTAGTATATCTAGCACATCAATCAACTGTAACTAGCAACTGAATCACACACTTACACTACTGAATATCTAATGCTTGGTATCATACTTTAACAACAAGTAACATGGCTTAATTTGAATATATTCCATTTGCACAAATTGAAGAAACTCAGCAATCAAACAGACTATCGAGTATCGGCCAGACTATCGACCGGTCAGCCAGTCTCTTGGTTCTTTGAGTTTGTTAACTCCAAAAGTTTTAAGTGTTAAGTTTATTCACCCCCCCCTCTAAACTTAACCAAAGCCTTTTCAATGGACCAACAGTATTTTATTTCATTTTTTGGGTTACATGCACATTGTTAATACTCCTACATTTATGTCTTTTCTGTTTATTTCCTTTGAGTTAATAGATAGTGCATTAGTTGTATATATTCTGCTTTTATTGGGAATTATTATGTCACTTTGGATTGTCCCTTATATTATTTGTATTTTATGTCATAATTACATGGGCGCATTTCTATCTATGTATATGAGAATATATTATTATTTTGTGATGTTGTCTCAACTATGGACATGAGCCTTTTTTGTTAACACTTTAGTATGCTTCCTCAAGTGTGGGTTTATTGATAGAATAACGATAGATTTAGAATACTCGAATAAGAGGAAGTTGAGGATCTTTTCCTATATCCATTGTTATTCGACTCTGTTGTATTTCTATTCGTCATCATGGTCTAAATCCCTCAAAGAGAAGAAGTTCCATGTGCACAAGAACGGAACGACACATGGTGCTACTTGACCTTCTGGTCTTTCCCTATTGTTCAGAATGATAACCCACCGATGGTACACTGACAGTCTTTATATAGCCAAGACAATGGACCTAGTGCATTATTACATAATGTTATCAAAGAGTCCTAGCCATTATTGGACTATGTAACAATGCTATTTAATAACCATATAAATACAAAATAAACGTAACGTGACAACTATAAGGGCCACATAATATTATTTATATTTATTAGATAAATAATAGATAATTCCAACATTCTCCCACTTGGCCCGATGGTTATGTAAGAAAAACTTTAATGAGTAATTTCTATCTATTGCATGCACATAATGATACTCACTAGTTTATTAACACAACTCCAACTAGCAAACATTAGCACAAGAACAATGGTGGGCACGCTCTGTTAAGTCAAACAATTCCTTCCAACATTACGTGTACAAAATCAACTAGTCAAGTTACTTTATGAATGACCTAATCAAAATGTCATTCAGGACCATGAATCCAAAATGGATTATCCTCATACATGAATTCGGTGCACCTTCATGTAATAGCTACCTCACTATGATGCCAATCTAGACAATTTTCAGAGAATTCAGAAGAATCAACTTTATGTGTCAATAAGGAAAATATGAGTACAACAAGATTGTGAAATAATGTAAGCCGGCAAAAGCCACAATCCATAAACTCATATTATTCTACTTCCTTGAGCGTACCTCTGACAAAATGTCTCATAAACGTCAATTTGCTAATTTCGACATGCAAAACCATTCTTCATAAAAAGGACAATACAGTCGAACTGAAATTTGGCCAAAAGCATAAATTGACTAAGAACCATAGGCCAAAACTCATAAAGCCCATGGTTTAACAACACAAAATTTTTGAATATTTGACATGTGAGCTACTTCAATCAAAACACAAGCTTACCCTTAAAAGCACTGAATGCAAGTTTAATGAGATTTTTTAATAAATCATCTCTGTGAACCTCTTAATCATTATGAAATTCACCATAATCTTGCAACATAATATCTAAGGAAACTCGTCTATCAAACAAATAGCTCAACACAAAATTGCAAGTATACAGGTCTAAAATATGGATAGTGCTCCCACTGGTCTTATGCATCATTACAATGCAAACCAATATACAACTATCGGAAGCTTATAAAATCCATATATAGACTAGCAAACCAAAAATAGATATTCAGTACTTTTATTCATCAACATATGTTGTGTACATTTATATGGCTTATCACACAAATGACAAATAATATAATTGTCTATTAAACCATTTTATCATGAGTTACTGTTAACAAAATGACACATAATTCTTTAATAACCATATCGAAGAATATAGTTTAAGGTACCTCATAGAGAAAGTATCAACAAGTCCAACATAACTTTGTTCATCATAACAAGAATAAGTTCCAACATGATTTATAGATCACCAAAATGGGACTTTATAATGAACAATGAAAACTAGTAAAAAATGAACTTCCTCAAGATGTAATAATGCAATTCATGCTTACAATGTTTAAAAGGACAACTTCACCCAACCAATGATCTAGTAGATTAATGCACACAACTCAAAGCAGATTTAGGTTTAATAATTGAGAAATCTACCCTAACTAACAGTATTTGTAATTAGTAGTTTAAAAATTAGTAGACACAAAACGTGATTTCCCTTAACATGTGATCAATCCTTAAGTGACACTGTGAATATGAAATAATATGTATTCCATTTACAATCAACAAGTTTCATCATTATTCTTTCACCTTATGATTAATCACTTAAAACAATCACCCCCACTCAATTTACATTTCTCAAAATCGGTATGGTTTTTAGATTCATGTTATGCTAGAGCACATGATCAAAATGTCTATTTACATGTGAACACTTTATTTGTCCAAAAACTATATCAAGAGTTATGAACTGATATCAAAATAAGGACAAATTTGAATGTGTAATATTTCAGAATAATTCTGTTCACAGCATAATATTGTCAATATGACAATCTAGATGAAAACTAAATAAGCTTACACTGTGTTCAAATAGATTCTAACTTGTAGGATACTAACAAATGTCATTTTCGATAAGATTCTACCACTCAGTCACACGATGTTGCTTACATGTGTGATTGGAACTTTTAAGGTGAATATGACGTAATTTCTCAATTATAAATGTGTCTTTTGCTTTACACTTTCAAAATGAGATTTCTTTATCCTTGATCATAAAAAGTTAGTGGACATATAAGCTTCAATACGGATAAGAAGACACCAAAATGGATGATATCGAAGTTCGAGAGAAATTCTCAAACCATCCAAAATAAGAACTAAGATACTTACGTTAATATGATCTCAAACGATAATTCGACAATATGTTTGTGGACTTAATGGTTTGTTATATCACTACACAAACCCCAAAAAACTCAAAATATGTTAAGCTCTATGTCGCACAATAATTCAACATTTATCTAAAGAACTATATTGCAACTTCATATGTCGAAACTGTGATATTTACTTTGATGTCACTTTTCTTATGTAAGTTAGATATAACATAGCATGCCATCAAGCTCAACAAAAGAAAGAATCTAAAATCTTAAACCGAGTGTATGACTTTTACTAAGTGTCTAACATCCTGAATGATGCTAGCTTTATAGTTATATACAATCTACTTTTAGTGACTGTGCAAAGTAGAGGTCAAAAGTACTTCACATTGTATCACAATCAAATGAAACCAATATCCATATGAGATTAACAATATAGTAATTTCCTTTCTGATGATGTAGTTAACTTTAATGTCCTTAACAAAACTAAATGCCAATTATTATTTACATTTAATTAATAGGACATAATTACCTTATTGTGTAAAAAAAAAGAGAAAATTATATTTTTTTTATGTCTCAAAATTCGACACCTCACGTTTGAATACAATTGATTAAATACTATATAGACCACAAGATTATGTGTGTCCAGAAAGCAATTGTGAACACTTTCAAACATCAAGAGTGTATTTGGTTACACAATCATAAACAGAAACCACCAAAGACATTAGGAAAATCATATAACCTAACGTCATCACGTGTTATGTACGGAAAGCCTTAAATTTTGTGTCATTGAGGACAACTCTTACATTAAGGTGGTCAAAATTGGACTTATTCTATAATGGAAATACATTCCTTATGTGGTCTAATTATACTTAACTTTAAGAGCATCAAACATAAGCGATCAAGTCGCCCATACGCTCTTAGATCAACTCACCAGTTGACAAAATTGATTTCGCAAGGTGTGGTGGAGGACTCGTATGAACACAAGATCTCAAACCTATGCATTCCGAAGTCTATTATATGAGTTGCCTCAGATAGAATCAACTAATTTTCATTTTCAAACAGTAAATTCAAAACCTTTCTTTAGGCATATGTTGTAGACACTACATAGAATTTACTTTCTAGATTAATAAGACTAGAGAATCAATTAAAATAGAGAAGGACCATATGTACCTCTGGGCATAAGATTAATACTCTCATTGTTATATCAATTTCCATCTTTTTTCAATTAATCTCATAAAACAATTGCTCCCCTTTGGGCCGAGCATTGTTAAATGAATTAATTGGTTGAAATGTATGAATCACATGTGTAATCACTATTCATCATGTGATTAACAGTTGTATTACCTGACCTGCATTCTGGATGCTTTGGCTACTTCGAGGGATGCTAGAGTAATAAACTTAACGTGACACATATGGTTTGTTTATATAGTCTCTCCGGATAACACATAATAACAAATAATGTGTATACAACAACAATATAGAACGACTAAACAACATTAGTTAATCAAACCAAATGATCACTAGATTCCACCAAATTTCACGGTGTAAATATGGTTCGTTCAAACATGTCAATAACCCTTAAATCACAACTAAAATATGTATTGATTTAATTAATTGTGTAACATCATGCAATTAATTTCATCATTTTAATCACCAACTATATGTAATTAAGTCTCTATATTTGTCAATCATTGAGCTGCTTTGGCTACACTCGAAATTGGTAAGAGATGTGATATATTTTAGGAGTTAAATAGAAGGGTATTGAATGGACTATTGGTAAATATTTAATCATTGCACGTAATGTGATCAAAACCTTTTTGCATCAGCATATCAAGCTTCTTTGGCTATACCCAGTACGTGACGCTATCAATAACCAAAAGTAATGACATTTCTACAAAAGTCAACTAAACTTTATGTTGACATAACCATGTACAATTCCAT
Source organism: Gentiana macrophylla (assembly GCA_026214975.1). Taxonomy (NCBI): domain Eukaryota; kingdom Viridiplantae; phylum Streptophyta; class Magnoliopsida; order Gentianales; family Gentianaceae; genus Gentiana; species Gentiana macrophylla. The sequence continues at coordinate 25,846,165 of CM047808.1, forward strand.
AATTCAAAAATTGGTTCAAGTATATGTCTCTCTGCCTGGCAATATAACTACAATATAAATATGTCACAATCTAATTACTAAACACTATGCGATCAGTTGTTAATGGTCCAAAAATTTGGGTTGATATGGCTAAAATTTAAACCTTTTTTTGTGTGGCTAAAACTTAAACTTGACAAAGCTACACAACATATTTCTTAATGTTATCAATGACTGATAATTTATAGGCAAAATCTTTATGACATATCCAAAACTACATATGAACCAAATATTATCACTTTTATAATATTTTGTCACTTTATCCATATGTGATTTATACTTATTGTATGTGACCCATAGCAGTGAGCACGGTTTCTCTCCACAAAGAAAAATATGTACAAACACAAGTACATAATAAGTAGCAACATAAAACAATACTAGATGGTCGCACCGTGCTATGCATGGTGTGCCCTTCTTTATGTTAAATATATAAGTTTGTACATTATGGGTCAAAAGTACTATTTGTCGTTGATTGCATACATAGATAATTTTTTTTGTAGTTATGTTGTGCCTTATGAAGATTTAAAGTGCTAAATACTTGGATACATATCCTTGCTAGTTTTTATGTATAGCAGTCTTGCATACATGCTTACAAAAGTAGGACTGCTATACGACAATTTTTATGAGGATATACAAAATGTGATCATTATATATTCGGAAAGTCTTGTTAATACGCTACCCACATCTCTGAAGATAAAAAAAAAAAAAAAAAGAATGTCAGAATACTTTTTCCTTTCTATATTGCAGAAATGGTTGAATATATAATTGATCTAGTGTAAGAAAACGAAAATATAAAATTAATTATTATCAATCCTACCAAAAAAACACAGAAACAGTCAAACCGAAATGCATTCAACCCTTTTTCAATTGCAAAAACAGTGCAACATTACTGATAAATATTGCTGCATAGGCATCTATGCCAAATAACCTGAAGAACAACATTGGATTATTACATTCTTATGATGAGTTCTTTAGTTCAACCTAGCTGAAAAATTGAATATGCACAGTATCATCCTAACAAATGCAACCATTACCAAAGAACATGCAGAACAGAAAAATGTTTTGTATGCATTGTATGATCCTAACAAATGCAATCATTACAAAACAATGTGCACAAAACAAAAATAAACCCACAAAAAACGGACAAGTAAAAAAAATTCATAGCATTCTCAATGTCTCGTTGAAAAAAAACGTTGAATACAGATTTTCAATTTTAAAATTTAAAAGCTTAGGCCTTTTACCAAATTTTATCCTCCATAAACAAATATGACCGTCCATTGAAATAAAATTTCCTAACACATCCACAAAATCTACAAAAGAACAATCAGATGAATAGAAGTCTTTGCAGAGGATATGAAGAATACATAAACAGAGAAGAACAAGATTTATCCTCCATAAACAAATATGACCGTTCCTTGAAATAAACTTTCCTAACACACCCACAAAATCTACAGAAGAACAATCAGATGAATAGAAGTGTTTGCAGAGGATATGAAGAAAGCAGAAATAGAAAATAACAAGAAAATTACTCGATTCAACCCAATTTCCGGCAAACGAGAAAACACTCTTTCGACAAGCGGTAACAAACCCGACTTATGATGAAGAAAATAGCAACAATGCCATGCCATCAGACCACCGGAAGTATTATGCTTGAGTGGAGCGTTTGAATGGAAGTGGAAGGCGATAATTGGATAAAGAAGCGGTAGTGGTAAGGAGAAGAATTGCAGAAGCGGTGGTCCGAATGGAATGACAACCGGATGTTGAAGAACAGACACGTCCTTTGCAACCTCATCACGCAGGTAACGCAGCGTAGGTATAAAAGGAAACGACGTCGTTTAATTATGAAGGTTATAAAAAATAATTAAAAAAAAGTCAGTAAACGACAAAATAGTCGTTCAGCACTTGCATATATAATAAGTACTACCTTATTAAGATAATGTTCCCTTAAAAATATATGGGAGAAACAAATAAACATACTTAATCACATAATCCTATGTGAGAAAAACATAATGTATCGCTTTTCATGTGACAAATCAATATAGTCTTCCTGAATAAGCATTGTGTACATTCAGAAGTACATAATACAAATAATAAACAGCAATGAAATGCTAATATACAAATGGAAGGCTAATACAAATAATAAACATCAATGAAATGCTAATATACAAATGGACGTGCATTGTTATTTATCATTTATTTATGTTCCATTTATAAGAAGAAAGTTCAATTTGCAAACAAAAGAATTCCCGCACGGGTCTTTATTTAGATTTGTTTGAAAGTGAAAAAGCCCAACAGCCCAAGTATAAGAAACCTCAACCCTAGATTACTAACGAGCCCAACACGCTCTCGTCCCTTCATTGTTTATGAGGTTTGGCCCATATCGATTGAACAAAATCGATGTTGATGGTAGAACAAAAGGGGGTTTCAGCAAACTACCGTGTTATTTTGGGCCTTCAAAAGGCGGTGAAAAATCCCAGCAAACGATTCCGGTGACTGTACTTATCAGCAAATTATATTTCCAAAATTTGACGATAGGTTGAAAATTCTGAATAGCATGGAATTATTAATGACCCAAAGGACTCACAAATCATTATTCGAACAGCATGAATAATAGCTAGTTTCTAATACCATTTGGCATTTGATAGAAAAACGATAAATTTAGAATACCTGAATAAACAGAAGCTGAGGATCGTTTTTCTATATCCATTTTTATTCGACTCCATTGTATTGCTATTCGTTATCAGGATCTAAATCCCTTAAAGAGAAGAAATCTCATGTGTACAAGAACAGATCGAGACATGGTGCTACTAGACCTTCTGGTTTTTGCCTATTGTTCTGGTCTTAGCCATTATTGGACTCTCTAATAATGTTATTTAATAAACCAGATAAATAAAAAATAACCGTAACGTGACAACTATAAGGGTCACATAATATTATCTATATTTATTAAATAAATAAAAGATAATTCCAACATTTATAACAAGTCTAAGCCAACACTTGCATAATATACATGTGGAAACAACGCCCGCATAATATACATGTGGAAACAACACTTGCACAATATACATCGGAAATAATAATGTTGACAACAAGGTTTGATCTCACGACATCCCGCTCTGATATCATGTTGAACTATCATCCCTCCCAAAATTTTAAGCGATGGGATGTATGTAATTAACATGTTAAACATTATTATATTGAACTATCATCTCTCCCAAAAGTTTAAGTGATTAGAAAGTAGGTAATTATCGTATCAAACATTTCAACAAGACTATTCATCAAGCACTTAAAGCTTATGTTTGATTTTGTTTAAAGTAGAAAGAACTTCTCCAATGTTTTTTCATTCTCTTGGAAACTCCTTTGTGCAATCCACTGCTAAATTCAACATAATCGTCACACAGTCCATCATTTTTGAAAAATGTTGATTTTGATCAGTTGTATGTATAAGACCATCATCTATGATATCAATTAATGTACTGCCAATAGACTGATTCACCCAACCATGCAGAGTCATGCCTTCACTGAACATTTCATCATGAGGCCTTGTTCTTGTAAAGGTTTCCATTAGCATGATTCCAAAGCTGTAAACGTCGCACTTTGTGGACAACAATCCTCCCGATCCATATTCTAACATATAATGATAACATAATCAATGCACTTTGTATTCAAGCCTTAAACTTTTTAAAATAGTTGGAGTGAAATTATTAGAAGTCTGCATACATACCTGGGGCAATATAGCCGAAAGTTGCGATGGTATTTGTATAAGTAAAGTTATTTTCCTCCAACATTTTTGCAATGCCGAAATCACTTACATGAGCAACCTTATCTTCATCGAGCAAAACATTGCTCGGCTTTAAATCAGCATGTACCACTGGTGTCGGGTAACCCGAATGGAGATATTGCAGTGCAGATGCTACATCAATCATAATATTCAATCATTCCGTGAAGCTTAAAAAACGATTCTCGGAATTATGCAACCAGTTTTCAAGACTCCCATTAGGCATAAATTCAAGTACTATTGCCTTGAAGTCAAGGTTAGAACATCATGAGATAACTTGAGTAAGATTTCGATGTCCAAGATTGCGCAACATCTCGCACTCCACCTCAAAACTTTTAAAGGCTCCTTGAACTTCTAAATCAAACACTTTAATAGCAACAACCTGTCCATCTCTGAGTGTACCTTTGTAAACAGAACCGAAGCCCCCTTTCCCAAGAAAATTCCCTTCGTTATACCAATCGGTAGCTTGTTGAAGTTCATAGATTGAAATCCAATTGTTTGCTAGAACTCCTAACAATTCTTCGTTGTTTTTTAACTTATTTTTCCTTCGAAGTAATTGGCATATAACCACTACCGTTATGGCAACAATGGAGGCTACAAAGCTAAAAGACAAGATGAAAATATGCTTACGCCCGCTAAACCATGACTTTTTGTGTGATGTAGTAGGACATGGAGGGACGTGAAACCGTTTGTCCCCGCAAAGAGCTTTGTTGAATATGAAAGATGCCTCTGTGCAATTCTCAAAAGCTCCACCTGATGGGATTAAGCCAACTAAATTGTTATGTGAAACGTTGAAAAATGTCAAGTACGGAAGCTTCTCAAGCGTAATTGGAATTGTGCCAGACAAATTATTTTCTGAAAAATCTAGAGACTGCAAACTTAAGATATTTCCAATTGATTCTGGAATTGGTCCTTCCAATAGATTAGAGCTTAAAGAAATATTAATCATGTTCTGTAAGTCCCCAATCACATCCGGAATATAACCCGAGAGGTTATTCATCGACAAGTCCAAAAGCGTTACAACCTTTAAGTTCCCTATTTGGATTGGCAATGAACTATTGAGAAAATTGGATGAGAGGTTAAGCTCCATAAGATCTTTCAGATTCCATAGACTCATAGGTATGGTAGAACTGAACTTGTTACCGTTCAAATAGAGCTTCCTCAATGAAATACAATTTCCAATACAATCAGGGATGGCCCCTGAGAACAAGTTGTTGGATAAATGCAACTCGCTTAATCTTTTCAAGCCCAATAAAGTACATGATAAAGCTCCACTTAGTCTATTTTTCGAAAGATCAACTCCTTGAAGATGTCCTAATGTCGTAATTGATGTTGGCAATGAACCGGTCAATAAATTGTCATGAAGAGATAATACAAGCAAATTACTCAAGTTTCCAATACTAGCTGGAATTTCACCTGATCCACAGCCACTTCCCGCGAAATGTTCAAGTGATATTGAAAGATTACCAATAGATTCCGGTAGGATGCCATTCAAAGGATTCTCCACAAACAGTAGATACTCGAGATATTTGCAATTAGATAGTTGTTTTAGAAATTCTAGCTCCAAAGACGAAGAACCGCTTGTCAACTTGTTAAAAGACAAATTTATGTCTTCAAGAAACCTCAGATCCCCAAGGTAGTGAGGAATGGCTCCACTGAAATTATTTGTCTCGAAATCAAGAATTTGGAGTCTGGAAGAATTTGAGAGGAAGAGCGGGATAGCTCCGCTCAGGTTATTAGAATATAAACTAAAAAAATTTAAATTCGGAAGCCAAAAACCCATAGTTGAAGGAAGACTTCTTGAAAGAAAATTTGCAGAAATATCTAGTGTATGCAATGTGGAGCTGTTGAAGAATCCTTTTGGTACTGAACCACTCAACCCATTTCTCCCTAGTCTGATATGTCCCAAATTCAGATTATTTCCAAGATCTTCAGGTATGGAACCTAGCTAAAACAATGGCAGTTCACAATGTCAATATAAATAAACGGATATAAAAATATAGAAACAATTCGTAATCGACCATACCTCTTAGATTGTTATCCGATATAGATAGAACTGAAAGCAATGTCAGATTCCCAATCTCTTTCGGTATAACACCTGCAAAATGGTGCAATGGATGGATGATGAATATATTGAAGAACACAGGTATCTGTCAGTGGACAACAAGAAATCCGTAAACAGTTTGCTATATGTAGCTTTCTTCTATTGTAACCACTTGCAATACACAATACACTATAATACGTTTTGGTGTTATACAGATTTATGCTTGAATAACATAACATTTTATTATCGTGTGATTTTTTTTCTTTAATTATGTAGGAATGATAGAATAAGTATACCCAAAAAAACATTAAACCAAGTAGCTTGGCTCAAGTGGTAAGTGACTTGAGAATGCCTAGAGAGGTCACCGGTTCAATTCTCCTCTGAGGCGCCATCTTGAAAGAGTTCTTGGTCAGGCCTTACCCCTGAGTAAGAGTCGGACTCTGCAGGCACGACCCAGACAGAACTCCGGATTAGTTGGATCAGTGGGTTCCGAATACCTAGGGCTTTAAGCAAAACAAAAAAATTTACATCTTTTCTTTTTATTTTACACACCAACACTCATCCAGCCATCCTACGTTAAGGAATCTTTACGGTTAGGATATTAGATCTATTGTGTATTACATGTGTATGGCTAGGATCTAGACTTGTGGTATAGATATAGCAGTTAGATCTGTTTCTGTTATGTAGTGATGATTAGTATTAAATGATGTAATAGTCCAAAATATTATCCAAGTATTATACAACAAATCTATCTTCTAGATTTTTTGTTGGTATTAGAGGAGTACCATGGCCGACGCCACAGGAGGTCCGGTGTCAGTGGCTCAATCCTCTGTTAGGACCGGTCCGGTGCCCTCTCTACCACAAAGAAACACTCTGGTTACACCGCTGAGCTCCTTTCATCAATACGATCCTTATTTACCTTTGTTTCTAGTATTCCTTTCACCGAAAAACCTAAATTCTCGGTGAATCCAACAATTCTGTCAATGCCGATGTTTGGAAGCAGCTTTGATATTCCGACCATGTCATCTCTGCTGCGCCCTCCTTCAACTCCGATGTTTGGAACACCCTTAACCGGACATCTCTCTCAGACATGCAATGTCAAACTGAATCGAGATAACTATCTTCTGTGGAAATACATAGTTCTTCCAGTTGTTAAAGGACATCGGCTTGAAGGGTACCTTCTTGGTTCAATTTCTCCAACCTCTTTGTCTGACCCCTACCGGCGTCACCAACCCAACCTTTGAATTGTGGCAACAAATTGATTATTTGCCTGCTTAGCTCGATGACTGAGCAGGCTCTCCTTGAAGTCGTTGGATGTGCAACTTTGAATGAGGTCTAGACTGCTCCTGAATCCCTCTACAGTTCCCACTCAGATGCTTGAATGCTGGAATTTAAAGCAACCATGACAAGAACTGAGAACGGGTCCCAGTCAATGGCTGATTACCTAGCCTGAATGAAGTCCCACCCCGACAATCTTGCTGTTGTTGGTTATCCCATAAGTCAATTTGAGCTTATTCTTGCCACCCTTGGAGGTTTAATCGTGAGTATGAAACTGTTATCGTGAATCTTACAGCACGAATTGGATCTATTTCATGGCATGAAGTGCAATCGTAGCTCATCACTCATGACAGACTTTTGTCCAGGTTTAATGGATCTAGAGGTAATGGATCTCTTAAACTTTTTTTAGGAATCCAACTGCTCAGGTTGCTCAGACCTCTGGTAAGACATTTAATTCTACTCCTCAGTCATATGGTAACAACAGAGATAGATGTGGTCGTTCTAGAGGTGGAGTTCGATCTAACAGAGGTAGAAAGGGCATGTCAAGTAATTCTAATAGTACAAATGAAAATCCTGGGAATCGAGTTGTCTGTTAGTTGTGTGGCAAAGCAGGCCATATTGTGATTGAGTTCTGGCATCGTGTTGAGTGTGATTTTGTGCCTCCCACCAATGCTTCACCAAGGTAAATCTCTTCCTTCACTGCTAGCCCCCAGACTATTGGAGATAATTCTTGGTACCTTGATAGTGGGGATTCTGACCATGTGACTGTTGATCTGAAAAATTTGCACATCAAATAAGACTATTTGGGTAATGTTGCACTTATTGTAGGTAATGTGAAAAATTGTTTATTAAACATATTGGCTCCAATATAATTCATACTAAACCAACACCTCTATATTTAAATAACCTTTTACATGCCTTAGAATTAAGAGAATTCTTATCAGTGTTTCTAGACTTGTTCTTGATAACCCTATTAATCTTGTGTTTGAATCTTCCTATTGTCTTGTTAAGGATCAGAAGTCAAAGGTGATTTTCATGATGGCCTTTACGGAGAGTATGATTCCAAGACCTTCATTCACTCCAAATCTCCCCATATTATCAATTCTGCAGCTGCTGCTCCTAGTTAGTCCTCCATAAATAATGTTAAGTCTGTTTGTCTAGATAAGGATCCCAATGTCTGGCATAGAAGAATTGGGCATCCTTCTAAGGTTTCCTTGAATCATCTATTGAATCAATGTATTGTGTCGGTGAATGATGAGTTACAATTTTGTGAATCTTGCCAATATGGGAAAAATCATCTTTTACCTTATTCTGCTTCTGAATCTCATGCCACTCACCCACTTTAATTAAGTCACACTGATTTATGGGAACCAGCTCCCATTAAGTCCAGTTCTGGTTATATCTATTACATGAAATTTGTTGATGATCATTCTAGGCTTACCTGGATTTACCCACTTAAATCCAAGTCTGATGCTCTTTCTACTTTTATCCAGTTTAAAGCCTTAGTTGAGAATCAATTTTGTGCCAAGATTAAGTGCTTGCAATCTGATTTGAGGGAGAGCATAGAGTTTTTGAAAGCTATCTCAAAGAATGTGGGATCCAATTTAGACACTCTTGTCCTCATACTCATGCCAAAATGGGAGAGTGGAAAGAAAGCATAGACATATAGTTGAACTTGGTCTCACTCTATTAGAACAAGCATCCTTTCCCTTAAGGTTTTCATGGGAAGCCTTTCAGTATAGTGTTTACTTGATAAATCCAACTAAGGTGCCAAAAACTTGTCCCGGATTTTATCAATACAAAACAACAAGTAATAAACCGGTTAACCTCAAGTGCAAGGATCGTAGTATGGAGGCTAGTGCCGGGTCGATCTTACGGGGAACTAGACTGTTGTGAACCCTAGCTTTTGTTTTTAACTAATTATTGTCACGAAAACTAACCTAAACGAAGAGCTAACCTAAACAAATATTGCATAAAAGTAACTAGACAGAGGAGATTAATCCAATGCTAGGGAAGATTGAAAGCGATAAACTAAACTAAACTAAAGTGCAGAAAAAGTAAACTAAAGCTAAACAATTCATGTTTCAAGGGATTAAATCAAGTATAACGAACAAACAAGCAATTGATCCACCTATCCTATCAACATTCAATTCTAATTCGGATTATTTCGTGATCTCTATTCAAGTCGTGATTCACCTAATCGAAGGCATAAACTCCTACTCTCGTAGACAAGTTCGTTTTCTAATATTTTATCTTTCGATGTTAAAGATTATGTCTTTCTAACCTAGGCGTGAAATCTTTCGATTTCTAATCTAGAAAATCAATCTAATAACTTTCGTTTTATTTAGATCAAAGATCCAATCTTTTATCATGGTGATCTAAGGTTGACATGACTCTCATCATATAAACAATCATCAAAGCAAGCATCTTTCGATTAAACATGCAATAAAACATACAAAACATGATAAAAGAAACGAACTTGAAATAGAACTCACAAAATAATCACGAACTAGAAATCAACTGTTGAATTGGACGGCTTCACAACGCTTGTTCAAAGAGGTTTAGCCTCTTATCATCTTCTTGAAGGCTTGAATTGCTTGAATAAAATACATAAATTGAAAGATCTAATCTAGAGATTTAAAAGCATAAAATTTGAGTAAAAACTAAGTAAAAACGTAGCACAGCTGCCCCAAGGTTTTTAGGGTTCGAATGATGATAATTGGTATCCCTCATGTGTGAAAATAGATGGGTATTTATAGCCTCCAAAGTCGGTTTCTCTAAGTCGGTCGGATGGACGAGCGTTCACTATAATGGACGCTCGTTCGCAATTATCGAACTCTCCTCGAGCCTTTCGTCCGACTTCCGTTTATGCTCTCTCAGTATCAAAATCGCTCTTCCGGACGCCCGTCTGTTTTATCAAACGCCCGTCCACTCGGACGGGACACGGACGCTTCGTCCAATATGGCTGAATGTGATTTTTGCATCTCTATCTCTTTTCTTCAATCCACCTCATCATTATCTCTTTCTTTAATCACCATATCTCGAATTTCATCTCTTCTTATCATTAGTTGAACCTCATAATAATACCTATGAGACATGGGAAAACATTGCAAACTGTAATAATATCCAAATAATTATAATTCAACCATAAAATCACATAATTACATCAATATTGCGATTAAGCCCTTAAAAATATCGTTTACTAAATATTTCCATATAAGACCTTATTATTATGCAAATTATACAAATAAAAGGGGAAAAACATCACAAAATATAACCTTATAAAACATATAATTTCACCCTTAACAGTGCTGCAAATGCAGGCTCATTTGTAGTTGTTTACAAAAAACAACCACATTAGCATGCTCTAAAAACCTTTGGTGTGCCTTCTATCCTCACACAAAAGCCTTCTCACCTGTCAAGTTCAAATTCCACACCATTAAGTGTGTCAATCTAGGAATAAGCCCCAAACATAAGAGTTACAAGTGTTTAGATGAAACATGCATAGTGTACATCCCTAGAGATGTAATCTTTGATGAGTTATCATTTCCCTTCAAAGAAGGCTTTCACCAAGGACTTTGTAGGGAAGTTCTCCATGATCCCAGAATTGAATCTCAAAGCACCACCACTGTTTTGTCTACCCTTCCTAACACTATTGTGACACTAGGTGAAACAACTACCCAAAATCCTACCATATCTAGTTCTTCAATTTCTTTTACTCCCCTATCCTCACTTGTCCAACCCACTGTGTTGAATATATAAAATGTTAATTATCTACCTCCTCACTAGCTTAAGCTTTTGGGAGAGATGGAAGTTCAACATGGTATCAGAGCCATTATCCATCCTCTCTCATCTCACCCCAAAACCTTCAATCCACCTCTCCAGAATTCAAAAAAATACAGAAAACATAGAAAAACCCTAAGTCGGCCTTTTTTTCTTCGCACCAACAATGGCGGATTCCGACCTCACTACAACCATGTCTAATCCTGCTCCGGTCTCCCCATCCCACTCCCTTCCTTATACTATTCATCTTCTTAAAATCTCTCATCAGAATTATCATATTTTCCGAGCTCAGATTTTACCCTGCCTACATGGCCAAGGCGTATTCGGCCACATTGACGGATCTATCAAGCCTTCAGCTGCTACCCTCACCGCTTCTGACGGATAGGTTTCTCCTAATCCGGCCTACACCTATTGGATCAAGTAGGACAACCTTATGTTCTCCACCATCACCTCCTCCCTCTCCGAGAAGGTGCTCATGGAAGTATATACGGCAACCACGAGTGCAAAAATATCATCCACACTTCAGACGTGCTTTTCGGCTCAAAATAGTGTGAAATTGGTCCAACTCCACACAAAATTAGCCTCAACCAACAAAAAAATATCTCACTGCCACCAAATATTATGTGAAAATCAAACGTTTAACCGACAAACTCGCCCTTGCCGGACTGTTAGGAAATCAACTAGTTTTACGCAACGGAATTTAAAATTTTGATTTTCGATCCCAATATCGATTTCGTTTAATAGAATAAACACGTTAAGCAGTATACGGTGATTACCTTGACTGATCTATAATATCGAAGTATTGACCGTCTAAGGAGAGTAGTTGTGCGCTCAAGACATCCACGTCTCTGGCCTCTATCAATATCCACACGAGCACTTCGCCGGAATCCTCATTGGATAGCTACTAGAAAAATCCGGTTGCTAGACCGGCCTTTTCTCTCTCTGTAAAACTCTCTAGAAGAAGCTCTCTCTTTTCCAAAAGAATTATGAACTCTTGGAATTGTGATGTACAAAAGAGTTAGTCAACCCCTTGCTTATAAAGGGGGGAGGTGCGCCCCATGTAGTCCCCAATCCCAATGAGAAAATCATCTGAGTAAAGTAAGGAGAAAGTAACACTTTTACTAGTAAAATAAGGAAAATAGAAACGAAAAACCTACCTGAGAACGAAGTCCAGAGGGGATTTCTGAACGGTATCGCTAAGGGTCCTATGAAAACACACTTCGCCATGAGTCCCCCTTCAAATCTACGCGATCTCCTCAACCAAGCCCGCATCTTTGGGCTAACGGAGGCGGCTCCCCCGTCATCCGGAAAAGGAAAAAATCGGAATGAGTCCAGGCACTCTGGTGAGGAAAATAGGGATGAGTCCAAGAAGGACCAAAAGGATGACCGAAAGAGAGGGAAAAATCGAGATAAGGAAGTCAGAAAACCGTTCAAGTTTGACGAGTCCGATTTTGTCCCCATCAACGCAAGTCTATCGGAAATACTGTTTGAGATCAAGGACAGAGTAGAGCGGCCAAGACCTATAAGGTCCGATCCGAGTTCGAGAGACGATACCAAGTACTGTGACTTCCATGAGGATCACGGACACCTCACCGACGAGTGCTTCACACTGAGAAGGATCATCGACAAAATGATAAGGAACGGGGAGTTAGACAAATACAAGAAAAATAGTGGTGGAAGCAAGGATGATAGGGGGCCTCGGAGATACCGAAATGAGATTAAGGTAATCACAGAGGAATTCCCCAGCAACCATCTCATCAAGAGTCAAATTAACGCGATCAACGTCAGGGGCAGGGAGAAACCAATCATCCTAGCTCCTGACGAACAGGCAATAATGTTCACCAGGAGTGAGCTAGTGGGCTCACCAGGGGCAATGGAGCTGCCGATTGTGATACAGGTCGGGATCAACGATTTCGGGGTCAATCGGGTACTCTTGGATACAGGGGCCGCGCGCGAAATCATCTACTTGGAAACATTGAAACAGCTCAAGATCGGTATGTCCAGACTAAAGCCTTATTTAGGAATGCTGGAAGGATTCTCCAATGATAAGGTATCCGTCCTAGGCGTCATCGACTTGGAAGTGGAGATCGGCGACCACCCACCATACCGCAAAGAAAAAATAAACTTCCTAGTGGTTGATCTGCATTCCCACTATACTGCGATCTTCGGAGTCCCCTCTCAGAGAAAATTTCAAATGATTGTTTCGATCCCTCATCAAAGGATGAAGTTCTACACCGACGAAGGGATCGGGCTGGCCGTCAGCAAACCACAAACTCTACTGAATCATGTCACCACAAATCGGCGATTACCCCGCCAGAGCATGGGCAAAAGGCCCTGTGGGAAAGCGCCTCGAGCCAAAGATCAAGAAGGATCCGCGATCGACACTATCGAGGCGACGAAAGCTCGAAGCGAGCCGCGCCCTGGTAGTGAAGACGCCTCAGTCGAACCCAAGACGGTCATCTGCGACACCCTTCAAGTCAGAGACGAGTCAGACTTCACCACCGAGGATGAGTTGGTGGAAGTAATCGTTAATGAAAAATACCCCGACCAGAAGATAAAAGTGGGCGCTCAGATGAATGAAGAGGAAAGAGAAAAGTTGGTCCTGATGTTAAGAGAGAACTTGGATGCATTCGCTTGGGTAGTTACAGATATGAGAGGTGTGCAACCCGAAATAGCGATGCACCAACTGAACGTGAGTCCAGCCTTCAAACCCATCCAACAAAAAGCTCGACAGTTCTCCAAAGAAAAGGAAGACGCCATCAGGATAGAGGTGAGTAAGCTAATTGAAGCAGGAATTATCCGGGAGCTTCAGTACCCAACCTGGCTGGCCAATGTAGTCATGGTTAAAAAGCATAATGGAAAATGGCGCATGTGCGTCGACTTTACTGACCTGAACAAGGCTTGTCCTAAGGACCCTTATGAGCTGCCCAGAATCGACAGAATGGTCGACCGAATAGCCGGATTCGAAATGTTAAGTTTCTTGGACGCGTACTCAGGCTATCACCAAGTAATGATGTCCAACAGGGAAAAAGAATTGACAGCTTTCCGAGCCGCGGGCGGAATGTACTATTATGAGATGATGCCATTTGGTTTGAAGAATGCCGGATCCACATACCAAAGGATGGTCAACAGAGTGTTCAGCTCCCAAATTGGCAAGAATATGGAAGCTTACATCGACGACATGGTGGTCAAGTCCTCCACCGCCGCCACCATATCGGCCGACCTTCAAGAAACTTTCGACAACGTCAAGGCACATTCTATGAAGCTCAACCCCGCGAAGTGCACCTTCGGAGTCCAAGCCGGAAAGTTCCTAGGTTTCATGGTAACTCAGAGGGGGATCAAGGCAAATCCTGAGAAAATTCAAGCGCTGGCTAACATGGAAGAGCCGAGAAGTGTGAAAGAGGTTCAAAGGTTAAACGGCAGAATCATCGCATTGGGAAGATTCATCTCCAGATCCGCCGACAAATGCCTTCCTTTCTTTAAAATTCTCAAGGGGAACAAGACCTTTGAGTGGGATGTAAGAATGCTCCCCAGGCCTTCAAAGCCGTCAAAGAATATCGGCAAGCCCTCCGCCGCTAGTCGGCCCGGCATTAGGGACGAACTTTTTTTGTATTTGGCCGCCGGACCGGGCCGTTGTAAATTTGTTCTTGTCAAGGAGGATGGGACCCTCCAAAAGCCCGTTTATTATGTATCGAAGGCCCTCGCCCCGTTGAGAGCCGCTATCTTAATCTGTAAAAGTTAGCCTACTCGCTTGTTGTCGCCGCCAGAAACTCAGGGCTTATTTTTCTTCACACTCAATCGTGGTCCTAACAAACAGTCCTTTGCGGCGATTCATTACACAAGCCGGACCTCTCGGGCAGAATGCTAAGGTGGGCCATAGAGCTGACCGAATTCGACGTTCGGTATGAGCCCAGAAAGGCTATAAAGGCCCAAGCCTTAGCGGACTTTATTGTTGAAACGAGCTTCACAAAGGAAGAATCCACCGGACAATCTAGTTCGCCGAATGTTGACAAATCAAACACCCCAAGAGAGGTCGAGCCGAATAGACCGATCCTCCGCCGGCGGATGTATCGTCGACGGGCCGCGAGCGAAAGCGGTTGTGGCGGCGGGATAATATACGGAACCGGGCTCATCCGAAGAGATTGAAAAAACCTTACGGTTCAATTTCACCGCATCCAACAATCGGGCCGAATCTGACGGCGGTCATCATTTGGCCTAGAATCTGGCGAGATCTATGAGCGTTGAAAGCTTAGAGGTATTTTGTGACTCACGGGCGCTTCTTGGTGGATCAAAGCGACCCCGATTAATTGGCACGTCCGGCGGTGAAAGGCGTGAAGAACGAACGCCTCATCTTGGTGACCACCTTGTAATCGGGCATGCAAAAGACCCGAGTATTTAAGAAGCGTTTCCATTCCTCTCTCGGCCGACCGAGCATATGGATTTCGACCTCCATATCATTCACCCAATCGTGCGCGGCGAGAGACTCAAATGCCTCGGCAAGAGTGCCAAAATAGTTGATCGGATCTTCAAGGTCCTAAAGGACGTCATAATCCTCGGCCAGGATTAGGAGGCCGTAAAACTCATTAATGACGGCCGGAGTAAAGTTCACCGTCACTCCACGAACAGCAACGGTGGTGGTACCCTCAGCATCATTATCCGCTGCCAAGGCGGAATAGAATTCACGAACCAATGTCAGGTTATACTCCCCAACTGGAGGGGCCACGAATCTCTCCCAGCCATTGACGAGAATTCTAGCCCGGTGGCCTGGACCAATACGATCTTGATCCAGTCCCCTCTCATGCATAAGAGGGCAGTTGCTGAAATAATTATGGAAATAACGTTTGGCCATGGGAGAGGCAGTCAGACGGAAGCATACCGAAAGCCCCTCGTCTAAAGCAGGGTTAGAGACAACAGACTCTGGATCAGAACTCTCAGATGAAGAAGACATAGTGAAATAATAGAAACACACAGAGATTGAAGATATGTTTTCAAAATAAAGAAGAGGTTGCAGAAAAATAGCAAAGAAAGAAGGTGGAGAAGGCCCTCCTTTTATAGGTCGAGAAACCAAAAGGGCGGGAAGACAAGGGGTCACGAACGTTTGAATTCAGACGCCATTACCAACATTAATGGGGCCGACGTTTGAAAAAGCAATCGTTGTTATCGCCGATTGGGCCAAAGGTCGCAGCAGTCATAATCACAAAAGATTAGATCAAAGGTCACAAGACTCAAAGCGACTTCGACTTCGGCAAAGAATAAGAAGCCAACTAAGCAAAACAAAAACGATCTGAAAGAAATTTCTTTATTTAAACAAAGACCCACAAGGCCGATTATTTACAAGAAAGCGAAAAGAGGGTCTAAACTCAATTAGCCGAATCCGTCGGCGTGTCCGAATCAATACGGGCGAACTTCGACATTGGCACGGGCGGCACAAGAACATCATCGCTAGACGCAGGCATGCCAGGGAACCAACGACAAGTGCGAGATCGGCCTCGGAAAGGATGGGCCCGTGGAGGTGCATGCGAGCGACAAATGTAATTATGGAGCGGTAGATTAGCCGCCCCCAGTCGATGCGCACTTCCTCGCCTCCCTCCAGAATCGCATAAAGAAGATGCGATTCGGCCTCAGAAATCTCTTCAGCGTCGAAAGAGGGAAAAACCCTGGAATTAATAAACCTCTTCCACTCCCGACAGGCCTGGGGCATCTCTGAAGCATAGCCCTCGGGCAATGGATTCCAATCACCAGGAATCAACCGCCTAAGTGCAGCGGCCCCGTAAACACGCCTTCTCACCTCTTCGCCCAAGCTCCAAGCCGTCTCATAATGTGCATAAGCCGGAGGGGAGGGTAAATGGAAGACACCATTGATGATCTCAGGGGAGAGAACAACATGAACACCCCGAAGGGGGATGACGGTTGAGGAGGCGTTAGGCAGCACCACCACCGATAATGCGGAATAGAATTCCCGCACAATGGTGGCGTTGTATAACCCCCTAGGGGCCCCCAGGAAGTCAGACCACCCCATCCGGGCAGTAAGCTGGCGTTGAGCATAGCAAACCCTTCGACGGTTCAAACCCTTTTCAGGCAGGAAAGGAAGATCATTAAAAACAGATAGAAGTTTGGAAATTGCAAGAGGCGAGGCTGTCTGAAAGAAAATCGAATTACTAAAATCAGCCATGACAGGGGAATAATCAGAAAATGGAATAGAGTTGTGATATGTAGAAAAGCGTGAAAAAGCCCTCCATTTATAGTAAAAAATAAATGATCCAACGGAGGAAAAAGCTTTTGATCCAACGGCAAGGCGAGACGCTTGTTGATTTCAAAATCGAAATCTAATTAACGCGAACAGATTATCCGAAAGCGGTGGCGTGCTCACGGTTTCCCAGCGTCGAGAATGAGAGAAAATAAAGGTACCGCCAAACGTCGCAGCTTTATGACGGACGTGACAAGGAAGTCGAACCATCAAATCATAAGGAGGACATCGTTTAAAGCCGGGTCCAGGCATAGAGCCTGCGATCCCACTCGAAACAAAGAAGCCGCATCAAACCGTCAGAGCCAAAGGAGCGAGAAGAGGATGACTGAAAACTTGTTTTGACCAAGTTCGTCCCCAACCTTGTTCCAAACAAAGGGGAATAGGATGAAAATTTTCAAACTTGCGACGAGTTAGTTACAATCCACCCTTTATTTCATCAAAGTTTCTGAGCGAAGGGTGTTTCGATTGTTTTCGCAAGCTCAACGTCAAACTCGACCTTACCAAAACCAAAGGGCCGCAATTTAGCGCTACAAAGCTACAAAGCGCAGGAAAACTTTTCGTCTCGGCGATTCCGGATACGAAAGCTACCGACCTCACCGACACGAGGGGCCCGCATACACATAGTACATTAAGAAAGCAAATGAACTTAAAGGGACGCAAGACAAGCAAAAATCAAGCACCGTTCAAAAATACAAAGTCATCATAAAAAAGGTACAGGCAGAGGGCCGAAGCCGAAAGACAGCAGTCGAACTCATAAATACCAAAATCAGTCAAATCAAGATTGTTTATCTGAAGGAGGAGTTTCAACATGAGGCCCAGTCAAATTCAAAAACTTGTCGCAGTCCTCCCCGAGACTCTTATCCTCGCCCAGCGCCAATGACGGCGCGCCCCTACCCTTCGCAAAGCAAGCTCGAGAGCTTCTTTCTCCATCTCCAACATCATGCCACGAAGATTTCTTTCATTGACTGCAGGGGGATCCCAAAGTGGCTTACCACGCTTCAGATTTTCGACCCGGAAATCCTCAATCTGAACGGCAGTGTAAGGAAGGTCGGGGTGGAACACCCTCAGCTCAGGGTCATCCTGATCCATAAGTAGCCAATCTTGCAAGGTTTCGAGGATCGGGGCACCTTCACAAAACGCCTTAAGACACCTCGAAGCATGATAGAAACCCTGATCAAATCCATCTAACAAGGCATCGCTGACTTTGCGGGCAGTGTCAGCAGCAGCGGCTCCAGACTCATTCAACTCGCTCTTCAGCCGGTCGATGACCTCATGGGCCTCTGTCACCTCGCTCTTCAGCCGGTCGACAAGCTCATGGGCCTCTGTCACCTTGACAAGAGCCTTCTCCCTCTCCGATTCAGCGGACTTTTGGAGATCGGCCGCAGTTTGAGCTTTCCGGGACAAAGTCTGAACTTCGGCCACAAGCTTTCTCTCTCTCTACTTCACCGCGTTTGCCCGATCTGCCTCAGCAATCATCCTCGTTTTCATCTGAGCCATTTGATCTGCCATTTTCCTCGTCTCTTCATCACAGGTCCACTCGATCTGCTTAAGCTTGGTGGCAACCTGAAGAGAAAAGGGCTTAGAGCCAGAAAACTCAAAAAGAGCAGAAACTTTACCGCACTAGCCGTGGTCCCATAAAGACCAAGCGTTTCGAACAAAAGCTGCCGACTGGATGAAGGCCCCGAGAGAAGTTTGTCGACGCCACCACGTCGGCTTGGGCAATCCGGTTGACAAGGCCATGACCGACCATCAGTTGAGGGGAATCGGGCAGTTTTAATTTCAAATTTCGCAGGGGAATCACGTCGAAATAGGCGAGATAACTCCCGGCCGCCTTGGAAGAAAGAGGTCATTTAAGGAATTCATGGTCCAACCACGGCGCGGCTTCCCCTTAAATCCCACAGGACCGTCGTCTTATTCAAGTCCTCCTGCACCGACCCAATGGCGGCAGGCTCGGTGTCGACGGCAGCTTTCGCAGATCTCTCGGTCAAGTCTTGATGGGGCGTTACCTCACTGGAACCCGGCCACCTTCGACCCTGACTCCTTGAGCGGTGGGTCGGCGAAACATCGATCGAGGGCTCTTCCTCATCTACCGGGACGAGAATCCTTCCGCCCCCGGGGTTTTCTCTCTAGACTTGTTAACCACGGTGGTCTTCTTCACCTCACGAGACCGCGGTAGATCGGTCGATTTGGCGTGGACGGCACCGGCCGCTGCGGGCACAACTTCATGCGGCCCCATAGCGGAGGTACCTCAAAGAAGCGAGGAATGTCCTCCATACTCACGGCGGGGAGGATTCATGGGTTGGCTGGCACCAAAGCAAGGCTGTCGAGCTTTTCTCTCATCCCTAAGACGGGTCATTATAGCATTTCTGTTCGTGTTGGCGATCACCATGGTACCTGCAAAGCATAAAGGAAAAATAGTCAAAATCTCAAAAGAAATGAACAGAGCTATCAAAAAGAGTTAGAGAAAAAAGAACGAAAGTAAGGGGGGCCAATTACTGGTGGGCCGCAGCTCCTCAATCCCGTCTGGTCGACCTTTGGGTAGGAAACACCTCCCATGATGGCACTCAGCATACCAATCCTCATAAACACCCAGGTTGGATGCCTTCACCACAGGCTGAGCGTTGATCGGTCCAGGGATACCGGCCACACAACAGAAGGGGGCCCTCATATCGATCAAGCTTCTCCAGCTGAAAGTCCTTTTCTGAGTCTCACTCTCCTCGTCCCAGCCGAGAAATGCGTAAAGCTTCTCAAGAAGTTCCTGCTCAACATGATCGAGAGTCTTGGACACGACAACACTGTTCTGCCTCTTTTTGGGGCGAACATCGAACTTAGGAAAGGGCCACCCAGACTTCGACTCGACCAGCATGGCCCTCGTGTTCCAGCCTCGGACCTTATTCGAAGTCCAGTAAAACAGGCGACATTTCTTTGCTCTGGTCGCCAGGAAATTGGTTGAATCGGCCTTATTTGTGGCCGCCTTACTGAAGGTGTAAAACTTCAGGAATACCTTCATCGAGGGATCGTAGCCCAAAATACGGCAGAGAACGATAAAGGCCATAACCACCCTGACGGCGCCGGGGGTAAAATCACAAGGAAGGGCCGCCAAGCTCCACATGACCTCAACAAAGAAAGGGTCAAATGGCGGTGCGAGACCCACCAAAAGTGATCAAAAAACAAAACCAAACCATCTTTCTTCAACCTCAAGCCGGCTCGGTTCTCGGACGTCTCGAAGCCACTAAAACGGAAATTAGAGGATATATGAAATTCAGAGAGGAACTGGGGGTCCCTAAGCCGGGAACAAATAGCCGCCCAATCCGCTTCGACCTGTTTGTCAAGGGCGCCGATTTCATTATCCTCTTGAGGGCCTCGACATTGCGAGGTCTCAGGAGTTTCTTGCTCTCCTTAGGTTCCTCCACAGTGTCACTGTCTCCCTGATTCCGCCGGGGTTTCTCAGACATAACCACACCGGAGGAGGAACCTGCAGCCCTAGCGGGTTTTTTCCCAAACTTCTTCAATTCCCTGGGGGCCACAACCGAAGAGACGAGCTTTCTTTTCGGTGGTTTACGAGATGCAGACCTTAAACAACTCGGTTGCAGGGGAACCACTTGGGCTAACACCAAATCATCCTCCGTACTCTCGCCTTCGTCGCCCTCACCGGAGCTAGTACTCACCTCATCAGCATCTTCAGAGGCATAGCCATGAACACCGTCATCATCGCTATTTCCTGATCTGTCGCTATCAGACATCCTACAAAAGAAAAGAACGAGGTGGATAAGTCATCACCCAAGACAGCGATAGCCGGGCCGAGACCATCTGAACCAGTTCGTCTCGACACCCCATCTTTTCATCTCACAACAAGCCCCACCAACCAAAGGGAGCAACCCTAAGTGAAAACCCAATATGGCGACAACCGCTTTTCCCCAGACTAACCAGAGGATTGTCCAACAGGGAAGTGGAAACAACGAATTTAAATTCTTTTACACCAACGCAAATGAAAACAAAGCCATGACTATAAGGAATGCTGAGATCGAGAAGAGAAATAAGCTTACTTGATGATTAGCAGGAAGCAGGAAGCAATAGTAAATCTTCGAAACCCTACCGGAAATCGCCTCGTCGAAGAACTTCCACTCAGGAGCAGCCGATAGAATTGCTAAAATGAGAAATCGAAAAGTATTTGGGGTTGGACAACTATCCCTTTATATAAGAAGAGAAGAGTAGATCCAACGGCCAATCGCCTAAAGATCCAAGGGACAAGATTACGGGCGGGACTTTCAAATTTCGAAATTTGGGATTGCCATCATTAGGCACGAATATCCGAAAGGTCACAACCAATCAAAGTTCGCGGCGGGTCATGTCAGTCTTTTCATCAAGACTGAGGCAAGTGGAAATCGGATAGAACAGAGCCGTAAGGAATACGCTTGCCAGGGGGCCGACATAACGAGAACTCGCCACAGGCTAGGCAAAAAGCCCAAGATGCCGAATCCAATAAAGTTAAGGCTATCCACCCAATTACAACTTCGCCACAGGCTAGGCTAAAAGCCCAAGATGCAGAATCCAACGCCACAGGCTAGGCAAAAAGCCCAAGATGTCGTATCCAATGAAGTTAAGGCTATCCGCCCAATTACAACTTCGCCACAGGCTAGGCTAAAAGCCCAAGATGCCGAATCCAACGAATCCGCCCAATTACAACTTCGCCACAGGCTAGGCTAAAAGCCCAAGATGCCGAATCCAACAAAGTTAAGGCTATCCGCCCAATTACAACTTCGCCCCGCCCAATTACAACTTCGCCACAGGCTAGGCTAAAAGCCCAAGATGCCGAATCCAACGAAGTTAAGGCTATCCGCCCAATTACAACTTCGCCACAGGCTAGGCTAAAAGCCCAAGATGCCGAATCCAAGGAAGTTAAGGCTATCCGCCCAATTACAACTTCGCCACAGGCTAGGCAAAAAGCCCAAGATGCCGAATCCAACGAAGTTAAGGCTATCCGCCCAATTACAACTTCGCCACAGGCTAGGCTAAAAGCCCAAGATGCCGAATCCAACGAAGTTAAGGCTATCCGCCCAACTACAGCTTGGCCACAGGCTAGGAAAAAAGCCCAAGATGCCGAATCCAATGAAGTTAAGGCTATCCGCCCAACTACAGCTTGGCCATACTAAGTTAATGACTCGAGGTATCGGACCGAAGGAAAAGGGAACCTTCCCATAAGTGGTGACCTTCAAAGAAAGTACTCCCCACCCGGTATCGCGAAATGCCAAGGGTGTGGAGTAGGGGGCCATTGATAGGGATTTTCCTAATTATAGCTCGGCTGTCGCTCCGATCGCCGTGAGCGGTGAATACGCGTCGGACCGTAGCTCGCCCCATCGCAATAGAGGGACCGCCACCCGGGATAATCCGCCAAAGATGCGGCATTCACTCAAGTTCGAGCCGCCCCATTTTCGCGTGGATGGGGCATGCGCCACGCATCCGCATCATCGATGTCTTTTACCGTAATTATTTGACCTTTCAGACACTCGATTTCCCTATAAATAGGGCGCCCTGTAACCCCCTTGAGGGAGGAACACACTTTTTTGGAGATATAAAAGATAAGTCAAAGCCAAATTCTCCTACTCTTTATCTTGCCCCACACGGTACACCACCGGAAAATACTGTTCTCCTATTTTACACCTCAATAACAGCCAGATATCCACCATAACGCTACCATGGACAACCTGGGATAATTTCGACGTTATCATTATGTGTGTGACCCGATAGACTTCAGAATATGTTGGTTGTAGACATAAAGTGCATTTCTTAAACAACCCTTCATACCTAACAATCACTAAATAGCGTCTGGCAACACATCGTGACCCTCAATCATCGGAAGAGTCAAAAGAAATGACTACTACTTTTCATGTGAAACAGTTACCGTGTAAATAGAATCCTATTGCTCTAATAATATCCATACAATTGTATATCGAGTATCAATACATCAACGATCGTATCTTATAATCTAGATATCATGATCTCTCGGAATTACTCATTTACTCTCACTTTGCAAAGATTCACGAGAGCTAGACATTCCTTATAAAAAGGTTATTTCGGATATTTACTCATACTCTTAGGATGCTGGATACCTGATTTACGGACGAGCAAACATGTATCCTACGCATGCTTCAATATCATACCCGGGCACTACCACATGATCGCCCCATGGCTAGGGGAAACCTCATTAGTGTCAAAACACAACAATCCACACCATGATGCCATGAAGACTCCGGTCTTAGGATAATTACACAACTACCACATACTGTGACACTTAATGTCAATAGGTCAGTCTAACGTATGCATTCTCCAATACACGTCCACATACAGTCCAAGTGTCTCTACACTTCGATCGACGAGATCTATCCCTATCTTCAATAAGATAGAAGACATCCAATATGTGCTAGTCTAATCGTACTATCAATGTCATGTTTGATAGTACATACGACTAGAGACATTTAAGTATCAAACGTATTAAAGTGATTCGAGACCACATCAACCATAATCACTATCATGGTCTCTCTATCACTGTTCAATACTAAGGACGTTACTATATATTCAATAACATAATCGGTTCATAAAGATAAACAAAATATATAATAACAAAAGTGCTTTTATCAATCATAATATACTTATTACTTGAACTAAATAGACTGTAAATTAAATGACCCGACACGGTCGGATCCGGTCCGACCCAATTGGGTTTAGGACCCCATTTCAACAAGGACATGCCCTCAAGGATGATGATATAATCGCTTACCTTCTGGCTGGACTCAGCCCAGACTACGATTCTTTCAGTTATCATGGTCTCGGCTCGAGAATTTATCTCTCTTGATGAAGTTTATTTGTTGTCGTTAATAACCAAATCGTGGATACATCATCATCACCCAACTCCTCTACACAACCCTCCGGCATCCGCTCTTAGAAGCGCCCCTGTCGTGAATTATTCTCAATCTTCCGCACCCAGTAACTTTAATCTTGGCAGGGGCTCCAATCAATTTTGAGGACGGAGATGTACGAACAACAATAGGGGCCACATAAAATATCGCTAAAAATTTCACAAAACAATTTTGGTGATTCCCCACAATGTCAAATTTGTGCCAAGTTCAGCCACACAGCTCAGTTATGCTATTCTGTTACTCTAAACCGTCTGCTCCTCCTAGCCAGAGGCCGTCTTACCGCCCTCCACAAGACTATGTTGTGCATCCGTATCCGTCTACTCCGTCTGATTGGATTCCATACACCAGAGCATCTCTTCACAATACTAATGACTTTCACAGCCTCAACATTTCTTCTGAACCTTACGATGGTCCAGAAAAAGTTCATATATGTGATGCGTCAGGTTTGGCAATTTCTCATCTTTGTTCTTCTCGTTTCCATTTCCTCCCTCATACTTATCATTTATCTATTCTTCTTGTTTCCTCCTATTACCTGTAATCTACGTACTTTATGTCCAGCAATTTACCTCTGATAAATCTGTATTTTTTGAGTTTCATAAATCCTATTTTCTTGAGAATGATTACTCGGACCACGTCCACCATAGAGGTTATGTCAAATATGGACTCTTCCACTTTTCCTCTGCGTTCAATTTTTCTCTTGTCCAAGCCTTTTCCATTGCTCCTAGCTCCTCCTTTTAGTACTAGTTGGCAGGACGGCTAAGTGAAACAGACAGTCGGTAGAGTGAAGCCAGTCAAGCACCAGCAGAGAAGCAGTGAAGACTTAATGGTCTGACTTATAACCAAAGAAGTCTGTGATGACCTTGGATAAGTCTAAGTTATGTTTCAAGTGATGAAACTAAATGTTCAAATATGGTGTACACTGATCTCACCCAAATTAATGATCAGTGAAGTACAAATATTCTCCTTTAACTTAAGCAATGAAGGAAACAGTGAATCGGCAGAGTAAACTGACTTTTCGGCTGAGTGAAGACAAACCAGTGAAGGGAGATCTAAACGGAAAAGTCAGATGGATCACTCGACCGTTCAGAGAACGGCGAAGTAAACCTTATCAAAACAGAATTGAAGTATGATTCAGAGGTGTTAAGGGTGAATTTATACGATTTATAACGCTATATTTTATGTTATTTTCTCTCATATTTGTATGAATTTGTATAAGAAACGAGCGTTTAATGGATTTATCGAGCAAATGGTATTTTAAATAAGTTATTCGCAACATAGGATTAATTTATGTGTTTTAATTATGTTTTTATGATTATTTGAGCGATATTACATTTTGCGATATTTTTATGTGTCATAGAAGCACAAATTCGAGCTCAAGAGGTGATCCAAAGATGATCAAGTCGGATTTGATTAAGGAGGAAGAGATAATGATGACTTACATTGAATTAAAAGGAGATAAAGATAAAGAAATCGAAATCACCATATTGGGTGGCGTCGGGTCCCGTCCGGTGGGCGGGCGTCGATGGAATTGAGCAGCGTCGGGGATGGGAAGTTGATTCAAGATGTTTGGGCGCTGAAGTGGGACGCCGTTTGGGCGAGCGTTTGGTCATGACTTCGGCCCGATTTGAAGTTCATATGAAGAATGGGCGGGCGTTCACCTACACAGGCAGGCGTCCATAATGCCGACTTAGTGAAACCGCCTCAAATCTCTATAAATAGGCGGCTGTTTTCTCCACACAAAAGGATCATACACTCATTATTTAAAACCCTAAACCTAGGGGCGGCTTGAGGCTGCGTTTTCATCTTTTATTCCCGTTTTATGCTCTTAGTTTAGATTAAAAACTAGTTACTTTTTATACCTTTGTTTACGCAAATTTGAGTTCTTGAGGATGTTCAGAGGCTAAAAGCTTCATCAAGCGAGTATTGTGAAGCCGTCCAACAATTGTTGATTTCGTTTTCTTCGATTATCTTGTGAGTTTTTAATAAAGGTTGTTTCTTATTCATGCTTATTCATGTTTAAATTGCTCTTATATCGGAAGATGTGCATGTGTTGATTGTTTATTGTTGATGGAAGTCTTAATAAACCTAGATCACCATGAATAAGAATAGTAATTGAATCTATCATAACGGAAGTTAATAGGTTTGATTACTAGATTATAAACACAAAGTTTGCACCGCCGGTTAGAAAGCGCGTTAATCTTACATCGGAAGATAATAGATTACTAGATGAACTTTCTAAGGAATTAGGGTTCATGTTTAGGTGAGGTGAATCACAACCTAGATAAAAGCGCAATATAATCGAGACAGAAATCAATGCTTGTTGGATAGGTGGATCAATCCTCGTTTGCTCGTTATAAATTTGATTTAAATCCTTAAAAGCTTGAATTTGTCTAGTTAGTTTACTTTTATCGCATCTTAGATTAGTTAGTTTAAATTGGTTCATGAGCCGTATCCTTCACGGCTTTAGATCATCTCTTACGTCGGTTTTACGTTTTAATTAAGTTTAATTTTCAGTATTCGTTTAGTTTTATCCATTATTTAGCTTAGTAATCGTGACATAGGTTAGTTAGATAAAAACTAGAAATCACAATCGTTTAGTTCCCGTAAGATCGACCGGCATTAACCGCTATTACTACGATCCTTATACTTGAGGTTAACGGATTATTACTTGTTTATTTTGTGTTGATAAAATCCGTGACAAGTTTTTGGCGCCGTTGCCGGGGAACCGGACGGTTGTCTAGTTTTTTTTTTTCGTTTCTATTTTTTTTTGTTTTTTTTTTTTTCTGTTTTATTTCGTTTTAAATTCTGTTTTTAGTTGATAATTGTTTTAGGTAGTTGTTAAGTAGATAATTAGGGTTTAAAACTTTCCCTTAGTAGTTTTCTTGGAGTTAGATCTTACGTCTTTCTGTTTTTAAGCGTTCTTTCTTACCTTCTTTTATTCTCTGCAAATTCACCTTACATTCTAAGTTTTTCCGTGAGCAAGCGGGCGTGCAGGATATTGGGCGCCCGTCCATTTGGAAAATTATCAATTACATTACGGTTTTATTCACTTAGGCGGCGTCCATAAGTTTTGGGCGCCCGTTCGGGTATTCGTCATCAGACGGCGTTTAAATTACTAAACGCCCGTCCGATCTCAATTTCATCACGGGCGCCCGTCCAATCTTTTGGGCGTCCGTCTGGTCTTGTTTCCTCAACACTTTTGTTTCCTTTTCTTCTTTCCCGTTCTTCTCTTTCTTTTAATTTTTAGTTTAGGCTTTTACTTTCTTAGTTTTAGGTTTTGTTCCACTTGTTTTGGTCGGTTTATGCAAACTCGGAGTCAAAGGACCGTTAATATACACCCACGACCCGGCGAACCGTAGTCGGCCAAGCGGCGGAATTTCCGTTCAGCGGTTACGCGACGGCGAGCGGCGAGATCTTGAAGAACAACTAGCAAGAGAAATCAGCGATTTTGTGATAATGGCGATAATAGGCGTCGCGTTAGACTCACGCCATGCCGGCGAAGTCAAGGTCAACCCGGCTATTGTTATTCCAGCCATTCTTGCACAAACCTTTGAGTTGAAGCCAGGACTTATCCGGATGATGAAAGACGCATCAATTTTCACGGCTACCAATCGAGAGAATCGCATACCCACTTACACACATTCTTAGAGATATGCGGTACTACTACGCATCAAGGAGTAAGTGAGGATGCTATCAAACTTAAACTATTTCCATTTTCGTTGAAAGGGAGGCTAAAGAGTGGTACACCTCTCTCCCATCTCGAATCTATCACCACACAGGCGGAACTCGAAAAGGAGTTCTTGAGTCAATATTTTCCACCTTCAAAGGCGGCCCCGATTGCTTAAATGACATTTTCACATTCTATCGAAGAGAATGAATCATTCTTGAGTGTTGGAAGAGATTCAAGTCCCTTCTTAGAAAGTGCCCCCACCATGGCTTGCCACTAGAAAGGCAAGTCAATACATTCTTCGATGGTTTGACCGAGCTTACAAAGGCATGGTCAATAGCTCCTCTGGGGGCATTTACAAGAAAAGCTTTGATGAGGATGGGCGTTGTTTGAGGAC
Organism: Gentiana macrophylla; assembly: GCA_026214975.1. Classification (NCBI taxonomy): domain Eukaryota; kingdom Viridiplantae; phylum Streptophyta; class Magnoliopsida; order Gentianales; family Gentianaceae; genus Gentiana; species Gentiana macrophylla. The sequence goes on from CM047808.1 coordinate 25,874,312, forward strand.
ATTGCAAAGTACAACTATGCCCCCCTCTTATCAAGCAATTCAAGCACCTCCTCCTCCCAAGAGTTGAGGAAGTCAATTTACAAAGTTTGATTGCCATCTTTGCAAAAAGCGAGATGGTACCACCTCAAGTTTCCAATCCTATAAATCAAACTTCTTCTTTTCCACAGAACCCTCGGGTTACGTATTGCGAAAAAATTTTTGTCAACCGGCCATATGAATGGCCAATGTCAATTTAATGCCCCTGCACCTTATCAAGTGAATGTTGTTCATGACTATGGACAAGTACAATCAAGTCACATGTCAAAGCGTGACGAGGTGGGGCACACTTCTAAATTACGCCTATGAGCGGACGAATGCGAAGTGAATGCATTCTATGGCGAGAACAAACAAAGGTTCAATCGGTTTCTGGCAGGGCAATTTTCAAAACCAAGGGTTTAATCCATCTTCAAATTTCAATCTAATTGAATTTTAATTGAATCAATTTCAACGAAACCACAGGTTTAATCGAGAATCAAAACTCGAATTTTTCCAATCCTACGCAAAAATTCAATCGAATTGGCCTTCCAATTCAAATTCTCAATTTCAAAGTCGGCCCGACCCGACCCTATGCTCCAAATCTCCAAAACTCTCAAGGCCCTCCCAACCTACAAATCTTGAAGCTAAGTTGGAGGAGCAAAGTAGATCGATGAAGAATCTTGAGAGACAAATTGGGCAGCCCAGGTGAGCGGTTGGCTTCTAGACCCCAGGCGTTGCCAGTTTCACGAGAAGAATCCAAGGGTGGTCAAGTTGCTCGGTGATTTGAACAAAGGCCCCGTATCTTGACCTCGTGCCATCAATTCAATACGGTAAGGAGGAGGCGGTGCAATGAATCTAAGGAGCGGTACTCAAGTTAGTGGTCCTTCCCATCCGGAAACCACTAGCCCCTCTCCGCCATTGATAAGGCAGAGGAAAAGTGAGCACCTACACTCCCCTCAATTGCAAGAGAAAACTCGGTGGTGATCCACGAGAGGTGAAGAATTTGGCGATCCTCAGTGGTGATCCTTTGAGGGTGAAAAAGCAAGCGAAAGTCGGGGAGGTGATCCCCGACTACTAAGAAATCTGAAAAAGCTGTTCGTTGGAAGGATCGGAAGGCAATTTGTTAGTGCATCCTCAAAAGGTTTTCTCGAGGATGACCTTAAAAACTTCCATTTCCACGAGAAAGAGCAACATTCCCTTGATTGAGGATAAGAAGTATGAAAAGGTACTAAACCTTTTGAAAAATACTCAGTGAATCTTCCATTATCGGATGTCTTAGTCGAGATGCCTAAGTATACAAAATTTATCAAGGATGTCGTGTCTTGAAAAAGAAATTGCTTGAGGCATGGAAAGGCATATTGGTGAGGATTGTTCCATGATTAATTATGAAAACTTACCCGATTAAAGAAGCGACCCTGGAAAATTCGTACTTACAGTATTAATGGGAGGTCTAGTCTTCCCAAATTCTTTGTGTGATCTAGGTGCCTCTATAAGCCTTATGCCAATATGCGTATGCAAGCATTTCGGTTTACAAAGCCTTACTAGAACCCACTACTATGAGTTTACAATTAGCGGATAGATCTTCTAAGAAAGCTTGAGGATCTAAAAGGCGTTTTGGTTGATTGATCGATTTACCTTTCGGTTGATTGGTATGTTTTAGATATAGAGAAAGGCAGCGTTCCCTTGATTCTAGGAAGACCTTTCTTATCTCTGACTAGAGCCCTCATCATTGCGATGGTGGGCAAGTGACTATCGAGTTGGTGATCAAGAGGTGAGTTACAATGTCTTAAAGTCCATTCAAGTACCCTCGGCCCTCAACCGGCTTTTCCATTGATTATATGACGGATGATTTCACCGACTATATGGATAAGCAAGTCATGGGTGTAGAAGCGGAATATGAGCGATTAGTTGATAATCTGAATACTCATGGTAGGGTGAATCTGGATCAACTAGCGGTGATTTTGAGGAAGAAGTGTTGGAAGGAGAAGCTTTGGCGGTGGGACCCTGAGTAAACTCAATGATATTGAGTTGAAAAGTGGAGATCTCAAGTCTAGTTTAGAAGACCCCCTGCGGATTTGGTGTTGAAGCCGTTACTAAACATCTTAAGTATGTGTTCTTAAGAGAAGGCGACAAGCTTCCTTTAATCATATACCTTAAGCTTTCCCGTATAGAGGAAATGGCGATCAACGTCTTGAAGAAGAATGAAAAAGCTTTTGGTTGGCAAGTAGGAGATATCAGGGGAATATCTCGACATCTGCATGCACAAGATCAAGGCGAATGAGGGTGCAAAGTGTGTCGAGACTGACCCAGAGAGAAGGCTCAACCCTCATATGCAAGAAGTCGTTAAAAGAAATCATTAAACTTACGGACATGGGAATCATTTATGCCATCGCGGATAGTGAATGGGTTTCCCGACTCAAGTAGTTCCCAAGAAAGGTGGAATTACAATTGAGAAGAATGAGAAGGAGAGGAAATTGCATTGAGAAGCATCCTTTGATTCTGATGCATCGATTATCGAAAGCTCAATGAGGTAACCATGAAAGATCACTTTCCCCTTCCATTCATTGACCGGATGCTCGGCGTCTGGCGGGACACGCATTCTCTTGTTTCTAGATGGATATTCGAGGATATTTCGAGATACCCATTGATCCGGTGACCAGAAAAGACCACCTTCACTGCCCTTATGGTACATTAAACTACAGGCGAATGCCGTTCGGTCTCTGCAATGCCCAAGCTACATTTAATGATGTATGCTAGCCATCTTTGGCGGGCTTGTAGAAAAGTGTATGGAGAGATTTTATGGGCGATTTTTCGGTTTTAGTCGATCTTTTGATGATTGCCTTGACAATCTTGATCAGTGTTATCGGATGTGTGGAAAGAACTTAGTACTTAATTGGGAAAAATGCCATTTCATGGTAGATGAAGGAATAGTTCTTGGCCACAAGATCTCAACCAAAGGTATAGAAGTTGTGAGGGCAAAAGTAGAAGCTATCGAGAAGATGAGCTATCCTAAAAATGTCTTGTGAAGTGAGAGGCTTTCTTGGACACGTCGGCTTTTCTGAGACGGTTCATTCAAGATTTCTCCAAGATAGCCAAGCCCTGTCCACTTTACTAAAGGAAGGCGTTGAGTTTAATTTTGATGAGAGCTGCAAGCAAGCGTTTGAGAGCTTAAGGATAATTTAATATCTGCTCCAATTCTTATATCGCTCGATTTGGAACCTACCATTTGAGCTTATGTGCGACGCATCAAACTATCTTTGTTGAGTCTTTGTTACAGGGCAAAAGATCAAGGAAAGTTCCAGCCTATCTATTACATAAGTCACACATTGAACCCCTCTCAAGTTAACTATACTACTCTGAAAAGGAACTACGGCGTAGTCTTTGCTATGGACAAGTTTCGTAGTTACTTGTTAGGAGCTCAAGTGATCGTGTGGGTGATCACGGTTGCTGCGTTATCGATGACTAAGAAAGAGGCTAAACCGCGCTTACTCGTTGGATATTGACCTACAAGAGTTTGGCGTTCAAATTAAAGACAAAAGAGCGGTGAAAATGTAGTGGCGGATCACGTTTCTAGAATGTTAAGTGAGGAAAAGGATGAACCGGATGATATAGATCTTTACTTTCCTCAGAGAACATTATGTTGATGAGCGGTTGTCCTCACGATGTTCCATGGTATTCTTCCATTGTAAACTACCTTCATGGCCGTTATCTCGATCGAGAGATGTCTTATCGAGGAGAAGAAAAAGTTCTTCTCGGATTTAAAATATTTCGTTTGGGATGAACCTTATCTTTTCAAGATCTGTAAAGATGGTTTGCTTAGGAGATGTATTCGAATCGAGCAGCGTGACATCATTGAAGCGGTGCCACAGTGGACCCACGAGGAGGTCACTTTGGTCCTTGGAAAACCGTTGCTAAGATCTTTCAATCCGGTTTCTATTGGCCTACGATCTTTAAAGATAAGGAAGCTTTACGTAAAGCTTGTGATAGGTGCCAAAGAACCGGTACTCGACAAGGCGTTTTGACATGCCTTTAAAACCCATCCTCGAATCGAAGTCTTTGATGTATGGGGTATCGATTTTATGGGACCATTCCCATCATCTTGCGGTAATAAATACATCCTAGTCTGCGTAGACTACGTGTCCAAATGGGTGGAGGCTCAAGCCACTCCTCACAATGATCATAAAGCGGTCATGAAATTTTTAAAGAAAAATATCTTTGTGCGGTTTGGATGTCGCGCGCCTTGATCGGTGATGAAGGGCGCATTTACGCAACCGACCCACAGAGAAAGTTCTCGAAAAATATGGTGTCCGGCATAAAATTGGCACACCATACCATCCTATGACTAGTGGTCGAGGTTGAAAGAAGCAACCAAAGTTTAAAGAAGATCTGAGAAAAGCATTATGATCATAGAAAGGCTGGAGTCTAAAGTTGGATGATGTCTTGTGGGCATATCGAGCGCCTATAAGACCCCCATGGGTACATCACCATATCAAATGGTCTACGGAAACCATGTCATCTGCACTGTCGAGTTAGAGCATAGAGCTTATTGGGCTACAAAGTTTACGAACTTTGATTCCCAATCTTGTGGGAAACATCGACTCTGGCGATTACATGAAAAGTGGGCAGTCGGACTCCAGGCCTATGAAAGTGCCAGGATTAGTAAAGATAAGATGAAGCTACTCCACGATGCTAAGATTAAGAAAAGAGAATTCCATGTTGGCGAACAAGTTCTTCTATATAATTCTAGGTTACATCTGTTTCTGGAAAGTTAAGGACACGTTGGTCCGGCCCTTCGAGATTCTCCAAATCATTCGGGGCGTTCTAGAACCGTGGTTATAGTGGTGACCCGTTTGAGTCAGCGGTCGAGAGGTGCAAACACTATATTGGTGAACCTAAAGAGACATCTTTGATTGTTAAATTTCTCGATATTCTCGGATGTGGTGTTCCATGAGTCGAAGACTTTAACGAGTTATCACCCGACTTGTTCCCGAGGATGGCGGGAGTGACCCATACGAAGAAGTTCTAGCGGTAGTCTTTGATATGGAAGAGTTTGAAAGGGGCGTCGGTTGAAGCGTCATCGAGAGGGCTCGAGAGAATGAAGAGGTCACCCATGGGGAAGTTCAAGCGTATGTGGAAAGCTATTAAAGATTTCACCCGTGTGTGAGATCTTTGTTTCTGCGACCACACACTCGCGTCGAGCTTACGAGGTAGTGGTGGCGAGAAAAGTCAAATGGCTTTGACCAGGCTGATTTTTCAATGGTGTCGAGCTAACGACATTAACCAAAAAAAGCGCTCTTAGGAGGCATCCTAGATATCCATATTATATTAGTTAGGTTACATTTGTATTTGTTAGTGTTTTATTTATTTCGGTTTTAGTTTAATTAAGTTTTAGTGATTAAGTTTTGTATTTATATATCATCGGTTAGTGTGCTTTTTAGGTATGGATTACGGAGTTCTTCTGAGGAGTTCCCATCATTAGTCGGATTCCGCGATTCTGATGGTGATGGACCGGGAGGCACTATAGTCTTGCACGTAGATTTTGAGCTTAGTACCCGTCACGAAGACCATCACTTATGTTCTCATCGTACCCATTTGTTCGGGAGGTAGTGACTTCACCAGCGAGGAGCTACGAGGAAGCTATAGGGCGTCCATATACGATCCTAAATGACCCTATCTTTGTGAGATCTAGTATTTGGTACTCGGGATTCACATTTTAGAGGTTTAGAGGTATTTGGAGATGATTGGGGCGTACAAGGCGACTTTGATTTCCCTCACGCTATTGATATGCTTCGCCGTCGTCTCATCCGTTTGGTGGATTGGGGCGAGATTTATCTGAGACTAGCGTTAGTTAGGATTATTCGTCGAGCAAGCGACGTAAAACAAAAAGCGCGCCGTGGGAGGCAACCCCTTTGTTTTCTATTTGTTTATATGTTCTAGGAATTTTATGTACTTTGTTTGATTTAAGGTTGTATTTTTGAAGTTTTAAATTAAGTTTAATAAGCGATGTACTTTTAAAATTGGGTTGCATGGAATTTTATGATTTTTGCATTTTTGGCTTTGTTGGGGCGCCCGTAAAAGCGGGCGCCCGTCCGTCGTATGACAAATCCTTAGGCGGACGTCCACAAAGCTGGGCGCCCGTCCGATATTTTCTCCAATCTGTATGTGATTTAAACTCTTGGGCGGCGTCTCGAGGCGGGCGCCCGTCGGTTCATCTGATTTCCAGTGGGCGCCCGTCCTTTGAGTTGAACAGCGTCCAACATCATCTATATATACCCCCTGCCCGATGAACCCTCACTTTTAAGTTTTTCAAATACGCAAACCGTTTCCTCTCCTCTTTTTGGCCTAAAATCTTCATTTCTAAACCATTTTGAGCGATTCCGAGTGCTACTGAGGCGCTCTTGATCCCTCTCTTTGATTTTCATAACAAAATTCCCCAACAAACCATATTCTTGGAGAATCAGGCCCCATTCAAGTCCGAGTTTTGAGGAAGAAAAATTCGATTTTGGAGTCCATTTTGGTGTTTTACGGATTGATTTCCACCTCGATCAACATCCACTCACCCTACTTGGTAAGTTAAGTAGCAACATTTCTAGTTTTTATTCACGTTTTTTGAGTACGATTTTGGTCGGCTCGTTCACTTGGATATTGCCTTAATTCGGTTTTTTCTGTTTTTTTGTTTCTTGTTGCTTTGTTTTGGTGATATGGTGTTGTGATGGGTGATGCATTGGGGTTGTTTGGTGATGGTTATGGTTGTGGTTGTGGTTTGGTTGATTTGAAATCCCGCTTTGGATGTTAAGCGGGTATCTTGTTGTGAATCGGGGTTGTTTTGGTTAGTCTAAGCTTGAATATGGTTCATAAGAAGGAGTGGTTAAGAGGCATGGAAAGGAAGTGGCTAGGGAGGCCGGAAAGAAGCGCAAGGAGTTTGATCCTACTTTGGTCGATCCCAACCGGGGTGTGAGTATCACGAGAACAACCTCCACAGAGCCACCCAAACTAGGGCTACTTTGAGAGATGAGCCGACCTCGACTCACGAGGCCCGATGACGATGTGCCTTTGAGTACGGATGCCAGAGTTCGAGAGAGGTGGAGATTCGTCTAGAAAGTGAGAAGCGTCGATGCTACCGGGAAGAGGATCCGGTTGTACACAGGGCTGTCCTCTAGAAAGAAATCCAAAACCGTACCTCTATGCCATTACGCAAATCGGTTCGTGAACCACAGAGCTCACGATGTGTTTAAACGACATTATTTCTCGAGGGCGATGTTGATTGAGCGGGCCATTTTGGAGGCCAAAGCCGATCCAGGGTTCGTTAAGTTGCTCAGAAGGATCGGAAATGGGAAACCTTGATGACAATCCCGACTACCCGGTGAATAGCTCCATAGTTAGGAATTTTATGCTAGCTGTTCGGAAACCGATTTGGGGAGGAAGGTAGTCGTGGTTCGAGGGTAGAAGTTCCTTTTACACGGAAGTGATTAATCGAAATACAACTTAGCGGCTTTCGAGGTCGGGACTACAAGGAAGAGATTGTACATAAGCGAGTTTGGGGCGGGATCGCTTTGGAGGAGTTGAGGTTAAAAAAGTGTGTCGGACGTGGCATGGGCGTTAAGACGAGGCGGTGACCGGAAGGAGTTGGTTACCACGACCTGGGCGGAGGATTGGAAGGTCGGTGTCGGTTTATTCGAGAATCGGTTGTTGCCTAAGAACAACTTGGCGCACTTTCACATCGGTGACCTAGGCATGTTTATGCGCATTGACATTTGGCACGAGCGTGAATGTAGGGCGGCGTTATATGATGAGGTGGCTATTAATCGGAAGGTATATACCCGATGCTTGATTATCCCTCACTTGATCCACGATCTCTGTATCGATGCGGTGTGCACGAGTGCGGGGCGATCACAAACCGAAGAATCGAGGCCGATCGCGTGAGAAGGGTAAGCCGCCAGTCCGTGCAGGATGGAGACACCACGAGGAGCCGGTTCATCTTCGGTCCCGCCTCGAGCATCTACACTTCCTACCTTATCTCCGCGATTAGGATGCGGTTGAGCATAGCCAGCGATTTACGGGAGTGGATGGGTGATATTCGGGATACTGAGAACAACATTTTGGCGATTACGAAGTGTTTCAATGAGAACCGAAACCAAGGGATGACCGGATCTTCGCTCCGAGCACCGTTGATTATCTTTATTACGGCGAGATTGAGCAGGCCATTGCCGATGTCCTTCACGAGTGCGAGTCTTACGACGAAGCGGCTGATTCGGCGGTGGAGCTACGTCACCACCTTACGATCCTCCGGTGATGATACTCGGCTCCGGGGCAATCTTGACTTTCTTTGTCTATCTTTTTCGATTTGATTTGCCTAGATACCTTCATTTGTGTGGTTTTACTACTTTTTCCTCTTATATGGTTCATTGTAATTTTTGATGTTGCTACTATTTATTCTTTCGATGGATCATGTAAGCCATAAGGCACCCGTACTTTCATTTCGACTTAGTTTATACTTTTTGGTTGTATTGGATGCTTTATCTCTTGTTAGTCCTTGAATTTGCTATATCTTTTCATTTTGGTATAACTCCCCGTTTTCCCGAGATGGTTCCATGTTTGTCGAGGCGTGCGAGGTATATTTTTAGCGGTTTCGTTGAGCTACATTATCTGATTACGCATTACAGAGTGTCATTATGTAGGCTCGGCACGATCAACGATTCGAGTTTCGATCGGCTAAGTCTTTTCCTTTTCTTTAGATTACGCACAACATGAGGACATGTTGATTTTTAAGTGTGGGGAGGAATGTTTCGATATGTATCTACACATTTGCTTAATTCGTAATGTTTCTATGTTTTATATGCAAAATGAGCTAAAATTTTGAAATTTTTCGACACTTTTGTTTTTGTTTTGTCGAGTAGGCAATTCGATTCAATGTTAAGCTATTTTTATAGTCATTTAATTTGTATATCATATGTTTGGTAAGTTAGTTGTTTCACCCGACACTATTTTTCACGAGCCATAGTAAATGATGAGCTATTTTATAAAGCTATACCCGTTTTGGATTAATGATTTTTGATTTTCTTATAAGTCATGTACTTAGTGCTACGTATATATCTTGAGATTTATGAAAGTTTGTATTTAGTTCGAGTATGTTATCTTGTGAATATCTAGAAGTTTGAATGTGATAAGTAAAAGCGTAACTAATGTCAAAATGAGAAAGTTGAATTAATAGTGAATTAATTGGGTGTGTGAAAGCTAGTCGATGATTTGAGTGCGATAGGGTATACCACGTATGTCTATGCCACTATGATGACTAAAAGCTCACGGACAGTTAGGAAAAGCTGCCTTATGATTGGAGTAAGGTAGGGTATTATCTCGAAATGTCCTATTCTACTATGAGGGCAATAGCATATCTAATGTGTGTTTAAAGTGAAAAAGTTAAATCAAGCGATAAAGTGTTATGAAGTGTATATAAGACTAAGTTATAAATGCGCCTTATCCCCAGGTAAAGCGTGAGATATGTTGTAGGGATTATCCTCTGAGTATTTCAAAAGGCCCTAGATACATTCGATCATCTTTTTCGGGATATATCACGTTTGGGGTGCATCTTATGAGTGTCATTTATTACTAGTCTACAAGGGGTATTAGCTAGTTTTGCTTTGAGTTTCTCGAGTTTGGATATAGTGGAAGTTTTCTATGGCTATGCACACACACAATGGTGAACTTACGATTTATTGGATATGTGTTATGCATGTTTAGATGTCTGTTCTTCTCTCGAGCCTAATTTTTGTTTTGTTTTGCTGGGACGAGCAAAAGCTAAAGTGTGGGGAGTTGTTAAGGGTGAATTTATACGATTTATAACGCTATATTTTATGTTATTTTCTCTCATATTTGTATGAATTTGTATAAGAAACGAGCGTTTAATGGATTTATCGAGCAAATGGTATTTTAAATAAGTTATTCGCAACATAGGATTAATTTATGTGTTTTAATTATGTTTTTATGATTATTTGGCGATATTACATTTTGCGATATTTTTATGTGTCATAGAAGCACAAATTCGAGCTCAAGAGGTGATCCAAAGATGATCAAGTCGGATTTGATTAAGGAGGAAGAGATAATGATGACTTACATTGAATTAAAGGAGATAAAGATAAAAAATCGAAATCAGCCATATTGGGTGGCGTCGGTCCCGTCCAGTGGGCGGGCGTCGATGGAATTGAGCAGCGTCGGGGATGGGAAGTTGATTCGAGATGTTTGCGCTGAAGTGGGCGCCGTTTGGACGAGCGTTTGGTCATGACTTCGGCCCGATTTGAAGTGCATATGAAGAATGGGCGAGCGTTCACCTACCAGGCGGGCGTCCATAATACCGACTTAGTGAAACCGCCTCAAATCTCTATAAATAGTAATTTGTTTTCTCCACACAAAAGGATCATACACTCATTATTTAAAACCCTAAACCTAGGGGCGGCTTGAGGCTGCGTTTTCATCTTTTATTCCCGTTTTATGCTCTTAGTTTAGATTAAAAACTAGTTACTTTTTATGCAATTTGTTTACGCAAATTTGAGTTCTTGAGGATGTTCGAGGCTAAAAGCTTCATCAAGCGAGTATTGTGAAGCCGTCCAACAATTGTTGATTTCGTTTTCTTGATTATCTTGTGAGTTTTTAATAAAGGTTGTTTCTTATTCATGCTTATTCATGTTTAAATTGCTCTTATATCGGAAGATGTGCATGTGTTGATTGTTTATTGTTGATGGAAGTCTTAATAAACCTAGATCACCATGAATAAGAATAGTAATTGAATCTATCATAACGGAAGTTAATAGGTTTGATTACTAGATTATAAACACAAAGTTTGCACCTTCGGTTAGAAAGCGCGTTAATCTTACATCGGAAGATAATAGATTACTAGATGAACTTTCTAAGGAATTAGGGTTCATGTTTAGGTGAGGTGAATCACAACCTAGATAAAAGCGCAATATAATCGAGACAGAAATCAATGCTTGTTGGATAAGTGGATCAATCCTCGTTTGCTCGTTATAAATTTGATTTAAATCCTTAAAAGCTTGAATTTGTCTAGTTAGTTTACTTTTATCGCATCTTAGATTAGTTAGTTTAAATTGGTTCGCATGACCCGTATCCTTCACGGCTTTAGATCATCTCTTACGTCGGTTTTACGTTTTAATTAACTTTAATTTTTGTATTCGTTTAGTTTTATCCGCTATTTAGCTTAGTAATCGTGACATAGGTTAGTTAGATAAAAACTAGAAATCACAATCGTTTAGTTCCCCGTAAGATCGACCCGGCATTAACCGCTATTACTACGATCCTTATACTTGAGGTTAACCGGATTATTACTTGTTTATTTTGTGTTGATAAAATCCGTGACAAGAGGATCATGCATTAAATGCACAATCAATAGAGGATCAATCAAGGACGGATCTTCGGCTATACATTTGAAGAAAAATTCGATCACTGAAATCAAGGAGAATATAATTAAGGGGGAATCAAGAATAAAATCAAGGATTATTTCCCTAATTAATGTAGCCAACGGAAGGAATTTTAAATCTAGTATATTCAAGGCTATAAATAGAAGGCATTGACAGACAGGTAAAATAACGATCAGAAAAAGAAAACCAAGCAGAAACTCTGTCAATCTGAAAAGCCTTATCTCTGAACTTACAAGGATTTATCTAGAGATCAACTCAGACATCAGTAGAGAATGGTCTATCTGCACGATCAAAATATGAAGAATTTTTTAGTGTTTAATGGAATAGATATCAACCGGTGGTTGATTGTTAGGATCAAGTGCTTACCGTTGTACTAAAACCAATTGGTGGTAGTAAATGTGCTACTTTATTTCTTAACACAATACAGTTTCTTTTTCTGTGCCTCAGTCGAATCCTCTTACGCATGAGCAGGCAGGATGCTGGTACACCCCAACAATCCCCCCAGCATCTTCAACCACACCCGTGTTTTTTTTATGTGCCTCAGTCGAATCCTCTTACGCTTGAGTAGGCAGGATGCTAGTACACCCCAACAATCCCCCCCAGCATCTCCATGAGATGGGAAATGAAAAGTGTTAGCCACACACGAAGTTTTTGAATAAGTGAGTGTCTGATAATGAGCAAGGAATATCCGCCTTTCTGCTAAACAGGATGTATTAAACTCATAATTCATTAGATACCTTTTATGAATGTCAACTAAGTATCGTAAGTAAATTGCTCCCGGTTGTTCAATTATTTGATAACCAGAGTCATTCTTTGATAAATGATCACTATGAGTCAGACTCCATAGAATTGGATCAATCCCCTTTTCTATCGTTAATGTGGAGAACGGAACCAAGAATTCTCTTTCGCGACCCAGGATTCTATTTTATCATCAATCCAACCCTCGTTCACGCTTTTTCTTTTTCTTATCGATGAATAGATCTCTTTACTTATGTGACTTAGGTGTCTCGTATTTAGCGAAAAAGTGATTCAATTGATGAATATGAGATCGACGATATCAATGAGATTGATAGTCAAATATTTCTTCTTAGGACGTATTGATTTGACCCCATAAGTTCGTTTAATCATACCGAATCCCAACTTAGATCCTGATCTAAAAAAAAGCCCTTTTTTTTAATTCATTTCTGTTTTTTTTGTTTGTATTACCTTGCATCTCCCGTGTATAATTATCCGATAAAGTATCATATGATGGCAGTAAATGTGCTACTTTATTTCTTAACACAATATAGTTTCTTTTTCTGCACCTCAGTCGAATCCTCTTATGTTTGAGCAGACAGGATGCTGGTACAACCCAACATTGATATGGGTTTGCTGAATTTGATTTTTGGACTTGTCACAATTAATGGGTGGTAGGGAGGAAAAACAGATGTTTAAAAGGACATATATGGAACAGGCTCCTGAAAAATAAGACTATATAGTTGTTAAAGATCAAGCGCTTACCAGTTCTCCTAAAAGCTATACACATTAAGGAAAGGCGCTACTATATTTCTTATATCACTTTAACACTCCCCTCAAGTGTGGGCTATAACAAGGCTAAGCCAACCCAGCGGCGGAGCAAACTAGGCTCCACGATAACAAAGAGGCCCAACACATGCATCACGTGCACAATATAAATAGGGAAATAATAATGTTTATAGCCAGGTTCGAACTCGAGACCTCTGGCTCTGATACCATGTGGAAAACATAGGCCCAAACCCATATAAGAGGAGGGGCCTCATCCCCAAAACCTAGGTTGTGAGGTGAGGAAGTCCATCTCTTAATATGGTGGGTGAAACAACCACAAGTTCCCAATGTGGGATACTTTAACACGCCCCTCAAGTGTGGGCCGGGCACACAAGGCCAACAAATAGGTCCAACACTTGCACAATAAAGGGTGGCTCTGCTACCATGTGAAAGATCAAGCGCTTACCAGTTCTCCTAAAATCTATAGCTGTTAAGGAAGGCGCTACTATATTACTTATATCACTTTAACAATAGTGGATGATCAAAAGGGTTCGTGTAGACCTGTAGTGATTTGGCCAAAATGAAGAAACTGAATTGATTAGCAACGATTGATTAGCTATTTGTAATGAAGAAACTGTTCGTGAAAATGAAGAAACTGTTCGTTTTGATTAGCTGTTGTCTTTAATAGAGAAAAGATTTCATATGGCTGGATATTAATAGAGAAAATCTTAGACTGGATATGATTGCAACTTTATTTCTTATACATTAAGAGTGTGGGCAATCTGTCCCAACACCCCCCACCCCCCTCAAGTGTTGGCAACCTATCCAACACTTGCAGAATTCTTTTTCAAGAGTGTCAGCAATCTCTCCCAACTTCCCCTCTCAAGTGTGGGCAATCTGTTACGACACTTGCACAATTTTTTTTATAAATAATGTTCCAACCAGGGTTCGATCTCGTGACATCTGGCCCTAATACCATGTTAAGATTCAAGCACTTACCATTTTACTAAAACCAATTGGTGCCAGTAAAGGCGACACTTCATGTTCGTTGAAACAACACGTAGTCATCTTCATAGCATTGCACAAGATCTAATATGCACAAAATTTGGAAACGGCCTTCGACAAATCCCGGAGGGCTGGGCTAGTTGTGGCAACCCCTCACCTCAGCTAGCCTCATGAAACTCAGTTGGCGGCGCGGTATTCGACTATAAGAGACTACACAAATAATATATCTCTGATTAGATATATTATTGACGATTGTTGTGTCTGCATTTATTCATGTTTATTTCTCTTTTGTTAAGATGCAACGTAACGTGTATACTCGGTTAAAAAGTGTCTCAATATTGTTAATTTAGTAAATCGGTGCTTTCCCTACCTTTCTCATGCCATTCGTGTTTATATAGCGTTCGGAAAAGGGCGTTAAAAAATTTAAAAAATAAATAAATTTGAGAACCGTTTTCCGTATCAAACCCATTACCTCCGATTGCTGGTTATTTTCCCCCGGCTCTAATTTCAAGCATCAAACTCCGGCTCCGTCAGACTCCAGTCCTGGGAGGAGCATTGGCCATAGGTCAAGAGGAGGAGAAACTAAAGAGGTAAACCGACAACCACCACCGTTGTTGTTGCGCCTCACACTCCACCGCCCCCACCGTCGCCGTGACGCCGTGAGTCGAGTCAGTCTACCTCGTCAGTCGTCAGGAAGCAGCACTTTTGGGTATTTGATTTCACGAGAATAATCTTTTTTTTTTTTACTTGTTCTAGTGTAAGATTTAAACATTTTAGAAAATTAATTATTTGAGCTTATTTGTTCATGTTGCTATATTTGTGTAAACGTTTTCTGAAATTTAGTTCATGAGTTTAGTTCTGCAAACTATATCGCTACAAAGCAATTTTGATTTCCTATGCTGGTTGTTCCGTATTATATATTGGTACTTTATTGATATCAAGTGCTATTTGTTTTCCAAAGAAAACTGCCCGAGGACATTGGAACCCGTTCAGGGAGGGTGCTTCTGATAGTGCATTTGTTAGGGCTCAACAATCTTCCATTACTTCACCTACGAAAGAATTTGACAATTTGTTGATGTGAATAACTTCCGGAAAAAAAAAATCCGAATCTAAATCAAGTTGACGAAAATAGGAGTTCTTAGTTATTAAAAGGACCTTGTCAACCCCGTAAGATGGAAACTTTTGCATTGTCTTTAAAGTTGATTGTTTGTTTGCTTGCTAATTTGTAGTGTTAAGACCCTACTGTTTTGATATGACTCGGATTGATGTGATTATTCATCCGATCGAAGTATTTGGCACTTTCCCTTCTTGATTCTGCTTGCAGATTTTTCTTATATATTTTCAATTTAAGGGCAACAGATTGTTCGAAATTAAGAGGTGCAATGATGAATTTATAAGAAAGGGTTGTCTTCCAAATACAGGAATATCAATCTGTAATTCTAGGTCCCTTAGGAAATTAGTTTGGTCCTTCAGTTGAGAGGCCATATGTATTTTCTGTTGTGTTGTAGTGTGTCAATTACATAAGAAATTAAGAATGTTCTGTGCCTGCCGTTTCTGTAAGTTAATAAAATTGACGCTGGCAGTTTGGTTTGTTTACAAGATTATTTGTTCATGTAGTGATTTTTCTGGGAGATGGTTAACTTCTCAGTATATGTGTTTGCTATGTATTGTTTAAGTGTTTGATATTCTTTTGCCGTCGTGGGTGTGAGAATACGACGAATGGGGATTTGTGTGTTCTTGGTTTGTTGACTACTTTCATCACATTGTTGTAAATGCTTTTCAAAATGAAAATCGGATTATGCTCAATATAATAAAGAATCTGTTAAAAGATTCTGTTACGAATAGGGATTTGTGTAATTGTGTGTTCTTGGTTACGATTTCTTGCTTGATCCTTCCACCGTGTGTGTGCAGGTTTTTTGCTCTTAGATTCTTCGCACTCTGATGTCTTCTCTGAATTTAATGCTTCCAGGAACCACCATGTCGAAGCATAACCGTCACCTTGAAGGACAATCTTTACACTCGCCTCTCACTCCGTCTTCTTCGAACCCTTCCAAGCAGAAAACTCCTTGGAGGCCAAAATCGACTGGGCTGTTTATTAACTAAAGAAAAATGCTTGTTTGGGCTGCCTGACGAAGAACAGAAAAACGGGGAAACAGAAACCAGTCCATCAAAACAACTTTCATACGACGGTACTGAATGTTGTGTGGATAAAAAAGTTGATATTGGCATTCAAACTCTTTTACCTGATCATGTTCCAAAGGTATGTTATGAAGTTTTATCATGATCTGAATACTTTCTTATTTTTTCTGAACGGGGTGTCTTTATCGCATTTTTATCGTCCCAATCAGTTCGTTGAAAAGGTTTTAGCAAGGGCTATAAGAAGAGAGATAGCATTTGAAAAAGTATATGCCAGGCAAAACTCAGAGATAATGCACCTTAACCGCATGGTAGGTAGGATTTTCCACACATTTTTCCGCGATTTCTTGTTCTTTAACTTTTTTCTGATGTTTATTTTTTCTTTTTTCGGCTTTGAACAACAGATTCAGCAACACGAACTTGAGAGAGAATTCAATGCAAGAACTAGTGAAATGTGGAAAGACCAGATAATCCGGCTCGAGAACCTATTAACCACTGCAACATATTCTGCAGTTTCAGAAGAGAACAATGCCAAGCATAGACTCGACCAAGAATGGCTTGAATGGGCTAAAGCAGAGAGCACGTGGATGAAACTTGTCGAAGAACTTAGATCCGAGCTCCAAGATTCCCGTGCACTTGCTGAAAAATACGAGCATGATCTTGAATTAGAAAAGCGACGCTTAGAAGAGGCCATGCTTGCAATGGCACATCAGTATGTGAATCTCGAAGAAAAGCATCTGGACTTGCTCGAAAGGAACAAGAAAATACAAGTCGGAATCGAGGAGGATGTGAAACGATCTCCCACGAAGGAACTGCTTGCACGGATGCTCTTCAAGAAGCGTTGATGATGATGGTGGGCATTAAATCGAAATTTGTGCAGATATAGATAGATCATAAAGCAAGAAAAGCTGCAAAAACTAGGTGAAGAAAGAAACGTCGAAACACAACTAATATATCGCCATTAAAGTCATACTACTACTACTATCGTACTGGTTAATGAGGTCTCTGGATCCTCTACATGTGCACTTTACACTGCTATTAGTATCGTAAAGTAACTGCAGAGGATCTGTGCTATATGGCTACTAGTTAACAAAGGTCGTTATGCATCATTTTCGAGGATTTCCAAAGGTGGATTATGGCGATCAAATGGAAGCTTAATCTTGCCAATGGATCGTTGTGGAACGAGCTTCAAATTCTCGCAATTGCACATCTCGATCATGAAACCATCTGGATCATTGAAGAAAAGTTGATCGATTTTGGCTGAATCTCCTTGTTCTTCCTCTTCTCCAAGAGTTCTTTTTATGTATTTTATGTTCATTTCTTTCAGTTTCTGCTCCATCATCTCCATGTCCTCACACTGATGATATACAACACAAAATGAACAACAACAATCAATCGGTATACAAATTGAAGATAATGCAATGCAGCAAACAGTTTGGCCAACACAATGCAGCAGTAAACAAAGCTGCCGTAACGAAGGATATCGCGAAGCGTAACAAAGAACTGGAAAACATCTGTTAATGGCTATTGGTATGCGAGACATACCATAATCTAACAAACAATGCGAGACATAGCAAAATATATATAGCAAAACATATCAAAACATCACAATTAATGGCTATTGGTATGCTCCCTCCCCCGCCTCTCACGATGTTTTGAATGCTCGTTGTGAGAATTCATGGGGACAGTTGCATGGTTTTGTGAATAAGATTAATTCATAGGAAATACTATTATCACAACAAATGTGTCATTCTGATGCATTACGAAGGTGAGAGCACATGAGTAGTGACTGGGCTAGTGTCGATCGGATGCATCGAGTCTCTTCATTGTTGGGCAATGTGTTACACACTCCTTGCCACAGAGAAGTGCCAAGAAAAAGAAAAAAAAAAAAAAAAAGACTCTTGATTGTTGAGTCAGGTGTTGCACATTTCGTGGCATAGAAAAGCGTAAGGAAAAAGAAACACGGTCTGCCTCTCGTCGGGTACGGTCGTTCCGTACACGGTGTGCACACAAGGAGCACCGACGGCAGAATTAAATATAAAAAAAATAAAAATAAAAAAATAAAAAAAAATAAAAAAAATCAGCTGTTTTCACAATTGGTCATGATATAAAACTATTAATTATGATGTAGATGCTGTCCATATTAGAGCACTCATATCAGATCCTCTGAACGAATACTTTATTTTACAGTTTTAAATGCATTTTTTTTTCTTTCTAATTTAGAGAATCTCTATCAATGATGAAATGCATCAGATTTTTTGTTTTACATAATCTGGTAGATATAAAGGATGAATGCCCTAGATGTAAAAGAAACTTTACAGTATCTGTATTGTAGAGATTAAAGTAATATATCTCCTGTAGTGTTATTTTTACGGTTAAAAAGTGCTTGTTTTGGAATATAAAAAGTGTATACAAAAATTAAATGGTGATAGGGTATGTTTGGAAAATATATCTTCAATGATACATTAGTTTTTAAATAGGCATTTTTAATGAGACAATTCATTTTAAAAAATTAGAGATTTTTGGGGACAGGATATATATATATATATATATATATATATATATATATATATATATATATATATATATATATATATATATTGTTTTTCATTAGGGGTAAGAAGCGAAAGGTACGGTTATAGAATTGTTTAAAAAAGAGTTGTTTATTGTTTTTCATTGGGGGCAGGAAGCCAAAGGTACGGTTATAGAATTGTTTAAAAAAGAGTTGTTTACCATTGGGGCAGGAAGCCAAAGGTACGGTTATATTGTTTTTCATTGGGGGCAGGAAGCGAAAGGTACGGTTATAGATTGTTTAAAAAAAAGTTGTTTACCAATATATATATATTTTTCATTGGGGCAGGAGGCGAAAGGTGCGGTTATAGAATTGTTTAAAAAAGAGTTGTTTACAAAATTATGCTATATAATAATATAGCAACGTGTTATTGCCAGCTAATAATAATTATAGATGGCATCGGGAAAAAAAAAAATTCAAGTGAAGTACTTCATCCGTTCTATTTAATTATCGTAATTACTAAAAATAATTTCTTTTGTCGTAGTTACATCATTAATTATTAGACCTAAATCAATAAGTATAAGTCGACAGACAATAATTGATATAGATTAATGTTGTGTGAATTACTTGTGTCATTTCGTTATTGCATTCCCTTCATTTTTAATTTAAAGAATCTAATTATATTCTCCTAAAAAAACAAAAGCAAAAGAACGAACGAACAAACAACAACAACAACAACAAAAAAAAAAAAAAAAAAAAAGAAGAGAAAAGAAAAGAAAATGAAAGGAATCTTAATTATATAATTGATTCGTGATAGTTGACCGAACCCATAGCACATCGTATAGCAAAACTCGGTTTGGATAGGGAAGCATCCCTGAATCGGCTTGATTTAAACAAAACAATTATATTCATTTTTAAAATATTTTTTTAAGGTAAAAATAAAAACGAAATTTTATTCCACTAAAAAAACGAAATTTTATGCCTCTTACTATTCTGGTAAACATCACTACTATATTATTCGCCACAAAACTCAAGAAATCAAACAACATTTCAATCATACTTTGTTTGTGTAAAAACCCTGATGCTAAATTATGCACCACCGGATTAACGAAGTCGTATGTAATCCAGGATGGTGAAATTAAAAGAATCGAATGGCAGGAAATGTAATAAAAATGGTGTTCTTGGTATTTTATGGCTGAGTCCAAGAATGTACCTTGGATTGCCTACGTATCCTGTGTAATGTCTAGGAATCAAGTCTTACGTAGTTCCTGGATTAGTGTATTTATAGGCACATGCCCTTCTTCTGCCCTAAACTTAAGGCGGTTTGGTCTATTGACGTAAATAACCTTACTGAGCCTTGCCCCTTGCCCAAGTAACCCTCTGGATGTTGGGCCCAGGAATCTGGACTGAGGCCCTGGTCTCGACTCGGAGAACACCGACATGGGTGTTCGAGATGGGACACTTGCAGAATCCTCCGGTTGCTGCGAACTTCACTGACTCGTCTCGTATTCGACTCGATGTAGGTTAGGAACTTAGACTTTTCCACATGTCAGTTGGACCAATTAGATAATTCCACGTGGAGGGGTGGAATCCCATATCGTCATAAGCCCCCCAGATCGGAGAGAAGCTCATCTCGTATGCTGAGGTCGGATCTGAAAATTTGAATTATCTTTTCGACACGTGGTCTTCTTTAGGCGGGAATACAGCTGTTCCTTATAGCCGATGTAGGCTGTCGTAGGATGACGTCACACTGTCTCATCATTAATGGGTGCAAGAAACGAAGCATTTTTACCGGCCCACTACTCTTGATTACCGTGTTTCAAACCCTATAACTGCCCCAGAATCCTGCCCTTTCAAATCATTTGCAAGATTGACAACATATAAGGAGTCCAAGGCTTTGAAGTCTCTCACTTGCCATCTGAAATATCAGTTTTTGCCGAAAATCTCAAGTAAGCCCTATTTTACTCAAATTCTTCCTTTGTCTCTTATATCTTTGTCCTTTCTCACTTCCATGTCTAGTAGCGAGAGTGATTCTCAAAATAGGGAAGAGCCGGTTGTAGTAGAAGAGGAATCGGCAGAGAAGACTGTTTCTGAACACCCACTTGCTCCCGGTGGGAAAGTTTCCGGAGAAGAAGAAGAAGAGGGAGGAGAAGAAGAATCGTCTTCTCGACCTGCTGCCAAACACCAAACGAGGATGAAGGGTCAAGGGCCGTACGGTTGCATATCCAATCTCACTCAAGAAAAAGCCAAGGCCGTCTGTCTACGATACGGCATCCCATATTCATCCGAAAACATCAAAGTGTCACACGGTCGACACCAATATGCCTGTGATCCTCCTGTGGTGGATTTTTGTAAATGAAACAAAAAGACAAGAAATAAAAATCCGGTTAGTCGCTCCAAGTGCAAAGCTTGTAGTAAAGCGGTTATTCCGGGTCGATCCCACGAGGAACGTAGGGTTGAATGCGTTTTTAAGTTTAAGCTAAACATGTCACGAATTAACAATTTGAGGTTTACCAAATAATGGGGAGAAAGGCAGACGAACAAGGATTCACAATTCAAGAAAGCACTAAAGGCATCTAATTTCCTACGCATGCAAATCAACTAAAGGCTAAGATTAACCTATACCCAATGCAAATTACTAATTTCTTAGAAAATTTGTTTATCAACTTTTATCAAAGATTGATTCTTCAAGCACGATAGGCATAAATTCTTTCGAATCTATTATCTAGGTTAACAATTTGATAACTTTCGTTTTAGACAAATTGATTAATCGATTACTATGGCGGTGATCTAGAGTTCATTCAACTATCATCAAGCGAATATCATAGGATTTATCTTTCGATATCAAGCACAAAATAAAGCGCAATAGAGATCGAACCTTTTCTTGATTGCAAACGCAGAAAAAATAAGAAAACCAAAACACCTCCTTGAATTGCTTCACCCGTTCATTCAACCCAAGAGTTTAGCTACTCATGATAATCTTGAAATCAAAAGTTGTTTTGATTGCATAAAGAAAATAAAAGCGAAAAGAACAAAGTAAGCTGCTTTGTGTTTAAGGATGAATTTTTCGACTCTCTCCAATGTGTATTCTCGGGTTTGGAAGTTCTTTGCTTAAATAGATGTTAAAGCGGCTAGGTCAAAACTAGGCGGTTGCTCGTTCGATCGGTTGGGCTGGACGCCCGTCTGCTGCTCGACCTTAAATGCTGGTGTGGTCGATCTTTGAGTCGGGCGAGTCTTCTTCAGACGCCCGTCCGTGCGGCGTCCACCCCGCGCCCAAACTTCACGAATGTAAAATATCCTCTCACGGGCGCCCGTCCGATCGATCGACGTCCGTCCATTTGAAGCGGGACATGGGCGCTCGTTTCGGCTCCGGATGAACGCTAGTCCGGCTTGATCAAGACTTGATAATTCCATCTTTATCTTCTTTTCTTCTCTATCCAATTCACCATTATCTCTTTTAACTTGAATTAGCTCGAAATTCATCAACATTTGATCATCAATTGAGCCACATAATTGTACCTATATGACATCAAAAACACATAAAGCATAACATAATTCCAATAAACATAAAATCATAATTAAAACATATAAATTCACCAACTTTCCGATTAACTCATTAAAAATGTCATTCGCTCAATAATTCCATTTAAACACGTGATTTCCATGCAATTCATACGAATGTGGGGAAAATATTATAAAATATAGCGTTATAACCCAAGTAAATTCACCCTTAACAACTCCCCACACTTAAACTTTGCTCGTCCGAGCAAAACAAAACAAGGTAAAGGCTCGGAAAGAATATAGACATTTCAACACATATACCACATAGCCAATAAATTAGAAGTTCACCACCGTGTGTGTGCAAAGCCATAGAAAATTTCCACTAACTCCAAACTTGAATAATTCAAAGTAAAACTAGCTAACACCTCTAGACTAGCAATAAGTGACACTCATATAAGGTGCACCCTACAAGCGTGAAATATCCCAAAAAGAATGATCGAATATATCTAGGGCTTTTACGAAATACTCGAGAGGATAATCCTACTGACATATCCATTAGTTTCTCTACTGGGGATAAGATAGAGCGATAACTAAGTCTTTCATTTAATTCATAACATATCTTAAGTTGATTGAATTCATTCACTTTTAAACACACATTAGAAGAAGCTATTGCCCTCATAGCAGAATAGGACATTTCAAGATAATCCCCTACCTTACTCCAATCATAAGGCAGCTTTTTCTAACTGTCGTGAGCTCTTAGTCATCATAGTGGAATAGGACATACGTGGTACACCCTACCTCACTCAAATCATCGACTAGCTTCCGACACACACGATAGACTCATTTAATTCAACTCTTTCATTAACAACATTAGTTACGTGTTACTTATCACATTCAAACCTTCAGATATTCACAGTATCTCATACTTCGGATCTAAATACAAACTATCATACGTCGCGAGATATATACGTAGCACTAAGCACATGACTTATAAGAAAATCAGAAATCACTAGTCAAAAGGGGGTATAGCTATATAAATTAGCTCATCATTCACTGTGGCTCGTGAAAAATAGTGTCGGATGAAACAACTAAATTATCAAGTACATGAAATATCGCATAGATGACTATAGAAAACAATGAACATTAACATGAATTGCCTACTCGGGACAAAACAAAAACAAAAGTGTCGAAAAAAAAAATTTGAAAAATTTACGCTCATTTTGCATAGAAATAATCTACGTATTAAACAACGTATATGCATAGGGACAAATCGAACTATCCCCTCCCCCACACTTAAAAATGCAACATGTCCTCATGTTGTGCAGAAAGTAAAAGGATAAGAGACTTAGCTGTATGCGTGTAGAAAATTTAGATGTTGGTCAGGCCAGAGCATGAAAGAAACAACGGTCGCGAAAACGCCGGAAAACTTTCACACCGAACTCAACCGAGAGCTCGACATATACTAAATCTGCACTGCGTGACAAAACCAGAGAATCTCGGGGGGGAAAACGGGGTATAATAACGTAATAAAGTGAAAGGAATGCATTGAAGAGATATAACAATAAGCGTCATCTACAAAAATGATCAGAATACCCACGAAATGGAAATCCACGGACGTGGTGCTAGACACCTTACATGATTTAAGAAAACATACGCCTAAGATAATCAACAGTAGCGGGAGAAGTAGAAGGTACATAAATCATGAAAGTATCAAAAAGGGACGTAGTAATAGTCATCATACAACCAGATCGAATGTGGAGATAGGGAAGAAATACATCAAGTAGAAAATGACTAAAAACTCAAGATCACTCGGGCGGAGTCGGATCATCAGACGGAGGAATAGCAGCAGCAGTAGTCGAAGAAGGTCCCGGCTGTGTAGTAGGAGTAGTGCTTGAGGGGTCTACCGGGGGCTCATCCTCCTCATCGTCAGATGACTCTCGAATCACAGCTGCAATCGCCTGCTCTATGTCGTCATCGAAACTATAATCCACCACTGTGGGCATAAATCCGCTCATCCCTCGGTAGTCTATCCTCAAGCACACACTGAAGTAAGGTGACAATGTTATTCTGTATGTTCCGCTGATCGAGCATCCATTGCCTAAAACTGTGGGCCATGCTGAGCCGCATCCGCACTGATGGAGAAATGGTAGGGATAGGAGGTACCGGAGGTGGGGCTGCCTCAGACTCACCCGTAGGCGGAACTTTTTCTCTTTGAATACCTCTCGGGTTCTTAGGCTTGTGATCCTGCCTATACTCCGGCCACTCCGGCGTCAACACAAATCTGATGAATCAAGTGGGGGACAATTAAGCTCCGCTTGTAATTCTTCTGACTAAACACCAACTCATCATAAATTGCTTGGCCAACGTCGACATTTAACTTGAAAATCAACGCATACATCATTCCAAGATCGCCTATGTGAAAGTGTGTCAAATTATTCTTGGTAGTAAAGCGACTCTAGATGAAACGGCAATAAACCCTCCAATCTTGAGACCATGCCGTAGTAATAATCTCTTACGATCTCCACCCGATGAAAGCGTCCAAGCAACATCAGGGCAAGCGTCAGCGGAGCTCCTCCAAGGGATCACATCACGAATCTGCCGCGCTTGATCTCCTCCTTATAATCGGATCCTTCAAACGCCGCCAAACCATACTTAGCATTAATCACTTGCGGCGTAAAGGGAACCGTCACGCCTCGAACCATCACCACCCCTGTGTCCAAGTTGGTTTCCGAAAAATTAGCATAAAACTCCCTAACCAACGAATCATTCACCGGGGTAGTCGGTGTCTTCATCAATTCCTCCCATTGCCTATCCCTCAACAACTTCACAAAAGCGGGATCCACGTTTGCCTCTATCACCATCGCTCAACCAACATATTCCGAGCAAAATAATGTTTGGTATAGACCTCGTGTGCTTTAGAATTGACAAACCCGGCGAGGCATAGGGATGAAGCACGGTGGTGGTCTCACTTTCTTCCGAGGTTGCTCACCACAGGTACAGCGGTATCTTCCCTAGCAACTTCCTCAGCAGTTTCACCTCTAGACGGCTCACCACCTCGGGCATTCTTGGTAAACCGTGCCAAGGGCACATCCAAATCGATTCGGACTCGAGAGGTGGACTCGTCTCTTAAATCAGCCCTAGCTTGTTGTGACGCCCTAGAGGGTTGCTCTCGGATTACTACACCTCTATTCGGATCAACTACGGGAGGGTCCAACTCTTTACGCTTTTTACCACTCTCCCTAGCCACACCCTTACCAAATTGCTTCTGACCTCCCTTCGTTCGCACCATGATTGAAACCTTAAGGATTACAAACACTAAAACATCCCAAAGCACAACAAAGGGTACCCGTTTAACATCCAAATCGGGATTTCAAGCGAAACGTCCAAACCACCCACATCAACAACACACCATCACCATCCCCATACCACCACAGCAGAAGGAATAAGAAAAGAGCCAACAAAAAAATGAAAGAAAATCAACAATAGTCGAAAATTCAAGCCAATGAGCCGACTCGAAAATCGAACTCACAAAAACGTGAATTAAAACAAGAAAAGTTGCTAAAAACTTACGATTGAAGGTGAGTAGATGATGATGATCCTTTGTGGAAACCAAAACAACGCAATTTTGACCCCAAAAATCCGATTTTTCTTGAGATAGTCGGACTAGATAGGTGACTGATTCTCCAAATATGTGGAATGTTGGGAGATTTGGAAGCGAAAATCGAAAAGAAAGTGTTTGGAGCGGTCTAACGCACTTTAGATCGCCCAATTTGGTGCAGAAACGAATGATTTAGGGCAAACGGAGGAAGAAAAGTCGGCTTTTCGATCGATTTGTTGAGTTCTGAAAATGGGGGTTCATGGCATGAGGGGGTATATATAGATAGGTCTTGGACGCTCGTCCAACTCTGCGGACGGGCGTCTGATTGGAAATGTGATGAACTGGACGGGCGTCCAGAGTACCAGTCGCTCGTCCAAAAGCTTGGTTTGAATACAGGATTGGAGGGAATTATCCGGACGGGCGTCCATTAGCACTAGACGGGCGTCCAGGCAAGAAAGAAAAAAAATGCAAAACTGTCCTTTTATAGAAATGCGTTATATAAATCAACTGAATGCGAAACTTTTATTACTGATAACTTAAAATTCAAAAAAAAATACAATACGGAATTGCAACGAACATGACAGAATCTTGAAAATAAAATAAACACAAATAAAACAGTGGGTTGCCTCCCACCAAGCGCTTTTGTTTTACGTCGGGGCTCGACGAAAGCAAAATTAACTAAGAAATCACTAATCTGCGTAGATCTCGTCCCAATTTACTAGGCGAATGAGACGTCGAAGCATGTCGATAGCCGGAGGGAAATCGTACTCATCCTGCAAACACCAATCCCCTCCAGCCACCTCAACACCTCTGAAATGCTCAGCCCGCAGCACTAGTGCCAAATCCGTCAGCACAGGATCATTAAGGATCGTGTAAGGATGTCCGATGGCCTCCTGCAACTCCTCAGTCGTGAAAATGCTGCCTCCCGAACAAGGTGGAACAATGATAACGTACGTGATGGTCTTAACCTGAGTGCTAATGTCAAAATCTACATGAAGAACTATAGTGCCTCCTGGTCCATCATCTACTGTGATCAGCGGTATCCGACTAATGAGTGGGAATTCCTCAGGGCGAACTCCGTAAAGATCCATATCTAGAAAGCAACTACTGACAGATAGAAACATTAAAGCTTAGTAAATCTAACTAAAACAACAAGCGAAAACAAAGTAAAACCAAAACAAGATTGGATATCTAGGATGCCCCCTAGTGGCGCTTTTGGTTTATGTCGTTAGCTCGACACCATTTAAACTTAGCCTGGGTCAGGCCATTTTGGCTTTTTGCCGGTCATCCTATCAGCGAAGTCGTAACATAATTATGACTACGAGGCAGTGGTGCAAACTCGGGATCCGACCCACCCATTTTTCCCAGGCCTGTTTGATCTTCTTTCGATCGTGGCTCTTTTCCGTGCTTTATTCTTCTTCAAAGCCACTTCCTTCCAATATTGTTCCATGTCGACTTCGGCAAAAACTTGGTGGTGATTCAATTGATAGCATCGAAAATAGGTGCTGGGAGAACTCGTCGCAATCATCGACTCGACGTGATACAACCAAGCAAATCAAGGAATTTAACTATCTCGGGTGATTCTTCGGTTGGCCAATGTAGTGTTTGCATCGTTGACCATTTACCTTGAAAGGTGATCACCAATCCCCTTAAGTTCCAAAACGCCGCTAGGAAAGACAGAGCGAGGACCTCAAATGGACCGGACCAACGCGCGTCCTTAGCTTTCCAGGAAAAGATGCGACTGAAATATATAATGATGCCGGCTCGCTGCGCATGAAACTCCCTTTTCTTGATCTTTTTTATCATGAAGGAATTTCATCCTTTCCTTGCTTATCCGTGAACTCTCATAAGCTTGGAGCTGAACTCGTCTAATTCATGTATCTCGATGGAGCTTACGTTCTCCACAAGCTTGGGAGTCGAAGTTTAGGAACTTAGTTGCCCAATAAGCTCTATGCTTTAACTCCACTGGCAAATGACAAGGCTTTCCATAAACCATTTGGTATGGTGATGTACCCATAGGATTTTTGTATGCGGTCCTGTAAGCCCACAGTACATCATCCAGCTTCAGACTCCAATCCTTTCGATGGGAGTTGACCGTTTTCTCGAGGATTTTCTTTATACTCACGATTACTACGCTCAACTTGCCTTTGGTCATAGGGTGATATGGTGTGCCACTCTTATGCTTAACACCATACTTAGCTAACAGGCTATCCAGTGGTTTATTAATGAAGTGTGACCCTTCATCGCTGATCAGAGCTCTAGGGCAGCCAAACCTCGTGAAAATGTTCCTCTTCAGAAATTTCATCACCGTTTTATGATCATTCAGTGGAGTTGCGATGCTTTTACCCATTTAGATCGTAGTCTACACATGAGACGAGAATGTATTTATTTCCGCATGAAGATGGAAATGGTCCCATAAAGTCAATGCCCCATCGTCAAACACTTCACACTCCAAAATGGGTTTAAGCGGCATATCATACCGCTGGTCAAAGTGCCGGTTCTCGGCACCTATCACGACCTTTGCGAAAGCAGATATCTTTAAAGATTACGGGCGGTAAAAACCACATTGAAATATTTTGGCAACGGTTTTCCATGGATTGAAATGGCCACCGGTGGGACCACTATGACATTGCTCAATAATATCCCGTTGCTCGGATTCGAGGACACACCGCGCGAAGCAACCCATCCTTGCAGATCTTGAAGCAGATATGGTTCTTCCCGGACATAGTACTTTAGATCAGAGAAGAACTTCTTCTTCTCCTTGTAAGAGAATTCGAGGTTTGAGATAGCGAGTGAAGATAATTGACAATCGAAGCATACCAGGAGGGTCGGGAGTGTGGACATCCATGTTCATACCGCTCTCGAAGGGGTAATAAAGATCAATGTCCTGGGAGTCTTCCTCAGCTACTGGCAAAACTCTCGAAATATGGTCCGCTACGGTGTTCTCACTACCCCGTATGTCCTTTATGTGAACATCGAATTCTTGTAGTGTAAGAATCCATCTCAGCAGTCTCGGTTTAGCATCCTTCTTGTTCATCAAGTAACACAAAGCCGCATGATCAGTCCATACAATCACCTTGGCACCAAGCAAATAGCTGCGGAACTTATCCATGGAAAACACAACTGCTAACAGTTCCTTTTCCGTAGTGGTATAGTTTGCTTGGGCTGGATTCAAGGTATGACTTGCGTAGGAAATAGGTTGGAACTTACCATTAATCCTTTGCCCCAATACAGCACCAACAGCGTAATTGGAGGCATCACACATTAGTTCAAATGGCATGTTCCAATCCGGAGAAATCGAGGATAGAAGGCGAGAGGTCAAGCGCTGTTTTAGCTCTTTGAAGGCATTTTGATGATCATTATCGAAATTGAAAGTGATGTCATCTTTTGATTAAAGTTGATAAAGGTTTAGATATTTTTGAAAAATCATTTATAAATCTCTATAGAACCCCACATGACCAAGGAAACTTCTTACTTCTTTCGTGTTTCAGGGTAATTCATCTTTTCAATAGCTTCTATCTTAGCTTTATCAACCTCACATGCCTTTAGCGGAAATCTTGTGACCTAAAACAATCCCTTCGGTTACCATAAGATGGACTTCTCCCAGTTGAGAATCAAGTTCTTCTCCACACACCTTTGCAGTACTTTGTCTAGATTTTCAAGACAGTCCGTAAACGATGTGCCAAACACCGAGAAGTCGTCCATGAATACCTCCATGCATTTCTCTATAAGTCCATCAAAGATAGCCAACATACATCTTTGAAATGTAGCTGGTGCATTACAAAGTCAAAGGGCATTCGCCTATAAGCGAAAGTACCATAAGGCGAGTGAAGGTTGTTTCTCTTGATCTCTTCGGGTCAATAGGGATTTGGAAATAACTTTGAATAACCGCCCGTAAAAGCAATAGAAAGCATGCCCCGCCAAACGTTCCAACATTTGGTCTATGAAGGGGAGAGGGAAATGGTCTTTTAAGGTCACCTCGTTTAGCTTCCTATAGTCTATCTGGACTCTGTGCCCGATGACTAATCGGCTGACTACCTCCTCACCTTTGTCATTCTTTTCAATGGTAGTACCTCCCTTTTTAGGTACTACGAGTGGGACACCCAATCGCTATCGGCCTATCACATAAATGATCCCCATATCCAACGACTTAATAATCTCCTTCTTCACCACTTCTGCATGTGTGGGTTTAAACGCGTCTCTGCGGTTGTCTTATACTCTTTGCACCTTCTTGGTTCTAATCTTATGCATACTGAGGCGTCTGGAGATATTCCTCTTATATCACCTACCGCCAACCGAAGGCTTTCTCATTTTTCTTGAGCGCCAACCAACTCATCTTCTTCTTACACTGGCGGTGTAGAGGAGATAATCGAGAGAGTAAGTGCTTACCTTCTCTCAAGAAGATATACTTGAGATCTTTGAGGTAGAGGTTTTAGAACAAGGTCCTCGGGAGGTTCCTCTAAACCGGTTTTGGCTTCTCCTCGTTTTAGATCTTCCTCACTGATAGGGTCAAAAACTCTTGCCTCAAGCAAATCGACTTCTTACGAGGGGAAAGAGTTCTTTCACGAGCAGCCTTTGTGTCCTCTTCAACAAGCTCTTCTCCATAGGCGAGCCTCTAGCTCGTCCAGTGTAGTCTGTGAAATCGTCGACGTCTCAATCACAAAACCGAGGGGTTTTCGAGGAAGGTGCTCTGAGAGCTTTAACTACACTGTAGCGTACTTCCTCATCCCCAACACGTAAAGTGACAAATCCTGCGATCGCAATCTATAGAGGCTCTGGCAGTGGATAGGAAAGGTCGTCCCAGGAGGAGGGGGGTATCTTCTTCTTTAGTGTCCAAGACGTACCAATCCACAGGAAATGTAAATTTGTCTACTTGGACCAGAAGGTCTCTAAGCACTCCTTCGGCTCTCTTGAAAGATCTGTCTGCAAGCTGGATACTTATGGGGGTAGGCTCCAATAGATGGTCAAGGTGTAGTCTCTTGCAGACAGATAGAGACATCAGACTAATGGATGCTCCTAAATCACACAGAGAGTTTGGGAAACTTAAATCCTTGATCTGCAGAGTTAAGACAAACTTTCCCGGATCATTTGCGCTTCTTAGGAATTTCTCCGTCATTGATAGCGGAGCATTCCTCTCCCAATTTTTTCTCCATTTCACCCAACTTCTTCTTTGAAGAAACAACATCCTTCACAAACTTGGCGTACTTAGGCATCTCAACCAACACTTCAGATAAAGGCAAATTTACTTGGGTGTTTCTTAGTAGGTTGAGTACCTTCTCGTACTTCTTGTCTTCAGATAATGAAATGTTTTGCTTTCTTGGCGGAAATGGGAGCTTATTCAGTTCTTCTTGGAAAAAAGACTCTCACGGGCGAGAAGCTCTTATAGCTTTGTCCTCAAGATCCTTCCACCTCACCATCTTTTCTGTCTTTTTACTCGTCAGAGGATCATTCGCCTGAGTGACTTTCTCCGGTACATCATTTTGGTTTTCAATCACCCGAGATCTCTTTCCTGCTTCAATCTCATTTTCATCTTTCTCTTCATCAGGGTCGGGATCATGATTCTTCCCTCCTACCGAATCAGGGGTAGGAGGGTTTACTCGTTTCCCTGGTTATCTCGTAACCAGGTGTTGTTGCAATTGTGTACCGGATCTCAGATTCATAGCATTTGACTCCTCTTGTCCATAGGGGGTAATGGAGTGCGAGCTCGGCACGATGGTTTGTTCTGCTTCGCTGGGCTGCATGCCCACTTTTAGGGTTTTTTCGTAAAACTAGGTAGCCGACCTTGAGGTCTCGGCGGCTAATTGTTCACCAGTTGTCTAACTTGTCTTTCTAAGTTCTTCATCGTCCTCTGCTGCTCTTCATACTCTGCCCTTGTAGGGGTGACAGACTAAACCTAACCTTGGAAACGGCGCTAAAGGCGACGGACATTACCTAGGCTATACAGATCCTAACCGGCGATGTACCGGGTCAAATTGTAGTGCTAGTCACGGTGAGTCAGTCGTATTCCTCGGGGAAAACATGGTAATTCTTTTAAGTGGGGTTAAACACCAAGAAGCTATTATTAACTCGATCTAAGTCGCAGGTTTTATCATTTTTCTGGGTTAGATTATGTTAGTAGTTAGATTGTTAGTAGTGCATAAAGTAAAATAAGTAAATAAATACTAATATATTATATAGATATATTTTTGGATCTAGCCAAGAATACATTCTTTGGATTACGATATCTTTTAGTAGAAATAAATGAGCAGATCTTCCTTTATTCAAGGTGTAAATTATATATGAATCGGTGTACTCTAAGCTAGACAACCTCCTCACACGAGCGTATGAAATTGTCATATGTCCATTGCATCAGTCCAAGGTCCACAATCATTACGGTTTTTACGAGCAGGTCCCAGTACAAATCTACCTTTAGATAAAAGGAGTCATTCCGTTCGTCAAACGGTCAATTTTATTTTAAAGGCTCCGGTTGTCAAAGCCGGACGATTCAACTTTCGGTTTAAGTTTCAATTAAGCTGATGATTTAACATTATTACGATCTCGAAAGTACAAATTATAATAAGATTCATTTCTCCCAAAACAAATCTACCCCGGGTAGGAAATCGGATTCGTTATCACGTTATTCACACGGCCAATTTTACCCTCCGGTCTTTCAATTTTAACGTTTCATTAAGCGCGAGAAAGAAAGAGATTCATCATAATTGATTTTAATCATTATTACTGAGTCGATCATTCATTTTACCAAAAGATTAACTAATTGATTCATATCTTGGCTAGATATATTTTTAGTTTAATATCATATATAAATAGAAATAGAAATAATAAACATAACAATTTTAGAATATATTACGGTTATGACTATCGAATCGGGTCGTTTCCACGGATCTAACATGCCAAAGCTTCGAATTCAACAATCTTCGATAATTATTCCGCCATTACAACGATACTATAACCATTTTATTTATATATGTGAAAAACATATATACATACATACGTAGACATATATATGTATATACGGGCCCGAAAATAAAATAAAAGAAGATAGATGAACTATATATATACGGATGTATATATATATTTTGGGACGTGTGTGTGTGTGTGTGTGTATGCAAAAAACTAAAAAAAAGAAGAACAGAGAAAGGAACGAGAAAGAGGGAAAGAAAAGGAGCATTTTATTCATTCACTGAATGTGTGTATATATAGCAAAATGTTGAGGCCGGACCGGTCCGGATAGGGGCAGGACCGGTCCGGAATCATCATTGCATAATGACTCAGCTTGATTCTCGATCCTTCGGTTATAATTATAATTATTGGAATAAAACTTCTAAAATTCATATCTTGAGTTGTAGACCTCCAAAAATTATGATTCAAACGTCAAAATTAAGCTCTCGGAAAATTCTTCAACTTTCATGAAGGACTCTTCTTCAGAAAACGCCTTTTTGATGGGCCATTCCCATTACGTGTCGTTTTGCGACATTTTCCTTAATACAAATCAATTAGCCACTTGACCACAATTTGAGTTGTAGAAGTCCGATTGACTTGATTCAAAATCCATTGGAAATATTTTTTGAAGATATACAACTTTTATGAAGGAAACTTCTTCATAAAATGTCGTTTTGATGAGCCATTCGTATGTCGAGTCTTTTACGGGATTTCTACTAATCCGAATTGATTAGTCAATTGACCATAACTTGAGTTGTAGACCTCCAATTGACGTAATTCAAAGTGCGTTGGAAAGCTTATGTGAAGATCTACAACTTTCATTAAGAAGTCATCCCCTGAAAATGCCTCTAAGCTGGGTCAAATCTCCGTCGAAAATATGTAACGATTTAAGTACTTAGAAAATTTGCTCCGTT
Organism: Gentiana macrophylla; assembly: GCA_026214975.1. NCBI lineage: Eukaryota > Viridiplantae > Streptophyta > Magnoliopsida > Gentianales > Gentianaceae > Gentiana > Gentiana macrophylla. Next base: position 25,907,864 of record CM047808.1, read on the forward strand.
GAACTTATAAACTTGTGGCACCTTCTTCTAACCCTCTAAACACATCTTTTTAGACTCAAAACATGTCGTTACGTGGAATCTTGGTCAATGTATAATCCTGCAATGAACCACCAAAATACCAAACGTAAATCCGACACGACACTCCGGTTACTAAACCGGTACAAAAACTAATAAAAATACGATAATTTATATAATAACTACTATTTATACATTTGAATAAAACTTAGTAATTTTGACTTGATTTGATACAATAATGTTCAAAATGGTATCAGAAATGGGGCGAAATGTCATAAAAACGATCATAAATTTATCTCTCATCACAACCCCTACTTAGCTTTTGGTCGTCCTCGATCAAAACAAGCGATAAAACAAAATGAATAAGAGATAAATTCATGAAGATAGAAGATATAAGAAACAACCAGATGTTGCAACCGTATAGAATTACAACCAGGCGTTAACCTCAATATAAATGTATAGCAGAGTGTGTGTGTGACAAGCCTTTTCAATTTCCACTATCCTCTCTTGAATAATTCAAGCAAACTAACAAATATCCATTCAGATGTTACTAATGACTTTCCTAGGTATAAGCGTTAGCTGTTCCACACAAAGTTCTTCCGAGTACTTATTAGGATAATCCCTAAAGCATATCATTCGATTTTTATCTTTGGGGATAGTCGAAGATAACTAAGTTTTCAACCATGCTCTGTTCTTATTATTTTTTTCATAGAATACTAACATATCCGAACTTATTGCCAAAATCGACTATCTTGCAAGCGTCATGAGGTGAGATCGAATACATTAATACCTATCTAACTTTTTTTTTTTTTTTTTTTTTTTTTTTTTTTTTTTTTTTTTTTTTCACATTTGTAGCATATGCCCTCATTCCCAGCAATAGGACGTTTCGTGATAACACCCTAGCTGGACTTCTATCATCAGGCAGTCGGGAGCTTTTAAACCTCATAGTGATATAGGACGTTTCGTGATAACGCCCTACTGCACTCAAATCATTGGTAGCTACAACCAACATATAGATAGTTCATCTTTATTTTTTTTATCTTTTTTTTTTATTTTTTATTTATATATATATATATATTTTTTTTCATAAACTTAACTTATATCCTTTCTATCACATTCAAACCTTCAGATATTCACAGTACACGTTCAAAAGTTAGGTACTAAGTTATCATTATTATCTAGAATAACCACTAGGATCTTGAATGGATACAGTTTAAAATTTTCCGCTTCAATATCAAAGGCTTACGTGAACAATGAATTCATGTTACACAAATATATTTGGAATTACAATGCACTTACGGTTCACATTGGTTATACACATCCAAATTGATCATTATATCTTCAAATCCATGAAATATATACCTTATACGATTTATTTTAATCAACTAAATAATGTTGAAAAAAAAAAAAACTAAGAGATTTATTGATACAAAATAAACATTAATTCCATTCTTTAGACCAACGACTCCACTCCTCACTTACGAACTTACATTGTCCTCAATGTAAAGTGAGTGTAAATAAGTTGTTGGGAAAGCAATGGTGCACTAAAACAAGTCAAAACAAATACTCGGATGATAAAAAAGGGTGGGTGGGTGGGTCAAAGTTATGACCTCCACAATTCCATAGTATTTGAACTAATACATGTCACACGTTATTTGAAATTTAAAAGCAGACTAGATCATGATATGAAATATGTGACAAAGTATTAACTCTGAGTCTTTTATACCCAGATCCTCAAGGGTTATTTCAAATCGTTCTAACAACCTAAGTCCAAAAAATGATGCATTTGAATTTTATCTTTGTTATCCATCAGGATTTTCGGATAACCACCTAATCGTTCCCGTTTAATGTCATTCAAACATTCATCCTAAGACTTGGTGAAACAAAATGAAAATCAATCCGAAGTATTACCAAAGTATCATCCAAAGTATGAGTAATTATTATATTTAACATTTTTACGGGCTGCCTCCCGGTAGCGCTTTTGGTTAACGTCGTTCGCTCGACCAAAATGATAAGGATTAACTAATATAATATACTAAACAAAACGGGATACTTCTAACAATTACTCACAAAAGCACGTAACAATTAAGCACATAATCCACTAAAAATAAATGCTTAAGGAGTAAAAGGAAGGATAGTACCCGTCATTGACTACATTTATAGTCTATAGCCGGACTTTATCGTGCTTTAGTTTTCTAATGTCTTGGTGGTGGGTCATCCTCACGATTGCATCCGTCTTTTTTATCAATATTGCTTTCCAACATATGTTAGGCGAATGCCGTCGAATCCAACGGTTCTTGACCTTTTCCTTTGATTTTCGAGCTTTGGGTTTACGAGCCTTCACATTATTCTTTGAGTCATCTTCATCAGTCCACTGCGTGTTAGTACGATCCACAACAAGGAACACAAAGTGTCTACACAAGAACTAGATTCTAGTGTAATGTATGGATATTTCAATGAATTGTAAATGTTGAAGATAACGCGCTCATCATTCACTCCCAAACTAAGCTCTCCCTTACGAACATCGATGAAAGGGGTATTAATAGTTAAGTGCCGAAAAGTGTCAAGAAAATATGCATACTTATTATCCAACTTCATTTTTTCATTTCATTTCTCGGGAATGGGGAGTAATTCAAGATCAAGAGGGTTAGAATGAATACCTCCCTTTACCCTTGTCGTTAGATGAAGATGGTAAAGCTTCCTTGAATGATTGTGCCTTTTGAAGACATAGTGTGTCATCATTCAGTACCTTTTTCTTCAAAATATGCAGTGGATGTGGTGATGCCCTTCCAGATTGAATCGAGGTGAATTTAAGTTGAGCCGGATAAGGTTCGTTTTGAAATGGCCCTTTAGATTCCATATTCTTCTTATATTTACCATCTAAATCATCCTCTACTTCATTATTCCCGAATTTTTCTAATCCATTACTTCCACAGATCCTTCCACTTCTAGTAATAATAAAGATTTACCCCACTCAGATTTCTTTCGATATTACTTGGCAATCCTTCCGAGGGTTTCTTGTTTTACGTTCTCTACTTCTACTCAAGTGATATTCCAAATTCGTAATGAAGCTTCTACAATTCTCATTCGGTATCATGTCCACTTATAGATGTTTTCAACGTACTCATATCCTTAGTGATTATATACTATAGAAGTCATCATGTTTTCCATATTTTGAGCTTGAGTTGACATCATACCCATCGATTTTCGATTAATTTCTCCCATTTATCAACTCCTTCAAAGTTGAGTTGAACTACGAGTTCTTGGTATGCTTTGAGTGGTATGTTGTGGATATGGTTTAGGTAATGATTGTAGATTCCGATTCGAGGTATCTTCTTGATAAACTTGATTATTATATGGATTCTCATACTGGATTGGATACATTGGTTGTCCTTGCTTACTAGGGGTTTCAGACCAATGAAAAGTAGGGTGATCTCTTCTTATAGCATTAAACGAGTTTGAATACGCGTCGTTCAAATTTCTATGCTGTTTTAAAAAACTCACCTTTTCCTTGAATAGCCTTCGGATCTTCCATCCCTAATGACACATTATCATGATTTGAGTAGTCATTCGGTATGATATTTTTCGAGTTTACATTTTTATGGCTAATAAGCCGTCAAATTTCTACTCAAATTCTCCAAGTGTGCTAGGACTTCCGCATTCGATGTACATTCTCCTGCAAAGGCTACTTTTCTTGTGATAGAACCGGTTTCCCACATACGATTATTTTTGGAAATCTTTTCTATAGCATCGTAAACTATTTGGGCTTCACTCATCATTAACGAACCACCACATGCATGATCTACATCTGCACGTGAGTCTTTCCTTAATTTACGACAGAAAAGTTGGATTTGCATATCTAAGGAATAACCATGATCGGGACAAGCTCTTAGTAGCTTTTTAAATCTTCCCCAAGCATTCCCAAACGTTTCTTCAGATCCTTGTCTAAAGTTGGCAATTTCGACTATTAATTCCAATTTTCTACCAGGAGTAAAATATTGCTTTAAGAACTCGGATTGAATCTCCTCCCAACTAGTCAATGATTAATGTGGGAGTGATGAAACCAATCTCGTGCTCTCCTTTTAAAGAAAAAGGAAACAAAGACATCCTCGTTAATTCCCGATGAGCACCATGACTTTTGGTCAGTATTACACAATTCTTGAAAAGATAGAGATGATGATGTGGATCCTCATCATCCTCTCCTAGAAATTGGGCTCTTGTGTCAATTAAACCAAAAGATGAGATTTTATTTGAAATTATTTGCTCCTTTATTGGGTAAACGAATTGGATTATTAATCTGGTACCTTCTTACGGTCCGATCACATATAAGTCTCGGGTTAAATTTGGTTTCGATTATTACGATTATGCTTATTCCGATTTCGATTATTTCTATTATTACGATTCGTTTATTAGGTTGAGGTAAATTCTGATTAAGGTTTTGGCCATACCCTTGAGCATGAGCAATCCCTTGTTCAGGTGTTTCACCAACGGTTTCGACCATTTTCGTAACTCGATTTGACAATTCTTGTGGAATCGAAAATATCGAATAGAAAATAACACGAAATCGATAAAAAAACCACATTTTTTTTTTCTCCTCGGTAATTACCGAATCCACTCGATATTTACCGAGTAGTTTTTTTTTTTTTTTTTTTTTTTTTTTTTTCTCTCTCGGTAATTACCGAAGCCACTCGGTATTTACCGAGTATTTTTATTAAAAAAATTGATATCTTACCAAATAGGTAGGTACCAATGAAAATAAAAATACAAATGAGATTGATAAATGTATTGACTTATCCTCGGCTGTTATGACCACGTTTACTTTCTACTATCGAAAATAGAAAATAACTCGAATTTGGTAGAAGAAGAAAATTGGTAACTAAAAGAAGGTAGATACCAACGGAAAATAAAAATAGAAATGTGATAAGAAGAGTGTTGACTTATCCTCGAGAATTTTGAGCTAATACAAGTAACCCTAGACACAAAGAAAGAAATTAGCGACGTTTTCCCCGGCAACGGCGCCAAAATTCTGACACCGCTAAACCTAACCTTTGAAACGGCGCGAAAAAGTCGACGGACATTACCTAGGCTATACAGATCCTAACCGGCGATTGTACCGGGTCAAATTGTAGTGCTAGTCGGTGAGTCAGTCGTATTCCTCAGGAAAACATGGTAATTCTTTTAAGTGGGGTTAAACACCAAGAAGCTATTATTAACTCGATCTAAGTCGCAGTTTTATCATTTTCCTGGGTTAGATTATGTTAGTAGTTAGATTGTTAGTAGTGCATAAAGTAAAATAAGTAAATAAATACTAATATATTATATAGATATATTTTTGGATCTAGCCAAGAATACGTTACTGAATTACGATATCTTTTTAGTAGAAATAAATGAGACAGATCTTCCTTTATTCAAGGTGTAAATTATATATGAATCGGTGTACTCCTAAGCTAGACAACTCCTCCTCACACGAGCGTATGAAATTGTCATATGTCCATTGCATCACCCAAGGTCCACAAGCGTTACGGTTTTTTCGAACGGTCCCGAGTACAAATCTACCTTTAGATAAAAAGGAGTCATTCCGTTCGTCAAACGGTCAATTTTATTTTAAAGGCTCCGGTTGTCAAAGCCGGACGATTCAACTTTCCGGTTTAAGTTTCAATTAAACTGATGATTTAACATTATTACGATCTCGAGTACAAATTATAATAAGATTCATTTCTCCCAAAACAAATCTACCCGGGTAGGAAATCGGATTCCGTTATCACGTTATTCACACGGCCAATTTTACCCTCCGGTCTTTCAATTTTAACGTTTCATTAAGCGCGCAGAAAGAAAGAGATTCATCATAATTGATTTTAATCATTATTACCGAGTCGATCATTCATTTTACCAAAAGATTAACTAATTTGATTCATATCTTGGCTAGATATATTTTTAGTTTAATATCATATATAAATAGAAATAGAAATAATAAACATAACAATTTTAGAATATATTACCGGTTATGACTATATCGAATCGGGTCGTTTCCACGGATCTAACATGCCAAAGCTTGAATTCAACAATCTTCGATAATTATTCCGCCATTACAACGATACTATAACCATTTTATTTATATATGTGAAAAACATATATACATACATACGTATGACATATATATGTATATACGGGTAGAAAATAAAATAAAAGAAGATAGATGAACTATATATATACGGATGTATATATATATTTTGGGACGTGTGTGTGTGTGTGTGTATATATATATATATATATATATCTATATATATATATATATATATACAAAGTGTATGCAAAAAAAAAAAAAGAAGAACAGAGAAAGGAACGAGAAAGAGGGAAAGAAAAGGAGCATTTTATTCATTCACTGAATGTGTGTATATATAGCAAAATGTTGAGGCCGGACCGGTCCGGATATAGGGCAGGACCGGTCCGAATCATCATTGCATAATGACTCACTTGATTCTCGATCCTTCGGTTATAATTATAATTATTGGAATAAAACTTCTAAAATTCATATCTTGAGTTGTAGACCTCCAAAAATTATGATTCAAACGTCAAAATTAAGCTCTCGGAAAATTCTTCAACTTTCATGAAGGACTCTTCTTCAGAAAACGCCTTTTGATGGGCCATTCCCATTACGTGTCGTTTTGCGACATTTTCCTTAATACAAATCAATTAGCCACTTGACCACAATTTGAGTTGTAGAAGTCCGATTGACTTGATTCAAAATCCATTGGAAATATTTTTTGAAGATATACAACTTTTATGAAGGAAACTTCTTCATAAAATGTCGTTTTGATGAGCCATTCGTATGTCGAGTCTTTTACGGGATTTCTACTAATCCGAATTGATTAGTCAATTGACCATAACTTGAGTTGTAGACCTCCAATTGACGTAATTCAAAGTGCGTTGGAAAGCTTATGTGAAGATCTACAACTTTCATTAAGAAGTCATCCCCTGAAAATGCCTCTAAGCTGGGTCAAATCTCCGTCGAAAATATGTAACGATTTAAGTACTTAGAAAATTTGCTCCGTTGAACTTATAAACTTGTGGCACCTTCTTCTAAACCTCTAAACACATCTTTTAGACTCAAAACATGTCGTTACGTGGAATCTTGGTCAATGTATAATCCTCGCAATGAACCACCAAAATACCAAACGTAAATCCGACACGACACTCCGGTTACTAAACCGGTACAAAACTAATAAAAATACGATAATTTATATAATAACTACTATTTATACATTTGAATAAAACTTAGTAATTTTGACTTGATTTGATACAATAATGTTCAAAATGGTATCAGAAATGGGGCGAAATGTCATAAAAACGATCATAAATTTATCTCTCATCAAGGGGTAGTACCATAAGTTGAGGAGTCCTGAGTAGGGCGGTTCTGTTGTGAGTTTTGATTAGCGGGCCAGGTTGGATTTGTTTTTGGTTGAGAATTTGAACTTTGACTCGAGTTGGGGTTCGGTAGTAGGCATTGCGAGTGGTATTCTGTCCGAATTTTGATTGTAGCCCGACTCTGAGTGCGGTTTTGGTCATAACCTTGATTTTGAACATAGTTTCTATTCGGTTGTAGTTCGACCTTGAGAGTTTTTTCGGTTTGAAAATCTCTGTTCTCATGGGCGGAAGAATTGTTTCTCTCATTTCCACCATTCAAGGGGCATGTTGCGAAATGTGACCTCTAAGCCCACAGTATAGCGAGTTCACCGAATCGCATCTTGCCTTGTTTGTCACAAACATTGGCTTGAAAGGTGGGGATGGGAATGTATCGACAATGGTCACCGATGTGACCGATCGATAACGATTATCACAAGAGAATACTTGTGCATTTACATTGGAGAGAGGGCTAATTTTGATTTTTATTCATGGTCAAAGCAGAAAGTTGAGCTGCAGGTCGCAATCATTTGACCATGATTTCAGTTGTTGACTTCCTCGATTTTAGGTGCGGCATGGACCGTTGGTGATTGATATGTAGGTGCATAGTTGTACCAAGCTATATCTTCAAATAACTCCCCCACCCTTGTGGGGTTTTTCAAGAAGACTCTCCAGGATGAGGAGTTGACCATTCCTTTAGTGGACTCATTCGGACCATGAAGAAAATATGGACCTTTCTCTGCAAATCCATTCCATGATGGGGCACTTGTTCAACAAAATTTTGAAACGCTTCCATGCTTCAAAGAAAGATTCATCACTCGATTGATGAAAATTTGAGATCTCGTTAAGACATTGAGTTGTCTTAGATGGAGGAAAATATTGGGCCAAAAATTGACTTTCGAAAGTGGGCCCAAGTTTGGATAGATTCGGAAGGAAGAGATTTAAACCATTCCATTGCTTCTCCACGGAGTGAAAATGGAAATAGTTTCAGATTTTTAATGATGTCTTGATCGACATCCTTGATGCGAGTAGTATCGCATATACTCGTAAATACATAAAGATGCGTATAGGGGTTCTCGATTGATACCCATAGAAAGTTGATGCATGCTTGCACCATCCGGACGAGGGGTGGTCTTATCTCAAACGGGTCAGATCGTCGGTAGGGATAACCACAGCCCGGCGAATGTTCACATCACCGGGAGTGGCATAGTGCGCCAGGGTGCGGTTGGCTTTGAGCCATCGAAACGAAGAGTTTCTTCCTCAAAGAAAAGGTGGAGAAGAAATTATCCTCGGAAGAGTTTTCACTCGAACTCTCTTCGACTTCCTCTTCGGGAATCGAAATGGGCTCGAGAACTTTTTCGTTTACGGTTTACTCGAACTACGCCTCGTTCAAGCTCAGTTCAAAATTAATCGCCCTTGTTTACTTCGTGTTTGCATAACGATGAACTAAAACTAAGGAGAGAAAAGAAGAAAGGAGTCGTCGAAAGCGCACGGGCGCCCAAGCTTTTGGACGGGCGCCCGCTTAGAAATTGAGCTAAACGGGCGTCTACAAGTCCAAACGCCGTCCGGTTAGTCGAAGAAGCTGGACGGACGCCCGAGTGGATGGACGCTCGTTCGATTCGATGACGAATGATCTAAGCCTATGCTAAAAACACATAAAACCGTGCCAGTTCCCCGGCAATGGCGCCAAAAAATTGTGGTGGATTTTTGTAAATGAAACAAAAAGACAAGAAATAAAAATCGGTTAGTGGCTCCAAGTGCAAAGCTTGTAGTAAAGCGGTTATTCGGTCGATCCCACGAGAACGTAGGTTGAATGCGTTTTTAAGTTTAAGCTAAACGTGTCACGAATTAACAATTTGAGGTTTACCAAATAATGGGGAGAAAGGCAGACGAACAAGGATTCACAATTCAAGAAAGCACTAAAGGCATCTAATTTCCTACGCATGCAAATCAACTAAAGGCTAAGATTAACCTATACCCCATGCAAATTACTAATTTCTTAGAAAATTTGTTTATCAACTTTTATCAAAGATTGATTCTTCAAGCACGATAGGCATAAATTCTTTCGAATCTATTATCTAGGTTAACAATTTGATAACTTTCGTTTTTAGACAAATTGATTAATCTGATTACTATGGCGGTGATCTAGAGTTCATTCAACTATCATCAAACGAATATCATAGGATTTATCTTTCGATATCAAGCACAAAATAAACGCAATAGAGATCGAACCTTTCTTCGATTGCAAACGCAGAAAAAATAAGAAAACCAAAACACCTCCTTGAATTGCTTCACCCGTTCGTCCAACCCAAGAGTTTAGCTACTCATGATAATCTTGAAATCAAAAAGTTGTTTTGATTGCATAAAGAAAATAAAAACGAAAAGAACAAAGTAACTGCTGTGTTTAAGGATGAATTTTTTCGACTCTCTCCAATGTGTATTCTCGGTTTTGGTGGCGCCGCTTAAATAGATGTTAAAGGCGGCTAGGTCAAAACTAGGTCGGTTGCTCGCTCGATCGGCGCTGGACGCCCGCCCGATCTGCCTGGGGGCGACGCCGCCTGGTGTGGTCTGATCTTTGAGTCGGGCCGAGTCTTCTTCAGACGCCCGTCCGTGCCAGCGTCCACCCTGCGCCCAAACTTCCTGAATGTAAAATATCCTCTCGGACGCCCGTCCGGGCCGATCGACGTCCGTCCATTTGAACGGGACATGGACGCTCGTTCGCTCAGATGAACGCTAGTCCAGCTTCGATCAAGACTTGATAATTCCATCTTTATCTTCTTTTCTTCTCTATCCAATTCACCATTATCTCTTTTAACTTGAATTAGCTCGAAATTCATCAACATTTGATCATCAATTGAGCCACATAATTGTACCTATATGACATCAAAAACACCGCAAAGCATAACATAATTCCAATAAACATAAAATCATAATTAAAACATATAAATTCACCAACTTTGCGATTAACTCATTAAAAATGTCATTCGCTCAATAATTCCATTTAAACACGTGATTTCCATGCAATTCATACGAATGTGGGGGAAAATATTATAAAATATAGCGTTATAACCCAAGTAAATTCACCCTTAACACCTCCTCATGGGTTCTGTGCCATCTACGAGGCGCAACTGAAAGAGGGACTGAGGTATCCCTTCGACCCGGCGTTCATTGAAATTCTTCGACATTATCAGATCAGCGCTTCACAACTCGCTCCGAATGGAATCAGGAGTGTTATGGGATTTGTGTTGGCGTGCCGGATCGCCAAAGTCGAGTTCACGGTTTGGTTGTTCCGGCAATACTATGCAATTCAAGGCCTGCAAGATGCGGGGTGGTATACTTTCCAGAGGCGTCCTATGGGCTCGGAATTTGTGAGGAGGGTGACCTCGTCTCAGGGTGAGTGGAAGCCTCATTTTTTCTTTATTCGACAAGAGTTGGAAGACATCGACATCCATACCTGGTACAAAAGGCCTAGTAAATGGCATGATAGGCTTGATTCCGATGCCCCCCGGGAGTGTAGGATTCTAGAGAGGGTTAATCCCGACGTCGCAACGCGAAACCTTCATTCTCTATATCCATTTGCTGATGTCGAGACGGCGGGTCCGGGTGCTTATCTGGAACTCGACGAAGACGTTCGAGTTTTGTGTAGGATATTTATTCACTTTGTCGAGTTGCCACACTTTAGTATTTTTCTTTTCCTGTATTTATTTCTGTTTTGACAGCGTATTGATGTCGATCTTTCTGTGTTTGCATTTGCAGTGGAATTCTTTTCAAAGTTGGAGGTATTAGGCAAAGTGCATGACCCTAAGAAGACAGACCCCAAGAAAATTCAAGAATTGGCCGGCATCAGGTCAAAGAAGCCAGTGTCTGGTGCCATAATCTCTGGGGGCCAGAGGACCCCGGCCCGATCTTCTACCCCTGTGTCGACATCCGACATTCTTAGGGATCAACCTGATGAGGCTCGGGTGATGGAGCAAGCGGAAGAGAGCCTCGTCCCGAGAAAGCATCAGATAACAACCGAGGTGAGGCATGGGGTCGGGAAGGAAACCCGTAACCCTTCTCCTCCTAGCTCCTCCGACCCGATCCCTGGAATGAGTGTGGCAGAGATGGAAGCCATGACTCCGGAAGAGCTGCATGACTTCTTCATGAAAAGCCACCGAGCTGTAAGTCTTCCTTTCATTTTCTTTATAACTTCGGGACTTTTGTCTGTTTCCGATATTAATAGTGCTCTCCTTTGCAGACTCGGCTTGCAGCTAAAGTGGCCATGAAAAAAATTGAGTCCCCATCAGCAGCTTTGGAGGAACAGAAAGAAACCATCGCCAGACTGACCTCCGACATCGAGAAGCAAAAAGTCAAGGCGAACAAGCTGGATGATCGACGTGTCAAACTGGAGTCTGACCTGGCAGTGGCTCGAGACGATCTGTCTAAAACGCAAAAAGATATATCCGACAGGGATGCTGAGCTAGCGTCGGTAAGGTCGGAGCTGGCGGAGGTGAGATCGGAGCTCGATCAAACGAAAGCTGAGTTGGCGGGATCTATCAAGGCTCAAGACGACCTTCAGCTTGAGGTCGATAGCTTCACGACTCGCCTGGAGGCGGCCAAGAAGGATTTCCTGACATCTGAAGAGCTCGAGAATGACTTGGCACTGCTGATGAGTCAGGCCATGAAGGGGGGATTCTCGAATGCATTGGATCAGGGCAAGATGGTCCTCCCCGACTTTGAAGTTTCGAGCATCGAGAAGGCATACTTGTACGATCCAGAGGCCATCCCCCAATATGGTTGATATTTCACATAATTCAAGGCTGGTGTGTCTTTATACAACAAGTATGTGACCTCTGTCCTGGAGGGGGATGGAGGGGAGAACCTCGAGTCGGGTGATCCAGTCGACCCCGCTGCCTCTACCTCAAATTAGCCTACGGCTTGATGATCTTATTTCTTGTTTTTGTTTTTTCTACAATTTGATTCGATCTGGTTGTAACAACTTTTATTGATCTTGATGTGATTTTTGTCGAGTCGAATCTGTGATTCGATATCTGAAACTCTTTAATTTTGCACTTCAATATATGCTTTTCCATTGACTGTTTTTCTTGTTGTTGATTATTTGCCTATGGTGTAGTCTTTTTCGACTTAATTCCCTTGCAAACGTTGCCTTGTGGGGTGTAGTCCTTTGGACTTAATTCCCATGTGGCCCCTAGAAGTGTATGATGAGCACATGACTCATGATACACTTGAGTATGAGTCGACCTAGCATCGTATTGCCTTATCGGCTTGACTTGGCTATTTGGTCGGAGCTCGAGTCGACTGTCGTGCCTCGTCAGGCTTTTGACTATGTTGAGTTGAAGATTTCTTATTCGACTGTCGCACTTCGTGGTGCTTCTGAACTGGTCGAATAAGGTATACATCGTGGGATCTTCCGACTGCCCCGCATCGTGGCTTATTGGCAGGTCGGGAGTGATATAAGCACTGTCATTGACTTAGCTTTATTCACCATTTTACTCCAACTTCACCATGTCGAGATGTCGATGTTGAAGTCGAATTTTGATCTTTTTTCTTCCAGCCTCCTTTTCTTTTTAACATGAGCTCACAAGTTAAGCATAATTAGAAAAGAAAATTACTTGAATAAAAGACCTCAAAATTAATTGTCGCGATCGACTGCTACAAGTAACTATGAAAGTAAAGTTGCAAATGTCATAAAGTGAACAAGCAGTTTAAACATAATATTTTCTGAGGTTGGTGGCGTGCCAAGTTCGAGGCACTGTACTTCCATCCGACCTTCCCAGCTGATACGATCCCTTAGGATGCACTTTCAAGATTTTGTATGGACCTTCCCAATTCGGCTCGAGCTTGCCTATTGGGTCCTGCCTGCTGGCTTCATTCTTCCTCAACACGAGATCCCCTACTTGGAAGTATTTATACTTCACTCTTGCATTGTAATATTGCGAGATCTTTCTTTTGTAATTGGCCATTAGATGTGCCGCAACTTCTCTTTTCTCTTCGATGTTATCTTTCTCTTGAAGTAGATCGGTGACGTTTGTCTCAACGCTAGTCTGATCGCGGCAGGTATCACTACCTTGCATCCATAAGCCAGGGAAAAGGGAGTCTCCTGCGTGGCCGAATTGGGTGCTGTTCGATATGACCATAGAATGCTAGGTAACTGAGCTGCCCAATCCCGACCTTCATCCTCTAACCGCTTCTTCAAACCAAATTTAATCTGCCTGTTTGTCTGCTTGACTTGTCCATTGGAATGAGGTCGGGCCACAGAGGTGGTTCTATGCTCAATCTTGTACTCTTCGAGCCAGTTTTGTACCATGTCATCTAGAAATTGAGTCCCATTATCCGAGATCAGATACTTCGGAATTCCAAACCTGCACAAAATATTTTCCCATAGAAATTTCTTGATGGTCTGAGCTCTGATGTCGGTAAGAGCTTTGGCCTCGACCCATTTCGTGAAATAATCAACTGCGACCACTACATATTTGAAATTGCCCGGGGCTCGAGGTAAAGGCCCAACTATATTGATTCCTCACTCATCGAATGGCCATACCGACTCGATGGTATTCATTTCTTGGGCTTGCTGGTGTGTCACCACATCATGTACCTGACAAGCTCGGCATCTCATAACCAATTGATTGGCATCTTTTTGCATCGACGGCCAAAAATACCCAGCCAGTTTACAATTTCTTGCCAGCATCCGAGCTCCACAGTGGTTTCCACAAACCCTTGATGTATCTCTTCGAGAAGATAAGCCCCTTCTTCTTCCAATGCACACCGCATCCAGGGGGTCACAAAAGATTTTCGATAAAGAACATAATCAAACAGAGCATACCTGGATGCTTGCAGTTGAATTTTTCTGGCTTGGGACTTGTCAGACGGGAGAATCCCGTCTTTCAAGAATAGAGCTATTGGGTGTTAGGAAATCTACGCGGGAACGCAACGGAATTTAAAATTTTATTTCCTTTTAACCAGGATCGACTTCGTTTAAGCAATAAACAAACGAGTTAGTAAACGGTGGTTACCTTGGTTGATCTAAAAGATCGACGCTTTGACCGTCTAAGAAGAGTAGTTCTGCATAGAGCCGCCCAAGTGTTCGGCCTCTACCGCTAGTCCACACGAACAGCCCGCCGGAATCCCATCATGGATTGCTATTGGAAAACTCCGGTTGCTAGACCGGCCATTTTCCCCTCTCTCCAACTCTCTATAGGATGCTCTCTATTTTACACAAGAACTATTAGTTCTTGGAATTGTGTTGTACAAAAGGGCTTGACACCCACCTCTTATTTATAGTGAGAGGGGCGCCCCAACTAGAGTGGAGGAGAAGAAAACCTTTTCCCAATAAAATAAGGAAAATATAATTGATTGATTTATCTCATTTATTACAATATCTCATATTAAATAAATCTAGGATATTGTCAAGGGGGATTTGGGAAAAACGGGTGTGTTGACCAAAAATTTGGGAAAAACGGTTTTGTCCCAAAATTTGAATTTTTTTCTTCCGTTTTAGGTGTTTTTTGAACCAAACTAAAACCCTATTTGGGAAGGGGCACCCCTTAGGGGATTTGAGGCCCTTAAGATCGTGCACATTTGTGAAAGAAATGGGAGAAAATCGCGGGTCAAACTTCACTAAAATCCAAAACACCCTTTTTTCCAAACTTTTTTTCCAAAACACCCTTCTTTACTCATTATCCCTATTGTCAATATCTTATATTGAATATTTCCAAGATATTGTCAATATCTTATATTGACTATATTTATCTTATTACCATAAATCAATTTACACATGTGTATATATCACATATATATTACACATATAAAAATCTATTAATATATATACCAAATACATGCGCATGCAGCACCAACATGCACACACGCACACAAGTATTGTTTTATATATATATATATATATATATATATATATATATATATATATATATATATATTAATATCTAATATTAATATATGGTAATACCATTAATTAAATTGCACAATCCAAGTGTATCTTATACACTCCAAAATTGCGCCACCTTTAGCCAATATTTTGGCATCCAGTATATTCTTTAATTAATGTAATATTATTAATATCTTGTATTTAATTTATTCATAATAAATAAATACCACCATATTAATTTACCACTATAACCTTTATAGTCTCGAGATAAACTTTCCTTATTTGGTTATCATCTATAACCACATTTTAATCCGGCTAGATGTTCTTATGTGTGTGACCCGATAGGCTTCCGAATATGTTGGCCGTAGACACAAAGTGCAAATTACGAAAAATGCCCTTCATGCCTAACGATCACGGGATAGCGTCTAGCAACACACCGTGACCCCCAATCATCGGAAGAGTCAAATGCAATGACTACTACATTTCATGTGAAACAGTTACCGTGTAACTTACAATCCTCTTGCTGTAATAATATCCATACGGTCGTTAGTCGAGTGTCAAAACATCAACGACCGTATCTTATAATCTGGATATCATGCTCTCTCGAAGTAACTCGTTTACTCCCACTTTGCAAAGATTCACGAGAGTAAGACATTCCTTATAAGAAGGCCATTTCGGATATTCGATCCCTATCACAGGATACGCGATTCCCGGACGACCAATCATGTGTACTCCGCATGCTTCAGTATCATACCCAATCACTACCGCATGATCGCCCGGTGGCTAGGGGAAACCTCAATAGTGTCAAAGCATGACAATCCACACCGTGATGCCATGAAGACTCCGGTCTTAAGGATAATTACACAACCGCCACATAGTGTGACACTTATCCGTGTAAGTGGGTCAGTCTAACGTACGCATTCTCTAATACACGTCCACGTATAGTCCAAGTGTCTCTACACTTCGATAGACGAGATCTATCCCTGCCCTAAAGACAGAAGACATCCAATACGTGCTAGCCTGTTCATACTATCAATGCCCTGTTTAATAGTACATCAGCCTAGAGACATTTAAGTATCAAACTTATTAAAGTGATTATAGATCTCATCAACCATAATCGCCTATCATGGTTTCTCTATCACAGTTTAATACTAAGGACGTTATCATATAACAATTCACAACTGGTTCTTAAAAAGAACATATATATGACAACATAAAAGCCATTTTATATATGTATAAACATAAAGAAATAGTAGAAATGATCTGACCCGGTCGGATCCGGTTCAACCCGATTGGGTTTAGGACACTATTTCAACAATCTCCCACTTGGCCTAAAACCAATCACTCGTACACACGAGACCAAGTTGAAACACAAGAATCTCACGCAATACTCGCAACCAGCCCTAGCCATAAACGGATCGCTATCTGTGGGGACTCAAACTATCTTCATATCATGCTCCAAATGACCAAGTCAAAGGAACCGCCTCAACACACACACAGATCTCTGACGAGACCCTGGTCCTTGCTTCAAGCAATGAATCCACTTACTATATCAGCTATATAGAAAAGGTGGAAGAACTGTACAAGGTTCAGGAATGAACCTTCTAGATCCGTGTACTGCTCCCGCTGCGCCACCAAGGCTAGAACATTTCCAGCTCACTGTATCACTTAATCAAAGTGACTGCAAACCCAGACTGTAGCTCCCACTCGCCTTCATAAGACTCAGGATATACGTATGTATAACTATATTTATCTAATTCAAAGTTTCGATAAACTAGGAACTCTCTCTTAACTTGTTTAAGGATATTCTTGACATTCACCAGATTTACTTTCATACTTGCTCATGACTATTCATGGACTATGAACATCCGGCATTACCTATAAGATGGTTCCTATCGCACTAGCGAAGAAAACCTTCCATAAGCATCATCATTTACCTTATCATTAGGATGAACGTCCTAACATAGATAGATCTTGAGAACACTGTCTAGCAGTATGCCCTGTCGCGATCTATGCTAAACTCTTTTTGCATCACATCTATATAGGTAAACTATAATCTAACAGCAGTTAAATCTTGTTGGGGAGATTTTGCATCATTAAAACAAAAGAAAATTTATAAAACCTATACTACCATGCAAAACTACCTCCTAACCGGCCGAATACCGGGTAGTTGCTAGTAAAGTTGGATAAATACGGTATCGATCCTCGTGGAAAAGTGGATGTTAAATCTAATCTTATTAATCCTTAAATTGTTACTTATTCAAAACGGAACTGAAAACGAAAAACGAAAAGTAAACTGGACAGAGGATTGTTAATCCAAAGCCAGGAAGGATAAAAGCGATACAAACTAAATCTAAACTACTAACTATAAAAGGAAATAAACAAGAAGATGAACATGGAGATTAACAATGAACAAACAAAATCATCCAATCCTTCAAACCCTCTATCTCTATCTAAGGTTATCTTGTGATGATTAACTAAAGATGTGGTTCACCTAATCAAAAGTATGAATCCTACTTCCGTAGATAATTCGTCTATCAATCAAAACAAGGTGTAAGATTTATTCAAATCTAGCAACCTAGATAATCAACCTATCAACTTCCGTTATGTCAAGGTTAAAAATCAAATCTTTCCTATGGTGATCCAAGGTTTAACATGACTTCCATCAAAATCAAACATCGATAAGCAACCATCTTCCGATATACGTTGCATAACAAATAATCGCATAGGAAAGATACAACTTTGAGATAAAATCATAAAACAAACTTAAATAAAAGTAGATAAAACTCGAATGAAAAAGGATTCAAAGCTATTCGAACAATTGCAGTCCCCCAAGCATGGAGTGCATCGCAAAGACAAAGCAGAAAGCAAAATAAAAACCTAATCTAATCTTGCCACCCCAAGCCTCTCCCAAAGTGGGGTGGGCCTAAGGGTTTGCCTCTTATGATGGTGTATCAATGAGATCGAATAATGTATGTACTAGGGTTGAAAATCGCGCCGCTATTTATAGAAAAGTAAGGCGGTCTTTGCTAGGTCGGTTTAAGGACGCCCGCCCACTCAATGGGACGCTCGTTCAATCTCTTTGACGCAGATGGACGCCCGTTTGCTTGGCGCCCAAACTCTCTCAGATCAAAATCGCACCTCCGGACCTTACCCAATATTCTCGACGCTTGATCCACTATGCCTAGAAGCTGATTTCTTCATCTTTATCCTTTTCTTCTCATCCCTATCTCTTCTCTTCATCAGAAAATCCGAATGCAACCTCTTCTAATCCTCTTTTAGCTCGAAAACATGTATATAAGAGATAGTAAAACTTACCAAAGCGTAACATAACTCCAAAATAATATAAAATCACAATTTAAGCACATAATTCGTTACGTTTTGCAATTCAACTATTAAAAACACCATTTGCTCAATATTTCAATATAAAGCTCGATTTCTATGAGAAACATACGAATATGGAGAGAATTGATATAAAATATATCCTTATAAAACGTACAAAATCACCCTTAACAAATCTATTGCTATAGATTCCTATTTTAAAATAAGAACTGCTAATCCAAGTGCTTTCGTAAAGACCTTAAACTACCAAACATTAATTGACTGTGACATGGGGTGATAATTCTCGAGAGAGATATCCAATATCTTACTCAAAAATCGTAACACACTCCCACTATCCATCTTGCACATTGGGCATATTCTTCTTTTGACTAAATCAAACTCCTTTGATTATCAAACAAAGAAATCGTCTAGAGAAACTTGTTTGAGTACATAAATGGATCTCGTGGGCTTACATATCATGTTATCGTCTATAAACATTGAGCTTTCAGCCCAACGTCAACAACACTATCATATAAACATGATACGAAGTTAAGCATAGTCTGAATAGAACTAGGCTCAGCCTTACAGGGACATTCCCTCTAGGTAAGACAGACTAGGTTCATAACCTGGTTGTCACTGATGGAATCTAATTCGGACATTATGGCCCCTAGCCATATCTCTCAATCTTGCCTTTCAAACATTCTTTCATAAGTCGTGAGATATTCATTCATCAAGATGAGCATGCCAGCAGCCCTTTTGGGCTTGAGGTTATCCACAGACTACAGAACTTTTGTGTGCACTGAGCAGTGTTCTACACCTCATCTCTATGTGGCGTCTGCTCATGTTCCATTGGTTGAATATATCTTTGTGGTTCTCAAACTCTTTTGAGATCTGATTCACTCCCACTGTTTCTCTTGGAAGAAACACTTCCTCTAGAAGACTGCATGTTTGGAGACAAAAACCTTTTGCTCCACGGACGAGTAAATAATATCTAGCGTACTTTCTAAGATATTCCACAAAGTTGCATATGTCGTACTAGGCTCCAAGCCCTTTCTGACTTTGCCTATGAAAACTTCAAATCATCGGTTAAGATAGATTCGACATTATCCTCTTCCATATCTAATATGGAATTTATTCAACCTTTATTCTTTGGAACTAGGTTAAGTATAAGGGCACTTACCCGAAACGGGTAAGGGATACATCACATGGCTTGCGTCACACCTTTATCATATAAAGTGTTATTTCCATTTTGGGAACACAATCTAATTGCGTATCCCAAAGATGGTATCCTTCAAGGGAGAATCTTATTCCCTTTTAGACGACTTCTAAAACACCCTTCAGGTATTAATTACTTCAATCCAATTGAAGATTAATTCCTAAGTAGCTCATCAATCTCATATTCGTACTGGCTCGAACTTTTCGGGCTTTCCGAATTATGCACTTCACTTAGTACACTTGACTATTTCTAAAAATAGTCATAGAGATTAACAAACAATTATTTGTGGCATTAATTGTCATAAGCCAACAAACATCGGTATGTTTAGGCTTTAGACAACTTTTCTAGAGTTTACGACCCTTTTCATAAAAGGGTATTTTAGTCATATTTAGATAAGATACGTATTACCCACGTGATTCATAATCATATGGTTCAACATCATCAGAATGACGTTTAATTACACGCTTCCCTTCCAGAGAGACTATGTCTAGAGTAACCACAAATCAAGGATAATAACCATACAAATATTTAGTTGAGATCTCATCACATATATCAACTATATAGTGACATCAATCTAGTATGTTAGATTCGTTGACCTTTCAACTTTATCGAATAACATTTATTCTTTACAATTGATTGATATGTCTACTAAATCCTAACAAATAACTGAAAGTATGTTCTTCATAAGAACCGGAACATGATAACATTTATTTAGTTCCCTTATCAGTTTACTAGATCCAGAATGTGGTAAGTGTTACAACGTTTGCTTCACCTTCCATATCTGTTTTAACCTTTCTAATTTAATCACACTCGTAAGATATCATATATCTTAGAGTTGACTTTGAACTTAGACAGATTTATCTCAACTCATTTGCCTAGAATAGAAACTTCAATAAGTTCTCTATTTGAGCACATGCCCTAACTTTCCTTTTTAATCCTTTAAGCACTTGAGAAATGTTTCTTATTATAGTCTTCATAAGACTTAAGAAAGATCACAAGAGCTATGTCTTCAATTTCCTTTTATAAAGAAAATCTAAAGTTTATTAAATAGTTTATTTAACCTTTTGAATCGTATTCAAAACATTGACTATTTAATTAACCTTTAAACAATGATAGAATTAAGTCGATACTTAAATCTTACAATTTTGAAAACAACCTTTCCAAAATTAGATGTGGTCATTCTTATCCAACGTTTGAATTAATTGTCATCGTATGACTGAATGATCATCTTGGATCGTATCCAATATATGACCAATTCGTTGAAACTTATTTCAAATGATTTAACCATATCATGAGCTTCCGCTTTCATTAATAATTAAAGTCTCGGAGCACTGCATCAATTATGTAATCTCCTTGTCTCTAACTACTATAACGGGATGGCTCATGTCATTGCTTATTTTAAAAGGATTAAAATTACTTAACCATATTTGAGAACGTTTCTCAAAATTAATGATCATAATTTGGTTTTACTAATCGAGAATAAAACATAAATATAAAGTTTGCTAAAACTACAACATAAAAATGAAAATAAAAGAGTGTTGTTGTTTATACACGCAAAATCAAAAATGGTCTTTTGATTTATGATTTTGCTCCCACTAGTCAACTACTCCCAATTGACTTTCAAGAATCTTTCAAAATTCTTTAGTGGCCAAGATCCCATCTCAAGTTACCCCGATTCTGACGAGGCCGATCAACCGGAATAATTTGAAGGTATGTAACTCTTACCAATCACATCTCTATGTGACTCTTGGTGGTTGACTAGTCAACTCTTTGACAATTCACATCTTTATGTGGTATTCAACCCCTTGCCTCTAGAATAAGACGGTCCTGGACGAGGCCAATCACCGCAATACTCTAGTAAAGTCATAACCCAATATTCGCGAGATCTCATACGATCATATCTCAATAACGACGATATACCCGTGGTAGGTCAACTCCCGACGAGGGCCGATCAGTTGGATCCGAACAAAGGCTCTTCACCGTCGCTATAATATTGGGAGACAATTTTTCGACTTGATTTTTGTTGTGGAAGTATTTACGTAAATTAATTCACTTAATTAATTTAATTACGGTCTCATCAAATATATCTATCTCTATAGACATACATCCTACACATTTATCTAGATCGTACCTAGTCATGCATCTATCGTATCATATAAAATAAATACAACCACAAAATAAATAAATGCGTAAAGTAACCGGTATGATCATGGACTTTTCCTAGGTGCGGTTTCGAATACAAACCGATTTAAACCGCGGGTCACAATCTAAAGGTAGCTGCAACCGCCAATAGGATCTTTAATGCTCCATTCTCCAATGGGATCTTTATTTTCGTTTTTCTTTGGTCTTCATCTTCTGCTCCATTCTTGTTACATTTAATTCTATCTAATAAAATAAATACACCCGCCGCACACGGGGGGGGGGGGGAAGCTAACGGGAATGGGATAAAATGCAGAAAATAAACTAGGTCACGTTCTTCATAACGGTTCAGGACAATTTTAAAACAATGTAAAATTAAATCATTCACATCTATCATATCGATCGAGTCCATGATCAATCGGGGTCCATATAATCATATTATATCTACTATATCTAATCCATACAATAAAATCTTATGAAAAGATAAAATTAAAATTTAACTACTTGCGTCTTAATTAATCAATTAACATTTAATCTATTAAATAATTTTATCCAATCAATTAACTAATTAACATTTAATTAATTAAATGATTTTAATCGAAATAAAATTAACGATTAATTTTAAACCGATTTTAATTTTAATTTTAATTAATTAGAACTATTCCAAAATAAATCAAAATTAAAATTATTTCTCTTTTGTTTCTTTCATTTTGATTCGTAATCAAAGGGATGCATTTGTTTTCTAAACCAAATTTGGCTTAGGCAGCCACTTTCCAAAATCAAAATTTTGGAAGTGGCACAGCTGCAGCCTTTACAAATCAAATATTTGAAAGGGCTGGCCTATTCCAAATTAAATATTTGGAAAGGCCAAATAATTTTAGTTTAGGCTCAGCCACTTTCCAAAATCAAAATTTTGAAGTGCACAAGCTAAGCTTTTCCCAAATCAAATATTTGGAAGGGGCCTTGGCCTATTCCAAACAAAATTTGGAAAGACCATCATTATTTTAATGCCATGTGGCATCCCAATGGCCCAAACTATTTGAACCATTGGTTAGCCATATGACACAACTAAACAAAAGACGAATTACCAATCACAACTATGAACCATATTGAATCACAAAATACACAAAAACAAAAATTTGAAGATCCGCCAGCATTGACCGGTCAACCGATTTGGCAAAGAAGTCGCCTATTTGCCGCCACCGCCGACACTGCCGCCACGGTGGTGGTGCCGCCGCTTGATCGGCCGAGCACCACAAGATCTACCTTTTTTTTTTTTTTTTTTTTTTTCATGTATCACTTTTGTGAATAAAACATCTTTCATCTTTTAATAATGTGATTTAAACGATAAAATTAACTACGCATAACAAACTGCTTATTGCTTAAGCTCGAAGCTCTCTCTGATACCACTGTTAGGAAATCTACGCGGGAACGCAGCGGAATTTAAAATTTTATTTCCTTTTAACCAGGATCGACTTCGTTTAAGAAATACACAAACGAGTTAGTAGACGGTGGTTACCTTGGTTGATCTAAAAGATCGACGCTTTGACCGTCTAAGGAGAGTAGTTCTGCATAGAGCCGCCCAAGTGTTCGGCCTCTACCGCTAGTCCACACGAACAGCCCGCCGGAATCCCATCATGGATTGCTATTGGAAAACTCCGGTTGCTAGACCGGCCATTTTCCCCTCTCTCCAACTCTCTATAGGATGCTCTCTATTTTACACAAGAACTATTAGTTCTTGGAATTTTGTTGTACAAAAGAGCTTGACACACACCTCTTATTTATAGTGAAAGGGGCGCCCCAACTAGAGTGGAGGAGAAGAAAACATTTTCCCAATAAAATAAGGAAAATATAATTGATTGATTTATCTCATTTATTACAATATCTCATATTAAATAAATCTAGGATATTGTCAATATTTTATATTGAATATTTCCAAGATATTGTCAATATCTTATATTGACTATATTTATCTTATTACCATAAATCAATTTACACATGTGTATATATCACACGCACACACGTATTGTTTATATATATATATATATATATTAATATCTAATATTAATGTATGGTAATACCATTAATTAAATTGCACAATCCAAGTGTATCTTATACACTCCAAAATTGCGCCACCTTTAGCCAATATTTTGGCATCCGGAATATTCTTTAATTAATGTAATATTATTAATATCTTGTATTTAATTTATTCATAATAAATAAATACCACCATATTAATTTACCACTATAACCTTTATAGTCTCGAGATAAACTTTCCTTATTTGGTTATCATCTATAACCACATTTTAATCCGGCTAGATGTTCTTATGTGTGTGACCCGATAGGCTTCCGAATATGTTGGCCGTAGACACAAAGTGCAAATTACAAAAATGCCCTTCATGCCTAACGATCACGGGATAGCGTCTAGCAACACACCGTGACCCCCAATCATCGGAAGAGTCAAATGCAATGACTACTACCTTTCATGTGAAACAGTTACCGTGTAACTTACATCAACGACCGTATCTTATAATATGGATATCATGCTCTCTCGAAGTAACTCGTTTACTCCCACTTTGCAAAGATTCAAAAGAGTAAGACATTCCTTATAAGAAGGCCATTCCGGATATTCGATCCCTATCACAGGATACGCGATTCCCGGACGACCAATCATGTATACTCCGCATGCTTCAGTATGATACCCAATCACTACCGCATGATCGCCCCGTGGCTAGGGGAAACCTCAATAGTGTCAAAGCATGACAATCCACACCGTGATTCCATGAAGACTCGGTCTTAAGGATAATTACACAACCGCCACATAGTGTGACACTTATCCGTGTAAGTGGGTCGATCCTAACGACGCATTCTCTAATACACGCCCACGCATACCCAAGTGTCTCTACACTTCGATGAGCGAGATCTATCCACCCCTAAATACAGAAGACATCCAATACGTGCTAGCATGTTCATACTATCAATGCCCTGTTTGATAGTACATCAGCTTAGAGACATTTAAGTATCAAACTTATTAAAGTGATTAGAGATCTCATCAACCATAATCACCTATCATGGTTTCTCTATCACAGTTTAATACTAAGGACGTTATCATATAACAATTCACAACTGGTTCTTAAAAAGAACATATATATGACAACAAAAGCCATTTTATATATGTATAAACATAAAGAAATAGTAGAAATGATCCGACCCGGTCGGATCCGGTTCAACCCGATTGGGTTTAGGACACTATTTCAACATCGGGTCCATCCATGTCGATCCCAGAACCACTGGTTGCACATCGACCTCATTATAGCTCCGCTCCGCTAACATTTCTACCAGAACTTTCCACTTTGATTTGAAATTCGACGCAAATTTGGACAACGCATCGGCCCTCTTGTTCTCGCTTCGAGGCACCTGTTCGACGCGAACTGTTTTAAACTTCGATATCAATCCTTGAACTACTTTCAAGTAACTCTTCAACGCTTCCTCTTTGGCTTCATACTCACCTCGTATGTGATTGACTACGAGTTGAGAGTCACTGTATACCAGGAGATTTTCGACCCCCAATTTGATTGCCAGCTTTAGACCTGTAATCATTGCTTCATACTCTGCCTCGTTATTGGTGGCCTTGAACTCAAATCGAAGCGCATAGGGGAACTCTTCTCCCTTCGGACTGACCAACAATAACCCAGCTCCAGCCCCTTCTTTACTAGATGCTCTATCAACATGGATGGTGCACTGTTCTTCCGGTGTCTGTTTCTCCTGTTCTAGCTGAATCGATAATCCCTTGGCTTTGAAGTCCGCCAGAGCTTGACCTTTAACAGCTGTTCGAGGCAGAAATTCAATGTCGTACTCAACTAGTTCGACAACCCATTTTGCTAACCGACCCGATGTCTCGGGCTTGGCCAAAATTTGTTTCAGAGGTTGGTCAGTTATTACAGCAATAGGATGTGCTTGAAAATAAGGCTTCAACTTCCTCGATGCGTGAACCAAACTCAAAGCTAATTTTTCAGCAGGTGTGTACCTGATCACAGCTCCATGTAATGCCTTACTCACAAAATATATCGGAACCTGTCCCTGTTCTCCTTCCCGAACCAACACTGCACTTACTGCCTCTTCACAGATTGCTAGATAAACCATGAGTTTCTCTCCTTCCCGAGGTGAAGACAGTGTTGACAAATCAGATAAATACTCCTTTAGGTCATCGAATGCTTTCTGACACTTATCATCCCATTGGAACGGACTTGCCTTTTTCAATATCTTGAAAAATGGTAGGGCTCTTTGCACCGATATCGACAAGAAACGGTTGAGGGCCGCCATCCGACCGGTCAATCGTTGTACTTCTTTGACGTTACGAGGTGCATGCATGTTCTTGAGGGCCTCGATCTTATCAGGATTAGCTCGGATTCCATCTCTCGATATCATATAACCAGAAATTTCCCAGATCGAACCCCGAAGGTGCACTTCTTTGGATTGAGCTTCATACTCGCCGCTCGAAGCACCTCGAAGACTTCTCTGGTGTCGACAAGTAACTGCCCCATGGATTTGCTCTTGATCAACAAATCATCGACATAAACCTCCATATTGCGACCTATCAGCTTCTCAAAAATTTTGTTAACCGCTTTCTGATAAGTGGCTCCCGCATTCTTTAGACCAAAAGGCATTGTTACGAAACAAAATGTGCCAAACTCTGTGACGAAAGCGGTCTTCTCCGAGTCTTGGAGGTCCATGAAAATCTGGTAATATCCCCTGTAAGCATCTAGGAACCCGAAGACCTCGAAACCCAGTGTCGAGTCGACTAACTGATCAATTTTTGGGAGAGGGTATGAATCCTTAGGGCATGCCTTGTTAAGATCTGTATAATCCACGCACATTCGCTAGCTTTCATCTGGCTTCTTAACCAACACAGGATTGGCTAACCAATCTGGATAGAATACCTCCTTGACGATTCCAGCAACTAACAACTTATCAACCTCTTTCTTTACTGCCTCTTTCCTCTCGGGGGCGAGGTATCTCTTTTTCTGCCGTATCGGCTTCTTTTTTGGGTCGACATTGAGTCGATGTACGGCTATATCCGCTGATAGGCCTGGCATATCATCTGCCTTCCAAGTGAAAATGTCTCGATATTCAACAAGAAGGTCGACCAAGGCTTTCATGTCGGGGTGTGGTATCCACTTCCCGATCTGTACCCCTTGACCCTCTTCCTCCTTCCACACACGAATCTCCTCTGTCGGATCGACAGAGACCCAGCTCTTAGCTTCTTCATCTTCAGGAATTAACTCTTCGACTAACACCTGTCCGACACCTTTCCCTTTGATTGTGACCAAACTAAAATTCCTGGCTACCTCAACGTCTCCTTTCACTTCATGGGTACCATACCAGGTGGGAAATTTCATGCTGTTATGGAAGGTAGAGATGATGGCCCTCAGGTCGTATAAAGCAGGTCGACCTAATATCACGTTGTACCCCGATGGGGCCTTAACCACGACGTACGTCATTTCCATCGTTCGGCCCTTTTCCCCATCCCCTATAGTGGTTAGCAAGTTTATCGACCCGACAGGGTGGATCGCCTGACCTATAAATCCAAACAAAGGGGTCGACAACGGTACAATGTCTTCATCCCTCAACTTCATGGCTTTGAAGGCTGAGTAGTAAAGGATGTTGATTGCACTCCCACTGTCTACACATAACCTCTTTATCCGGCCTCGGCTTATCACTGCCTCTATTACCAAACCTTCACTGTGACTGTGGAAGCTTGGAATATCATCTTTGGGTCCATAACCCACTTCCATAGTGAACCTGAGTTTCTTCGATTCTCTCGATCTGTCTGTTGATTGTCGACTGGATCGAGGTCGATCTGACTCGTGTTCTGCGACAATCATATTGACATCATATCCGATGCGGTTATCCCCGTGAGGGTCTCGATTCAAATCTTCTCGACGGTCATCTCGATGGTTATCTCTGTAATTCGGCTCGGATGACCTATCCCGACGCCTCCGATTATCTTGACGCGGTGACCGATCTCTCCCCCCAGTATAACTCTTTCTTTTGTATTCTCGACGGCCCTTCGGCTCGTCCTTCTCTGATCTATCAATCACCTCATCCAACCGACGCTCTTGAATACAGGCATCGATGTCTCTTTTCAAGTCGAAACACTCTTCTGTGTCATGCCCCACATCCTTGTGATAGTCACAGTACTTGTGGGTGTTGTTTCTCTTCTCAGGATCTTTGGACATCGGCTTGGGTGTTCGAGCGATATTCTTCTTAATCATAATAGCCAGCACCTCCCCCCGAGATCGGTTGAGAGGGATAAAATCTCGATCTTTCAAATTTCCTTTCTTTCCGAGCCGATCCGTGATCGGCGCCGTCAGTCGATCGAACACATTGGACTTTCCTTCATCATTCCGACCCTTAGGCTGACTTTTTGTCTGGCCTCGGGTGTCATTTCTCGAGTTGAGGCCAAGTGAAATGGTGTGCAAGCGCACTGCCTCTTCACCTTGGCAGAATCTGTGGACTATGTTAACACATTCGTCTATGTCGTTGGGCATCTTCTTAGAAAGCTTATCGTACAGCTTCATATTACGCAATCCTCCAACAAATGAATTGACTTGAAGTGCATCACTGGCATTGTGCACCTTCATAGCCTCGAGATTAAAACGCCTCATGAAATCAATAGTTGACTCTCCTTTCTCTTGCTTGATGTTCATGAGGTGAGTAGCACTGAGGTGGAATTTCTTGTTCCCGATGAAAGCATCTCGGTATTTCTGTCCCAATTGTAAAAAACATGAGATCGACCCGGGCCGTAGCTTATGAAACCACTCCCGAGCTCGACCCGTAAGCAAGGTGTCGAAGGCACGACACTTCATAGCATCGTTAGCATTCCTCAGTCTCATCAGTGATATATATCGATACAGATGGTCTTCTGGGTCCGTAGTACCATCGTATGGCTCCATCTTCAGGGGCTTAAAGGACTCGGGCATCGTGTATTGATGACGGTCAAATTATACCCGTAAAAGTCATCAACATTGTCCTTAAATCGAGATTAATAATATATATTTTATATTAAATCACATGTTTATATTTATTATTTAATGTTATGTGATTTATAAGATATAATTTGGTATTTATCCATTTTTATTATATAATTTGGTATTTATCTGTTTTTATTTATATTTTGGTATTTATCCGTTTTTATTTAAATATGATTTACTTTGGGATAAATATCTATTTTGTAGATTGGGATAAGTTTTGGAGGATAAATACAAATGGAAGAATTAAATCTCAAGATAAATCAAAGAAAATCCGGAGTGCATTGAAGATAAAGATCGGATAAGCACGAAAAGAGGAGTAAGGAAGAGTTGGCGCCAAAGAAGGGAGCGATAAGGAGGGGCGCATTTTGCCCTAGAGCTTCCGGATCGACTTGGAATTATCCTAACGCTGCTTTCATACTTCTTTTGGATTTAGGAAAACTATTTTTGATTGGTTTAGGCTTATCCTATGCAAATTTTTACTCCTATATATTTGTACATACATTACACACGAAAAACACACAACATACACACAATTCATAATTAAATCTTCAGTTTTCTTAGAGCAGTTTTTTACTAGTTCTGCAGTTATGTAAGTTCTTGTATTTATTTTCTTTGTTCTTTGTAATTAAGTCCCCCCAATTATTGTTTATTGTTTGAGGTTGTTCATTCTTCTCCGAACGATGTAGATCTAAGGATACGATATGAGGCAGTGGGGATTCCTTGTCTATAAGGGTCCACACGCCCAGATCGGTTATCCGGTGACCTATAGATGACTTTGGTATGATCGACAACCGTGTTTTTAGTAGATCTATATAATTGCTTTATGAGTCTCTATTTTATCCGTTACGTATGTCGAAACGCTAAGATTTAGTTGTTCGTCGCGTCAATCTAGCCACGTCTTTATGGTGTGATTGTCCACCTAGAATTTCTTATCTTAGTAGGTATGGCTACGGCTACATTGCTCGTCTGTTTTAATTAGCGTATGATTAGGAAATACCAATATAGGTCTCCTAGGTCGGCTCATGAATTGATCTTCCGGGACTTTCAGCGAGATCTAGATCTGTTCTGTATTAGGGAATTGTGCACGTCTAGTTATACGTAAATCGTAGATTAACATGATACCTAAAAAGTTAGTGTTAATAGGACGGAGACTGATTCGATCGCTTAGGAAGTACGCCTAATCACAGGAATGTTGCCTAGGTGAGGAATACGGTTAATATCGGCGTCCCTAGTTTTGTAAGCGTGTGGGTCATATGAGATGGAGGCCTAAAAAGCGAAGTCACGTGATGTAGCATAGTGATCTAGATGGCCTACCCGGAGCTAGATCTAGTTTAGGGGATGACTCCCGTAGCCAATATAAAAGAAATACGAATCGGATTAGTAGTTGTCGAGTCTAGCTTAATTATATATAATCTCTAGATCCAAACGATAACATAATAATTGGGGAGGTTAATTACGTTGTTTGTGTCGTGTCCTTTATCTTTCTTGTCTCATGTTGGTCGTAGACCGCCTCTGTGTCCTTGACATGAATGATTAATTGTTTGTATATAAATGATCCACAATTGGTTCCCTGTGGGATCGACCTTGATTCGCTATAGCTATACTACGATGGACCTAGTCCTCTTGCTAGTATTGGTTTATGGTGGTCAAGTATTTTATTATCACTTGATCTACATCATCAAGTTTTTGGCGCCGTTGCCGGGGAACCAACGGTCAATTTTATATATAAATAATTTTTTATTCATGTTAAGTTTTCTGTTTTAGAGACTGTTTTTTTTTACGTTTTCGAGTCCCTCCAGGTTGTCTCGCTCTGTGTAATAAATTCGAATCTGGAGCAGTGGCTTCGCCTAGCGAGATCGCTTCTCACCGCCCGGCCGAGCCTGGTTTGCTTTTTACGGGACTTCGCGTGTCTGCATTTATCTCAGATGTTTAATCCGTCGGTCTCGACAAAAAGCATGGGAAACCATGTTAAAATCGATCCACGGTCCGCTTTGTTTTTGTTTTTCTTTCGTTTGCAGAAACCAGGGAAGCAATAATCTGAGTCAGTAATTTTTCATAGGCACTGAGGAAATAACCCAGCAACATGTGGGGCTACGAATCTACGATGGGAAAAGTGATGGAAGCAACACCTTTAAAGCACCAAGATGGCTCCGAGAAAATAAATATTAAAAGGTTCAAATTATTCGTGGTACAATGTTGAAGGCAAGGTATTACCTTTTTTGCTTATGTTTTACTATCTTTTGGTTTTTTGAGCATAAGTTAGCCTATACATGAACCTGAGTATGAATATTAGCCCGGAGTTGGTTTGTAAGATTAATTTTATTAGTGTGGAAGGTTCTGCCCCAAATCTATCTCATCTAAAGGGTGTAAGGAAACATGTAGCAGTTGAAGGAAGCAGTGAATAAAGAGTTCCTCGTAGTTCTGTTAAAATCTCATTGTCCTATGCATGAGATTGCTTCTACTGGCCATGGGAGCAACAATTTGTGTAGTTTAAGCATTCGCAATCTAATGAAGACGTTGAGTTTTGAGAGAGCATAATGAAGCATCATTATAGAGGATACGATTAAAATGGGTCCCTAGGACTAAATCTCCTGAGAATTCACTAATTCCTAAAACGAGAGCAGAGGTAAGAGCTTTGTATAAATGGTATGGATAGATGTCGTTTCCTAGGTCTCACAACCAAGGGAAGGATATTAATCCAAAAAACGACGAGCCCACCTCTCATAGTGCTCAAAGGGTCAACATCTAGCGATCCAAGAAGGATGACTGACAAGGATAACTTTTGGGAAAGTCGAGCTGAGGACTTTAAACTCAGAATTACTTCTTCAAATCCCTTAGGATTTCTTTTTTTAGGATTTTAGGTTTTGTTTTCTTTGTGTCAAATAAGAGTAACGTGACATATGTTGAGGTTTTTTATTTTGCCGTGTTCCGATGGCCGTTAGGCTAAGGATGTCCAAAACTTTTTTACTCAATATAGGCCACGTGAAATAGAGTTTCTTAGGAGAGTCGTGAAATTGCTAAAGAAAAGGAAATTCAGAAATAAACCTTAAGATGAAAGCATTAAGAGAGCTTGAGAATTATTGCACATGTAACAGAGAATGATTGGTGCGAACAAGAACGTTTTTTGGTCTGATCAACATACAATTTATCTTTCTACCGGATGTTTTAAATTTCACACTTTTACGCCTATTCCGGCTTTTCGAGATGATGAGTTTCGTTCTAAATATCACACCAATCCGACCTTGTTGATGACGGTGATGACTTCTACGTGCTACATTAGGTTATTAGTAATTTCGAGGAGAAGCTACATCTCCCTAAGTTGTTGATATCCAATCCAAACGTGAAGCGTCTGCGCCGAGTTTCTGATCCTATCTTTTACTAATAGGTCACATTGAATCTGTTATACCTTACCAAGTGTCTCTTTTACACTGGATTAAATACCTTATCAATCCGGTAAACCTCGTGTTTTCACACATGGGGTAATGCTTTTTTTATCTTTATCTTCTCCACCCGGTTTTACTCATATTTTTTGCGGTGGAGGATATAGAGGAAGACTGCCAATCTTTAGTTGCTTGCTTATTTTTTCTTTCTATTTAGTATATTTTCCTTTGTATCGAGTGCATTTGTCGAGTTTTCTAAATCATAATGTTGTACTCAAAACAAGTCGGGTTTAATAATTCCAATGTTTCACAAATGTAATCGTTTTAAGGACTTAAAAATGTTTGAGGTTTCATGTATTCCTTTTATCGTCCCTTTGTTTCGATTATTATTTTTATGAGCTAATGTCAGAACGAGTTTCAAGCTTTGTTGAAGACTTATTTTGCAATGATAGAACTTCGTGTTCGATCTCCAGTTTGCTTATATTCATAGAGGTCCCTCGACGTGCTTGGACTACTCCGATATTATGCTTCTTGCTTGAGAGCCGTTCCCAGAGCTAAGTCTTTTTCTTAAATTCTCATTTTTCTTTGTCATTGGGGACAATGACATGTTTAAGTGGGGGGTAGGAGACTTAGCTATGATGTACTATAATTAAAATTTGAATAAAATGGTGAAAAATTGAAAAAATTGAATAAATGCCATATTATTTATCTCGTACACTTGGAATTGTGAGTTCCTAGCTAAGTATTGATAGGAAAGGAACCAAGTTGCATGAGTACGTTGTTAAGGGTGGTTTTATACGTTTTATATCGTTATATTTTATAACAAATCTCTCCGTTTTCGTATAATTCACATAGAAATGAAGTGTTAAATTGGTTTATTGAGAAAGTGAGGTTTTAAACGATGTCTTCGCAAAGTTTGGGTTTTTTTTTTATGTTTTATCGTCGAATTTCTATTTATGTGGATATTATCACGCTTTGCGATGTTTTTGATGCCTTGTAGATATACAATGTGGATGTTAAAGAGGTTTAAAAGATGTTTTGATTGAGGTTTTATATGAAAGGAAGGATGAAGAAGGAGTTGATTCAAGAATTCAATCACATTGGAGGAAAAATCAGGCTGGACTGGCGTCCAGATTCATCAAACTGGCGTCCAGGGTGAGCTAGAGTGAACTGGCGTCTGATATGAGTGAACTAGCGTCCATATGATGTTAAATTGGACAGGATTGGATCAAAATCAGTGGACGAGCGTTCAAAATAAAGGAGGACGGGCGTCTGATCTAGCTCGGCCCGACTCGAAGTTTTTATGCAGAGTGGACGGGCGCGTCGTATGGCTGGACGGGCGCCCACGGCACCCGCCAAATAAACCGACCTAAAAATCTATATAAGGACGCGTTATTTTCAACCCTAAGCACCACAATTCGATCCCTGGCGCCCCAGCCCCTTGGGGCGCTTCTAGCTCATGTTTTTCCCACCATCATAAACAACTTTTTATCTTCCTTTTTATTTATATGATTTGTATTCCAACGATGAATAGAGGCTAAGCAATTTGAACAAGCCTTGTGAAGCCGATCGTGCAGCGTTTTGATTTCGAATCTTGGATTGTTTTGTGAGTTTTAATTTAAAGTTTGTATCTTTATTATGTTCTTATTGATTATGCAATTTAAATCGATGGATGTGTTGCTTATTGATGTTTAACGTTTGATGAGAATCGTTGTTAGACCTAGATCACCGTAGTAAAGATTGGACTTTTAACCTAAAAATAACGAGAGTTGATTAGGTTGAATTTCTAGGTTGCTAGATTGAGAAATCTTACACCTTGTTATGGAAGCGTTAATCTTTAAGATCGAAAGATATGAGATTAATAGGCGAATTATCTACGAGAGTAGAAATTCATACCTTTGATAGGTGAACCACATCTTCATTAAATCTTCACTAAACGATCTAGGGTAGAAATTGAGAGTTGCGAGATAGGTGGATCATTGCTTGTTCCTCGTTACCTTAATTGAAAGAATCATTGTGCCTTGTTCTTCGTTGCTAGCTTAGAAGTTTGTTTTCTTTTTAGTTTATAGATAGAGTTATTTTCGTTCGCAATTATCTTTCCTGGCTTTGGATTGACAACCCTCTGTCCAGTTTATTGTATTCGTTTTAGTTTTGTTTTGTGTTTTTCGTGACAAACCTTTAGAAAAATTAAGAACTAGATACCCCGATTCCCTGAGATCGACTCCGGTATTAGTTGCTATACTACGATCCCTGCACTTGGGGAATACCGGATTTATAAATTTATTACTTGTTGTTTTCATTAGATAAATCCGTGACATACGTGATCATTTTATACTTATGTGAATGTAAATTTAAGGATATTCATGCCGATTGTTGCAAGTAGTTATTTATTATTCGATTACTCTATCTTTGAATTGAGTTTTACCGCGCAAATTATAATAACTGAAGAATTATGTGTACATTGCGTAGATGATTGGTTGTGTAGACTTAGTGTCGATATTTATCTGCTGATGTATTCCTATCTTCTGGCCATCAAAGCGGAGTAATAAGCTTGAGAATAATCTGTGTTTTGACAAAGCGTTAAACACTGGGCTTGTAGTAACATTACCAAAGTAGCCTCGCGCTTGTGGTAATATTCATGTTATTGACCAATCCGTGAAAGGGGATTCTTGCAATGCATAATTTACTTTTAAAGAAAAATTCTTTCTTGAGATGTGTTAATGCTTGAAAATATGAAAATGTGAGGAAAAAATTCAATTTTTAAGAGGCTTCGAGTATTTTTCTCGGTTTCCAAGTCCAAAAACCTTCTGGATGACGCTCTTGCTTATTGCACCATGTATTTACCCATGCGAGGCTTAAGAAGTAGGAATGCTGATGTTGGTAGGTTGAGATTGCGAAGTTAGCATAAACTCTAATCTTGCCACGAATATATAAAACTGAATACACATGCACACATCACTTCGATTCATAACGAGTAGTGAATAATGGGTACCTTATGAGCATGAATGGTATGAGTTGACTCGAGTTTCTTGTGTAAGTATGATTTGACCATGGAAAATGTTGTCTTGGGGAATGACTTATTGATGCTTTGTTCGGGACGAACAAAGCCTAAGTGGGGGGTAGTTGATGACGGTCAAATTATACCCGTAAAAGTCATCAACATTGTCCTTAAATCGAGATTAATAATATATATTTTATATTAAATCACATGTTTATATTTATTATTTAATGTTATGTGATTTATAAGATATAATTTGGTATTTATCCGTTTTTATTATATAATTTGGTATTTATCTATTTTTATTTATATTTTGGTATTTATCCGTTTTTATTTAAATATGATTTACTTTGGGATAAATATCTAATTTGTAGATTGAGATAATTTTTGGAGGATAAATACAAATGGAAGAATTAAATCTCAAGATAAATCAAAGAAAATCCGGAGTGCATTGAAGATAAAGATCGGATAAGCATTTAAAAGAGAGTAAGGAAGAGTTGGCGCCAAAAGAAGTGGGGCGCATAAGGGAGGGGCGCATTTTGCCCTAGAGCTTCCGGATCGACTTGGAATTATCCTAACGCGTTTTCATACTTCTTTTGGATTTAGGAAAACTATTTCAGATTGGTTTAGGCTTATCCTATGCAAATTTTTACTCCTATATATTTGTACATACATTACACACGAAAAACACACAACATACACACAATTCATAATTAAATCTTCAGTTTTTCTTAGAGCAGTTTTTTACAAGTTCTGCAGTTATGTAAGTTCTTGTATTTATTTGTTCTTTGTTCTTTGTAATTAAGTCCCCCCAATTATTGTTTATTGTTTGAGGTTGTTCGTTCTTCTCCGAACGATGTAGATCTAAGGATACGATATGAGGCAGTAGGGATTCCTTGTCTATAAGGGTCCACACGCCCAGATCGGTTATCCGGTGACCTATAGATGACTTTGGTATGATCGACAACCGTGTTTTTAGTATATCTATATAATTGCTTTATGAGTCTCTATTTTATCCGTTACGTATGTAGAAACGCTAAGATTTAGTTGTTCGTCGCGTCAATCTAGCCACGTATTTATGGTGTGATTGTCCACCTAGAATTTCTTATCTTAGTAGGTATGGCTACGGCTACGTTGCTCGTCTGTTTTAATTAGCGTATGATTAGGAAATACCAATATAGGGCTCCTAGGTCGGCTCATGAATTGATCTTCCGGGACTTTCAGCGAGATCTAAATATGTTCTGTATTAGGGAATTGTGCACGTCTAGTTATACGTAAATCGTAGATTAACATGATACCTAAAAATTTAGTGTTAATGGTACGGAGGCTGATGCGATCGCTTAGGAAGTACGCATAATCACAGGAATGTTGCCTAGGTGAGGAATACGGTTAATATCGGCATCCCTAGTTTTGTAAGCGTGTGAGTCATATGAGATGGAGGTCTAAAAAGCGAAATCACGTGATGTAGCATAGTGATCTAGATGGCCTACCCGGAGCTAGATCTAGTTTAGGGATGACTCCCGTAGCCAATATAAAAGAAATACGAATCGGATTAGTAGTTGTCGAGTCTAACTTAATTATATATAATCTCTAGATCCAAACGATAACATAATAATTGGGGAGGTAAATTACGTTGTTTGTGTCGTGTCCTTTATCTTTCTTGTCTCATGTTGGTCGTAGACCGCCTCTGTGTCCTTGACATGAATGATTAATTGTTTGTATATAAATGATCCACAATTGGTTCCCTGTGGGATCGACCTTGATTCGCTATAGCTATACTACGATGGACCTAGTCCTCTTGCTAGTATTGGTTTATGGTGGTCAAGTATTTTATTATCACTTGATCTACGTCATCATGTATATCTCTATCTCGGGGCTAAAGGGCGACTCGAGCCATTCCGAGACCTGGTCTTTTCCTACGATGCGATTGAACTCGTTACGGATACTATCCTCGACTTGCCTTTGTTGCTTTTCGTGCCCAGGACGCTTCTTAGTTATGCTGATTTCTACTTCGTCCTCACACTCTTCTCGAGGATCGACAGGCTTCTTCCCCCTGGCATTCTCAATCTCCTTTCGACCCGGTGGATCTAACAGGTGTTCCTCAGGGGGGTTACAAATTCCCTTACCTATGAACGCTGAGGCCACTACTCTTTTCAAGGCGTCTTCGTCTAGAGACGCCAAGTGATCAGTCATATCCTGCAACTACATGGGAAGTTGCGGCCTTGGGGGATCTGCAACTGCGGGTCTAGATCCAATGGGGACTTCCTGAGCTTGGGTTTGAACCGGTGCTGGATCTATATCCATGTGTTCTTCGACCTGTAGGTTCCTGCTACTCGTTGGTTTCTTACTCCTTGCTGGTGGTGCCATTGTGATATCTTTACCAACTCACCGGTAGAAGGCCCTCCTTCTAGCGCCAAATGATGATGCTAAATTATGCACCACCGGATTAACAGGGCCACGTGTAATCTAAGGATGAGCTGTAAAGGAATCGAATGGCCAGAAATGTAATAAAGATGGTGTTTTTGGTATTTTATGGCTGAGTCCAAGAATGTATCTTGGATTGCCTACGTATCTTGTGTAATGTTCAGGAATCAAGTCTTACGTAGTTCCTGGATTAGTGTATTTATAGGCACATGCCCTTCTTCTGCCCTAAACTTAAGGCGGTTTGGTCTATTGACGTAAATAACCTTACTGGGCCTTGCCCCTTGCCCAAGTAACCCTCTGGATGTTGGGCCCAGGAATCTGGACTGAGGCCGTGGTCTCGACTCAGAGAACACCGACATGGGTGTTCGAGATGGGACACTTGCAGAATCCTCCGGTTGTTGCGAACTTCACTGACTCGTCTCGTATTCGACTCGATGTAGGTTAGGAACTTAGACTTTTCCACATGCCAGTTGGACCAATTAGATAATTCCACGTGGAGGGGTGGAATCCCGTATCGTCAAACCCCTTTCATCTCGAATGGTATTTTAGTCTATTTGACAAAAATAAAAAACTTTTTTTCTTGTTTTAATATGTTTTTTTTCCATAAGTCATCAAAAACCAACCCACGGCTGCTAGAAACTTATAAAAAGGTTCCTAGACAACCCAGAATACATAATATCACATTTATATTTTGAAGGATGTAGGATCTTAGATCTAAACGAGTTAGATCTACGCGCAGCGGATGGATCACGACTTATACATCACAATACATAGTTAAAGGACTTAAACTACTACAAGGGGGTTAAGTTTATCTTACCAATAGTAGGAAGAAAAGCTTTAATCTTAGGATGAGAAGCCTTGATCTTCCAATGTGTTCTCCAAACGGTGGTTGGTGGACACCCTTCTTGATACACGAACCTCCTTGATATGCAACCGAGAAAAACCCTAAGATTTTCTCCAACCGGGTGGAGCTAAGGATCGAACTCCTTAGCCTTTTTTTCTTTATGAATTTCGTGGATTTCTCCTCTCCTAGGGCTAGGGGAGAACTCTCTTTTTATAGGAAAAATCCAAGAGAGAAAACCTATACACAATCGGTTTAACAAAATAAAAGAGATAATTCTAATTATTATTATCCAATAAAGATAAGATATAATTATAATCTGATAATAAGAAAATATAATTATCCTCATAGTTAAGAGATAAATAATAATAAATTATTTTCTTTTATTTATTCAATTAATTATTTAACAAATAAATAACTAATTACACAATATGTCATTATCCAAGAAAACTAATTTCTTGGAAAATCCAAGACATATTGGCGCCACTCTAAGCCCACCAGACCCATAGAAAATGTCTTTTCCGTGTATTATATTATTTAGCCCAACTAAATAATATCCATGCATATCAATTAATTAGCCCAGCCAATTAATTATCACTGAGGCCCAAATAACAAGAATATCATTCCGAATTATAGAAGCCCATCATGGGGACCATGGACCTATAACCAGTGAGCTCAATAATTAATTATTCATCGAGCGTAATAAGTACATTAATTATTAATTCCGGGATTACGCCACCATAAACCCGAAACTGAACTCTACCGATTATAGATGTATACTTATACTCAACCCATAGAGTGAATAAGCGTCCATTGATATAATCACTACATATGGATTAAACCTCCATAGACTGTCCATTCTGAGTGGGAAGTCTCCGTGAACCCGACTCAGAATATCTTATCCTTATTTACCATTAACCCCCTGATGATCAATTAGTATGCATATCTGACTAGTAGCTAATTAGTCAAATGCGAACTCCCGGGATCGATCACTTTCTTAGGGCTAACAAATAAGGGGACTATCTCTACTTCCGCAAGAAGGAATGGATTCCATGTCCGTGAAAATCGTAACTACTCACTCATCGGAGATAGTGCCAATGCGAAGTGGCTTGGAACACATATTTAAGTGAACCGTAACTAACACATCAAACACTACCCCGAGACAAGCAAAGACCACGTGATCACCTCAGATTAAGGTTGATCCATATATGATCATCTAATGATTTAATAAGATTCCTCGACACGGAATTATACCGAGAAATACTGATTAAATCGGTCCAATTCCTATATGAATGCCATCATATATAAATGCCCTACGTAGGTACCCTCTACCGACTGATCTGGATAAGACTATCACACCCTAAGGTGTTCAGGCGCATTATTGGTGTTTTAATCAAGAGACCCTAAACTCTGATTAAGTTCACCACGGACTAACAGTTTAAGTATATCACCACTAACTCAATCCTCACGCATAATCTATACACTGAGTTAAGCGGTTACATACTGATATACTTAGGGTTTGCAGCAGTGTATTACTTACAAGAACAAAGCAAGTAATAAGGTGAGATAAATTATGTCATCCATTATCAAAAACAATTACACAAATTGTCTTTCGGGCACTACACCTAACAATCTCCCACTTGCACGAAATGACAAGAAACTATTGTTTTTAGAGCACACCATTTCTCATCTTATTCACAACACTCTCCCACTTGCTCTAAAAGCAGATGAGATATATGCCTCAATGCCGTACCCTTCAAGCACTCGACTTGGTACACTGATCAGTTAGGTTGTCGGCTCGAGACGATCTTTACGATCGAAACGTCGCCGGTCCATCTAATCAGGCGGTACTCTCCCTCAATATGCTTTTGACTTCTTGTGACTGAGAAGATCCTTCTAAGCTATCTCTACACTGTTTTCACAATGAAGTGATATCGTCTTATTAGTCCCAGAACAAAAAGGAAATTCTAAGCACTATGAGTAAACACTGAGCCCGAGATCAACTTAATGATCATCCTTAATCGACTACAAGTCGAATCAAGTAGTAGTCAACCATATTCAAGTTTGCACTGAATATACAAGCATATGATTCCTCGTTCTCTAAAGATACTTGAGGACGTACTAAACCGCTATTCAATGCTCGAATCCGAGATTTGACTACTATTGACTTGTTATAACTTGACTCTGCCGTTATCCAAGAGAGACTCTATCCAATTCTCTCTTTATCTGAAGATTTGGAGAATCATTCCTGAGAGGTAGGGTAGGACTACTCTCGATGAATGTTGCATACGTATATGTATGATCATCTTATTCAATAAGATGGATGGGATAGCCAATGACTCATTCCTGTGAATTTGACCGAATTAAATTCTTAGAATATAGTCCA
The DNA here is from genome assembly GCA_026214975.1 of Gentiana macrophylla. NCBI lineage: Eukaryota > Viridiplantae > Streptophyta > Magnoliopsida > Gentianales > Gentianaceae > Gentiana > Gentiana macrophylla. The sequence continues at coordinate 25,948,901 of CM047808.1, forward strand.
ATTCTCTCATCCAGAGAATCTTGGCCTGTCAGTTTCCGACTTCAGATAGCACACACATGTTGTTTCCAAACCGTTTGATGTTATCATTCATGAACACTAATACTACTACTTTACCAATATTGATATCCGGTCTACTAAAGACTTATCAATATTTTGGTCAAGTCCACATATTTTAAAATTGTGACTTTAAATGACCGAGAGGTTCTCTTAAATCCACAAAGGATATAAGCCCCGGCAAATACCTTGCCGTTTGTTCAAACCAAGACCCTACTTCGTTCGAATGAATTGAGAATCCGTTTTTGGCAAGAAAGTTTGTGGTATCACCCCTATTTTTCGCTTTTAACGAAATCTTGTAAGATCGAGTGGTGAGAGAGTTCAAGGTGCAGTTAACTCTCTACTTGTCGTGAATCACCCCTATATACCAATCGACTTTCTTGCTGAAAGTTTAAACTTTCCTTTCATTCGACTCTTTTCCGTGTAGATCCAATTGCTCCCACTGGGCTCGAGACACTCGGTGGTTCTACAAGAGGTCGAACAGTAATCCCTGAGTACCAAAACTCCATTCACAGTGGTTAAGGATTTCAAACCAACCTCTATGATCGTAATCCTATACACCCACCAAGAGCCATAGGTTATTAATCACCCAAAGAGACTATAAAGTCCACAAAACCACAATGGGTCAACGGTTAGACCATACTCCCACTGCGTTTTGGGTGGATTGACATTCTAATCTAGTAGTATTTATCAGTGTAGTCCCAACAACCGATGTTGGACGTGGTCTGATTAAATCAGATAGTAACTTCCTAGAGTAACCGTACTCCAAGGTCTAAGGTTGTTATGTATGGATTCTTTCAGAAAGGGTGTGACAGTCCAACCGTCACTTTCTGATCTCAAGAATCTTATAATCAACCTTCACTCGTCATATTAAGATATTTCACGAATAGTTATATTCTGTGCGTGTGTGCAAAATCTCCAGTCCTACCTTCAAGCACTAAGTGCTAAATGCCTATATTTACGGAAGTGGTGTGAACCGAATTCACTCATTTCCATAAATTCATGAGCATCTTCTAGGTAGACTTCTCAGTTTACATAATAATGTTAACCGCTATTTTGCAACAATATCTTAATCGAGTCAAGTAGTGTATTGTAGCACATAAATAACTATGCAAGGCGAGGCTACGGTTTCTTCCTCAGTGAAAATCACTCCACTTGAAGGCAGGCCGAGCATCAGTCCAAAGACTATGCGATAGCCTATTTCTGAGCATGGAATACTCTATTCTCTGCTAAAATCAGAGACTCCTCCTCGTATTCTTTCGATAAACTAAATCGTGTTTTGAGCAGTTATCAGACAAAATGTCACCACTCAAAAACTCCCACTAGCTTGTGTCTCTCACTAGACCCCGAAGGTTATGATGAACAAGCTATGTTACCCCTTCAAATCTATTACCCTCTCCTGATTGAAAGGAAACTTAGTCATTGTTCTTTTGAGATAGTGTTCCTAGACTGGGAGATAGGAATCACCCTTAGCCAGTCGTCGGGTCTTATATATCTCTAGGATATATGCACTAATTAATAGATTTTGAAGAATCGTTTATCTTAATACGGAAACCATTCGCCTATAATAGTTTAAGACGTGTTACATATACCTTTTCAGCATTTCTTAGTGGTTCTGACTTTATCAAACAAAAGTCCGAGTCTCGGATTCGTACTACAAATGTCATTTTCACTTTCTATGAGGCAACAATATATCGAGTTGAAAGTGAATCCATTTGTTTCAACGAATCTGTAAACAGAAAAATAAATTTTTCTGTGATATTCAAGGATAGAATCCGAAATTCATTTCCTTATATCACTCCCACTATTCTAGCTGAAATTACTGCCCATTGTTACTCTATTAATCGTTAATGCAAAGCTCTATTGTTCTTCCAAAGAACTTAGCTCCCGAGTCGAGTTACTCGGTTAAGAAAGTTGTTAAGGATTCATTGGTTAGTGATCCGAAATCACTTTCCTTATCCTATACTTCTTTAATTAATATTTTGGTTTAGCCTCAATCTTAGTTTAGATGATTAACACTTGTAGACATTCTTTCCCATTCTTAACTTTCCTTAAAAGGAAATAGTCTTGAACTAGCAGTTCGTTTGAGTAAACACTACTCGTGAGCTGTGGGATATCTAATGAAAGCGTTACCCAGTGGGACTAATTTTCTAATAAATTAGAAAAACAACAGATAAAAGCTCCCACTAGTTTATCGGTTCCAAATACCGTCTAACTAGCGACACTTTAATTTATGATTCTCCAATTTTTTATTAGAAAATTTCTCGTGTAGTCACTACACTATTAAAATTCACTAGAAGAATTTTATCATCCCAATCATCTTTCAAACTAACTACAGTCGTCTCTCGTTCAACACGAGGGACAGCAGGGACATACTTGTTTACGTCACTCAAGTCTAGAAGGCTCAAGAGAAATATATCTTCCAAAAATTTAATTGCATGTAAGATTAATAAGCACAACGTTCTAGTTACTTACCACTTTTAACGAAGTCTTTACTAGTCAATTTAAAACATACATTAGCAGTCTAGTACCCTAGAGATATATTTAAATAGTTGTAAATAAAATTGACAGAAAATAAATCCAAATTATACACTACTAATTGATTTTAGGAACTATAAACTAAGTACTTATAGTCTATCCTACCGTTCCAAGGACTTAATCGCTTGCCTCAGTGCCGCCTTAGGGTAGGTCAAAGAGGTATGATTAATATTGAAAATCAAATTGATAATCAAACATCTCATTTGTGATCGTCAATCACCTTTCCTTTTTCAGCCAAGGTATTACCAAAATACCCTTTATGAGTGTGACCCATTGTTTGATTTTTAGGTAGACCCGAGTATGCCGCTTAGTGGTCGGTCGGTGACCGACGAGTACCCAAAATCCTATCCTTTCGGAGACCAAGTCTTGAATTTTGATAGCGGTGAAGGCCTTCCTTAGGGGGCCGAAATCAAAGCCGGCACAAGGCGTCACCATTCTCTCACGGTGCTTGAGTCAACAGTAGAGGCTGTGGGGTCGGCTGTCGCCTCTCCCGCTCCCACTCAATATTTTGAAAAAGTGGTGGGTTTACTAATCACGTTTTTGGACTTGATGTTACATCAAGGAACAATAAATCATTGGCCCGAATGTTGTCGGTTACGTGGGCTAGCCCACCCGACCTATTCGTTGGAACATATGTGGCCGTCGGACGGGTCAAGACTAGGGGAGCTCCGTTGAGCTTTAGTGGCTCTTGGGATGGCTCAGCCTTGCCAGACCCCCGTGCAAACGCCACACGTGGAGGGTGAAGTCGATCGAGCCGTAGCTACTATTGACCACCCAACCGTGGTTAAACCACTTTCGAACCATGTTTGCCCGTGATTATCCAATCCTTAAACATCAAACTTTCACGTAGACACTACGGAACAAAAACGTAATCTCGTCTAGGTAAGGTGGAATTCACCAAGAATCCAACACCTTAACCATGAGGTTTCGGGATTTTACTCCTTATGCTTTCGCAGAGTGGGATTCACCGAGAATCCATCACCCAACCTCGACGATTGAAAAAACCCGTGTTCCTCGGTTTTTACCCTAATTAGTTTCTAATTAATATCAAACAATTAATTAAAACTAATTGCGTGTTTTATACATGCCTAACTAATTCCTCGAATTAATTTCTACATGTATGCATATGGAGTGGAATTAATGATATGATGCATGTCATGGCAATTTTCCGGTTCTACACATACAATCTAAACATGTATACTAGTGCGGAAAAAAAACATCGAGATGGACCGTTGGCACCCCCGTATCTAATCTATAAAATAAAAATAGAAACCCCAATCTGTAGGTGTTTAAAATCTTCGACGATCGGAAAAACAAACGAACTTGGATCGCGACGAAACTTTCCAGATCTGTTCTTCATTCCTCGGGCTTCAATATGGACGGTTGGATCGGAGCTTTGACTTGTCAATTTTTTTCCAGTGAGCGGCCCAACTTGCTGTTGGATCTGACTTTTACAGCAGCGCCTCAAAAAATTTCCCGAGGCCGATCGGGAATCGAGATGAATCCCGATCGACCTGAAATTTTTATGCCACGTCAAAAACTCCGTATTTATCGATTTGACCAGTTGGATTTGAGTTTCAACGGTCCAAACTCTCCCAGAAATTCGAGGAGGCACAGGTAGGGTTTCTGTGAATCCTGCGTTTTTCTGTAACAGCAACTTCTTTGCAGCAACGAACGGATATCAAAACGGACTCCGATCAACGCAAAATTTTGTGGAATTGTTCATCATCTTCCAATATTGATTCTGACCGGAAGGATCGTCGTTTCAACGGCTCGATCAACGGGAAAAACGAAATAACTAAACAGCTACTAAACAGATCTATTTTCTGGAAATTAAAATTGCAATAAAAATAAATTACATAATTTCCTATACTCATATGAACGAATTTTCATCGTTTATATGAGTTTACAATAGATCTAACAGGTAAACAGTGCCAACCCCCAATCCATCTCTTCAACCATAGCAATTAATCATTATCAACGCATAAAACAATAAATAAAATTTACCTACATGCAATTCCACTCCTTTAAATCGTTTAATTATGATTATGACTATGTAAATCGTGGAACCTGGCGCTGCTACCCCATGAAGGATGTAGGATCTTAGATCTAAACGGGTTAGATCTACGCGCAGCGGATGGATCACGACTTATACATCACAATACATAGTTAAAGGACTTAAACTACTACAAGGGGGTTAAGTTTATCTTACCAATAGTAGGAAGAAAAGCTTTAATCTTAGGATGAGAAGCCTTGATCTTCCAATGTGTTCTCCAAACGGTGGTTGGTGGACACCCTTCTTGATACACGAACCTCCTTGATATGCAACCGAGAAAAACCCTAAGATTTTCTCCAACCGGGTGGAGCTAAGGATCGAACTCCTTAGCCTTTTTTTCATTATGAATTTCGTGGATTTCTCCTCTCCTAGGGCTAGGGGAGAACTCTCTTTTTATAGGCAAAATCAAAGAGAGAAAACCTATACACAATCGGTTTAACAAAATAAAAGAGATAATTCTAATTATTATTATCCAATAAAAATAAGAGATAATTATAATCTTATAATAAGAAAATATAATTATCCTCATAGTTAAGAGATAAATAATAATAAATTATTTTCTTTTATTTATTCAATTAATTATTTAACAAATAAATAACTAATTACACAATATGTCATTATCCAAGAAAACTAATTTCTTGGAAAATCCAAGACATATTGGCGCCACTCTAAGCCCACTGCACTCCACGTAAAATGTCTTTTACAGATGTATTATATATTTTAGCCCAACTAAATAATATCCATGCATATCAATTAATTAGCCCAACCAATTAATTATCAATGAGGCCAAATAACAAGAATATCATTCCGAATTATAGAAGCCACATCGGGACCATGGACCTATAACCAAGAAACTCAATAATTAATTATTCATCGAGCAGAATAAGTACATTAATTATTAATTCCGGGATTACGCCACCATAAACCCAGCCCGAACTCTACCGATTATAGATGTATACTTATACTCAACCCATAGAGTGAATAAGCGTCCATTGATATAATCACTACATACGGATTAACCTCCATAGACCGTCCATTCTTGAGTGGGAAGTCTCCGTGAACCCGACTCAGAATATCTTATCCTTATTTACCATTAACCCCTTGATGATCAATTAGTATGCATATCTGACTAATAGCTAATTAGTCAAATGCGAACTCCCGGGATCGATCACTTTCTTAGGGCTAACAAATAAGGGGACTATCTCTCTACTTCCCGCAGGAAGGAATGGATTCCATGTCTGTGAAAATCAGAACTACTCACTCATCAGAAGATAGTGCCAATGAGAAGTGGCTTGGAACACATATTTAAGTGAACCGTAACTAACACATCAAACACTACCCGAGACAAGCAAAGACTCGTGATCACCTCAGATTAAGGTTGATCCATATATGATCATCTAATGATTTAATAAGATTCCTCGATTACGGAATTATACCGAGAAATACAGATTAAATCGGTCCAAATCTATATGAATGCCATCATATATAAATGCCCCACGTAGGTACCCTCTACCGATAGATGCTGGATAAGACTATCACACCCTAAGGTGTTTCAGGCGCATTATTGGTGTTTTAATCAAGAGACCCTAAACTCGATTAAGTTCACCACGGACTAACAGATTTAAGTATATCACCACTAACTCAATCCTCACGCGTAATCTATACACCGAGTTAAGCGGTTACATCTTGATATACTTAGGGTGCAAAGCGATGTATTACTTACAAGCACAAAGCAAGTAATAAGGTGAGATAAATTATGTCATCCATTATCAAAAACAATTACACAAATTGTCTTTCGGGCACTACACCTAACATATTTTTCCCCGATAAGCTGAACCAAGAAGATCTCTCGGTTAAGCGCACCAGTTCGAGTCCATGACGAGTTATGTGCTACCCAGGACAAGTTCTGGGCAATCCTGGACAAGTCTGGCACGCTGAACAGAGAAGTGCTCTTGGTAAAGCGGACCAGGTTTAGGTTTCTGGATCCTTCGATCGTTTCTGGTTTGTTTCTGCAAATCAGAGTCTTTATTGCGAATCAGTTCTTGATTCTACAGTATTTTCGAAGTTGGATTCTTCTTTTAGCGGTAATTATTGTGACCCTTCATTAGCTCAAAGTTTGATTACGTTAAGTTAGTGTTCTTGGCCTTTGATGTTAAAGTTTTTGGTTGTTCGTAGGATCGCGAGGTTTTGAAGTTTGATCGTAGTTCGTTTGGAGTTTAGTTTTGGCTCGTCTAAGAGGTAAGGAGTTCTTCTTATTAAAATGTTCCACATTGGTTTTAAAACTTGTATTTTTAATTTGTTTTCGTATTGTTTTCCTGTAAGTTGCACGAAATTGAACATGTTATGTGTTTTGGACAGTTTTCCTGGTATGTTCTAGGTTATGAAGAGAATCCAGGCTTTAATTGGGCCGCTGAATCCCTTGGTTAAGCACATCGACAAACACATAGATTGGCCTTCTGGTCGTTTGTATTGTCTACAGTGTTTTCAAAATTTTATATTACGTTTTGGTTACATTCTCATACTCTATTTTCGAGCATGTAGTAGAGATAGAATGATAGTTCGGCGGTGTTATGGCCTTTGTATGTCCCCGGATGTTTGAAAGGATTTTAAACATGATCATGTGTGCTTCATGTGCTCCTACGTGTTTATAGTTAGCGACCATGTGATGTACTGAGCGGAGTACCATGGGTATTAAGCCCGTGTTGGAGGTATGGCACACATAAAGCACGAAAGTATATCTGATCCAATGATTATGTTGTGAGACAAAACTATTACAATTAAACGTATTAGCTTAAGCTTTAGTTGTATACTTGTTTTGATTCTTATTTTGATCTGTCTGCATAATATGATTACTCGAGCAGCCCAAAAGGATGGGGGCATTCTTGGTGTATCTACGCCTGATGGGTCAATGCCACAGACAAATGAACACATTTTTCTTGCGTTCCAGGTGCGTTTCTACTCGTACGTTGATGAGGGTAGAAGTAAGCTTCGCCACGTGTCATCTTTATATTGGCTAACCATTAAATGAAGACATAAAAACTATATTAAGTGCCAGGAGCCCCACTTCATTCCTAAGGGCAGATCCGAACCCCAGGTGGGAGATCGGTCCCGCTCCCCAAACCACCGCAGGTCGGCTACGTAGCAACGGAGCTAGGCCAGTGCAGTTCGGGCCGAGACGGCCTGGGGGGCTCGACGCAGGTCGGTCAAAGCCTTCTTTATATGATAATTATCCCATGTGCTTATAAGATAATGATGGGAAGATCCTAAGGATCCTTTACCCATTAAGACTCTGATTCTGATATTTAACTACATATCCCTAAATTATAGGGATAGACACGCGATTATCCTTAGAGATCAAGAATTAGAATCCTTGTAAAACAAGGAAGGGATGAGCCATCCCCTATATAAAAAACCCTAAGGAACTACGAAAGACTTGATTCTTGTACAATTACAGGATACGTAGGCAACTTGAGAGAAGAACTCTCAAGCTCAGTCTAAAAATCACCTAAAAACGATCCCTCGTTCATATTACCCTAGATTAAATGGCCCGGATTTATTCATAGACGAGATCCAAAGATCGTCAATTGGTGCTAGAAGGAGGGCCTTACATCGCTAATGGATCGAGATTGTTCGTGATCAAGTTTAGGGCAAAAACATGCCAAAAACACAGTAAGATCGACGGCTTATTTCCAGAGATTCCACCGTTGGAACAAGAATTTCACCGTTCATATTAAATAATATGGAGGAACGAACAAGCCCTCCAAATTTCATGCCGATCGGAGACCGTTTACATGTCCGATCGTCGCCGGAAAGTTGCTGCGGTACCAACAAAAAATGCAGCAGTCACCAAAAACGCAACAGCCAGATCGGAGGCTTATTGCCAGAGATTGCACCGTTGGAACGAAATTCCACCGTTCAGATTGAATAATAAGGAGGGAAGAACAAGTCCTCCAAATTTCATGCCGATTGGAGTCTGTTTAAGTGTCCGATCGTCGCCGGAAAGTTGCTACTGTACCAACAAAAACCGCAGCAGTCACCAAAAACGAAGCTGCCAGGTCGGAGGCTTATTCCTAGAGATTTCACCGTTGGAATTCCACTGTTCATATTGAAGAATAAGGAGGGAGGAACAAGCCCTCCAATTTCGTGCCGATCGGAGTCCTCTTAGATGCCTGATCGTTCACGGAAAGATGCAGAGGACAAACTCTCTACGTCTGCAAGACATACAATTTAAATGAGAACTACAGGTCAGGCTCATGGACGAGCTCTCAGGCTCCAAGATCCGAGCTCAGCTCTCAAGCTCTCCAGTATGAGCTCTCTAAACGAGCTCTCTAATTACAAGCTCTCTATCAGCGAGCTCTCTCATTACAAGCTGTCCAGGTACGAGCCCTCTTTGAAATTTATTCCCATTTTTACAACTTAAATGGCCCATCTTATTTTGGAACTCACCCTACCAAACATGGCAGGTCGAGCTATCTTATTTTGGAACTCTCCCTACCGAACATGGCGGGTCGAGCTATCTTATTTTGGAACTCTCCCTACCGAACGTGGCGAGACAACCTTTTCTTATCAATACATCATAAGACCGTCCGCTTAATAGCACGGCATCATCTTCTATAAGACCGAGCTCGGCTCGGCATCATATTGGGAGCACTCTTGAGCAAATCTTCGAAAAGACCGAGCTCGGCTCGGCATCATATTTGGAGCTCTCTTGAGCGAATCTTCTATAAGACCGAGCTCGGCTCTACATCATAATTGGAGCTCTACTGAGCGAATCTTTAATAAGAAAGAGCTCGGCTCGGCATCATATTTGGAGCTCTCTTGGGCAAATCTTCTATAATACTGAGCTTGGCTCGTCATCATATTTGGAGCTCACCTCGAGCAAATCTTCTATAAGACCGAGCTCGGCTTGGCATCATATTTGGAGCTCTCTTGACCGAATCTTCTATAAGACTGAGCTCCGCTCGGCATCATGTTATTTCAATAGCAAATCTATTTTCCATTATACGTGATGGATTTGATCAAGTTTGCAAAGGACAAACGAATAAAATTCGCAGGATGAACAAACTGAGCTTCGCAGGTCGGACTCAACACAACTCATTAAGTCAGCAGAACTGAGAAACTGAGCTTCGCAGGTCGGACTCAGCAAAAATTCATTAAGTCAACAGGACTGACAAACTGAGCTCCGTAGGTCAGACTCAGCACAACTCATTAAGTCAGCGGGACTGACAAACTGAGCATCGCAGGTCAGACTCAGTAAAAATTCATTAAGTCAACATGACTGACAAACTGAGCTACAGGTCAGACTCGGAAAAGTTTGCAAAGGACAAACTTCTTAAGTCTGCAGGACAGATGATTTGAATGGAGCTGCAGGTCAGACTCGGAAAAGTTTGCAAAGGACAAACTTCTTAAGTCTGGCAGATGACGATCGAATCGAAGTGCTGCAGTCGGACTCGGAAAAGTTTGCAAAGGACAAACTTCTTAAGTCTGCAGGACTGACGATTAGAATGGAGCTGCAGGTCAGACTCGGAAAAGTTTGCAAAGGAAAAACTTCTTAAGTCTGGTAGGATGACGATCGAATCGAGCCTGCAGAGTCGGACTCGGAAAAGTTTGCAAAGGACAAACTTCTTAAGTCTGGAGGACAGACGATCATAACCGAGCTACAGGTCAGACTCGGAAAGTTTACAAAGGACAAACTTCCTAAGTCTGTAGGACATAAGACCGAGGCCGAGCACTGCAGTCGGACTACAAAAGTTTGCAAAGCACAAACTTTCCAAGTCAGCAGGACAGATAATGTCGAATTGAGGTCTACAGGTAAGACTCAGAAAGTTTGCAAATGAGAAGCTCATTGAAGTTCGCAGGACGAACTAGCTGAGATCCGCAGGTCGGACTTATTCGAATTAAAATAAAGTTTGCAACGGACAAACTCATTAAAGTTCGCAGGATGGACTAGCTGAGCTCCGCAGGCTAGACACGGTCAAAATTATTAGGTTTGCAGAGAAGAACAACGGAACTCTGCTTGAACTAAGCTCTGCAAGTTTGACTCAAAAAGTTTGCAACAGTCAAACTTCCTAAGTCTGCAGGACAGACATCGAATTGCAGAGCCCTGCAGGTAAGTTTCAGAGGCAAAAAATCTACACACGCTACTAAGTATGCCATCCAAAAAGCTATAAGTTAATGCATGGCATACTGGGGGGCAAGACACCCCACGGCGGATCAGAGTACTTCAGGTAAGTGCTGAAAATAAAATTAAGACAAGAAAACTTGCAAAAGTTTGCATATATTAAAACTTGCAAAATACTTGCAAAAAATTGTATATATTAAAACATTGTACTTGAAAATTTTGGAAGCCCCTTCAAAAAAAATTGAAGTTTTTCTCCAAAGTCTGCAAGACAGACTCCAAAACGTGAGATCCGCAGGTCGGACTCTGAAGCCAGAGCTCCACAGGTCGGACTCAAAAATTTTGCTTAAATCTGCAGGACAGACGTCAACTTTCAGAACTCCGCAGGTCGGACTCAACAAAGTTTGTGGGTCAAACTCGTCGAATTGACCTCCGCAGATCGGACTCACCAAGTTTGCATGACAAACTAGCCTAGTCAGCAGGACAGACTAAAGTATGAGCTCTCTAGCTCAGCCTCCATAAAGTTTGTAGACCAAACTTCCTTAGTTCGTAGACGAACTCAAACCGACCTCCGTAGGTCGGACTCGTCAGAAAACCTGTCCATATGATGGACTCGAGCAATAATCCGTAGGACGGATCCAAATTTCAGAGCTTTGCAGGCCGGGCTCGTTAATTTTGCAGGACAAAGTTAGTTCACAGATGAACTCAAACCGAGCTCCGCAGGTCAGACTCCTCAGAAAAGCAAGTCTGCAGGACGGATAGAAATTCAGAGCACTGGATGTCAGGCCAAAGCGTTTGCAAAGCCGAGCTCCACAGATCGGACTAACAGCCAGTCTACAGGCCAGACTCGCGCATATCCGCATGTCGGATAAATTTGTTGGGCTCCACGTGTCAAGCTCGGTAAATTGGCAAAGTAAACTTCCTAAGTCCCCAAAGGGACCCAAGCTGAGCTATGCAGGTCGCGCTCGTAAAAAATACAACGAAGCATAAACGAAATGCAAGTTCAAAAACCTAAGAAGCATTAAGGGATGAGTTCTGCCCAGACTCTGTAATAGGATTAGGATTCTCCACAGAAGCATTGACCTAAGGCAACTCTGCAGGAGCCATTGAAGTAGAAGCAGCAGCCGCAGAAGGAACTAAATAAGAAGCTGCAACAACGTTCTCAAAAAACCGTTCCACTTTAAAAGACGTGGGCACGAATGACAGCGTCATAATAGTAACTCTGCCACCTGGCAGAGAAGGCCATCGTAAAATTCTACAAGTCCACACGACAGTGGCCGAACAACACCTCTAACAGATCCGACCTCACAACGAGTAGTTAAGTCAGATCTGGGGGGCTTATGATGAGGGTCGAATTAAGCCTCGCCACGTGTCATCTTTATATTGGCTAACCATTAAATGAAGACATAAAAACTATAAAATTAAGGGCCAGGAGCCCCACTTCATGCCTAAGGGCATATCCGAACCCCAGGTGGGAGATCGGTCCTGCTCCCCAAATCAGCGCAGGTCGGCTAGGTCACAACGGAGCTGGACCAGTGCAGTTCGGGCTGAGACGGCCTAGGGGGCTCGACGCAGGTCGGCCAAAGCCTCCTTTATATGATAATTAGCCCACGTGTTTATAAGATAATGATGGGAAGATCCTAAGGATCCTTTACCTATTAAGACTCTGATTCTAATATTTAAACTATCCATAATTATCCCTAAATTATAGGGATACACATGAGATTATCCTTAGGGATCAAGAATTAGAATCATTGTAAAACAAGGAGAGGGATGATCCATCCCCTATGTAAACAACCCTAAGGAACTACGAAAGACATGACTCCTGAACAATTACAGGATACGTAGGCAACTTGAGAGAAGAACTCTCAAGCTCAGTCTAAAAATCACTTAAGAAACCATCCCTCGTACTTAAGAAACCATCCCTCGTTCATATTACCCTAGATTAAACAGCCCGTATTTATTCATAGACGAGATCCAGCATCGTCATATGTAATTGTCTATAGAGAATTATGTACTTGAATGTTGCTGACCTAATTTTGCTTTGTGCTTGTGTTGTTTGCCGATAGGTGTACCATCACTTGTGTGCTTTCCAAAGAAATTTGATGATGTTGATGATCCTACATTGCATGAAGCTGGTGAAATGAAGCTCTGCAGTATGCTGATTTGAAAGTTGAGCATGTTGTTTGATAGTTGAGTTCTTGAGTGAATTTTTGTTGACCAAATGTGACATATATGCATGTATTAGTAGATTTGCTTAGATTCTAAAAGTTTCCTTGTAATGAAATCCCTTTTTGTGAGTTTCCATGGATTTATTACGAATCCGTTGGGTATGGTTTGACAAGTATGTTGAGGTCATTTATCAGCATCTCATTCAGCAGTACAAGTTCTGAGCTGATGTAATCTTGTAGTTAGTTAGGTTTTCTGTTATAGTTAGTTTTTATGTTAGTAGTAGTTAGTTGTATATAAGGGTCAAGTTAGGCATTCTTTAATTTAAGTTATGAGAAACGAAATTATACTTTTCTTCAATTGAGATTAAGGCATTCTTCTCTTCTTAGTTTTGCAGTTCTTGCTGCAATTCTTCATCTTCTTCTTCCTCTTTTTAATTCTTGTTACTTTCTAATACAAATTCTAAGAATATGAACTTAGAATTCTACATGGTATTAGAGAATTCCGTATAAAATTTGCAAGTTCATTCTGTACAACAATGGCTGAGCAAGAAGAGGTAGTAATTCCTGTTAATAGTATGTTCTATCTTCACCTAAACGAAAATCCTTCTTTGATCTTGGTTCAACCTTTGCTGGAAGGGAAGAACTAAAATTCTTGGGCTCGAGCTATGAAGATTATGCTCATCACAAGAACAAGATAGGTTTTGTGAATGGGACAATAGCTAGACCTAATGAAGATGATATGATGTTTAATGAATGGAATTAGTATACCACCATGGTTATGGCATGTATTTTGAAGTCATTAATACCAGACATAGCACAAACAGAGTTGTGGATGGACACTACCCAAGATGTTTAGGAAGATTTATGTGACAGGTACTCGAATACCGATCTCTTTCGTTTATCGGATCTTTTAGAAGAGGTAAAGCAAATAAAACAATGATCCTTGTCAGTCACACAGTAATTGATGAGGCTAAAGGTAATTTGGGATGAGATTGTAGTGTTAAGGTCTGTTCCCACTGGTGGTTGTGTCCATCAAGTAAGTTGTCGTATGTCTCAGAACATCAAGAAGTTTCTTGAGTCAGAGAATGTGATAATTTTTGTTAAGGGCTTGAATGAGAATTTTAGGCTGGTTAAGTGGCTCTAATTCTGTGCCACAGATGTTCACTCCTTAACAATATTCACAGATTTGAAAGTTGTTGGATCAGTCTTCTACAACATAAAACACAAATAACCATATTTTTAATCAAGCTACAACTCTGACTGCTCACTTCCAACAGGATGATCTGCCCAATGAATCAGGTAACATGATTAGTTGGATCTTAGATTTAGAAGCTACAAATCATATTACTAATGATCTTCGTAACTTCTTGTCTAGCAAGATCTTGCACAACACAACTATAACACATCCTAATGGTCATAGGGTGCCGGTCACTCATGTTGGACATGTGAAGTTGAATAGGGATTTAATTCTCTATGATGTTCTGTTTGTTCCAGACTTTCAGTTTAATCTGATTTCTGTTAATAAACTCACACACCTTAGCAATATTTTTGTTTTGTTTTCCCATAATGTTTGGTATTTGCCGGACAAAGTTCTTGGGAAAATGATTGGTTCAGCTGAGAAAAGAGAGGTTTATATGTTCTGCATTCTGGTGGTTCCAGTCTCAAAGACAGTAGATTAGATTCTTATTTTTCTAGTTCTGTCATTTTGAGCAATTCTATGTCTAAAACTGGTCAATCTTTGTTATGGAACTATATACTAGAGCATGTTTCTCACCAAAGATTAAGCGTTCTGAAAAATAGCATGCATATATTAGTGATTACCATGATACTATTTGTTATGTTTGCCCTCATGCTAAATAACAGAGGCTTCATTTTCCCATTAGTTCTACTTGTGGTGCTGATAGTTTTGACTTGGTTCACATGGATATTTAGGGCCCTTATAGCACTCCTACTATCCATGGTCAGCACTATTTCTTCTCTATAGTTGATGATAAAAGTAGGTTTACATGGATATGACTCATGAAAGAGAAATCTTAAGTGAGACCTTTGATTATATCTTTTTGTAATTATGTTCAAAACCATTTTAATAAAACCATTAAAATACTTAGAAGTGATAATGGTCTTGAGTTTCTAATGACTCAATTTTATGTTGATAATGGTATTGAACATTAAACTAGTTGTGTGCATACCCTATAACAGAATGGGGTGGTGGAGAGAAAGCATCCGCATATACTTAATGCTGCTAGATCTTTCAAAATTCAATCAAGTTTTCCTACTGCTTATCGTGGTTTTTGTGTTTTACAAGCTGTTAGAGTGATAAACATCATTCCTACACCAATCCAAGATAATAAGACACCTCATCATATCTTGTTTAAAACTGAACCAGTCTATACAGATTTAAAAGTTTTTGGATGTCTTGCTTTTGCTGCTACTTCGCAACATAACAGAACAAAATTTGACTCTTGGGCAAGGACTTATGTGTGTTAGGAAATCTACGGCGGGAACGCAGCGGAATTCAAAATTTTATTTCCTTTGACCAGGATCGACTTCGTTGAAGCAATAAACAAATAAGCAAGTAGACGGTGGTTACCTTCCATGATCTAAAAGATCGACGCTTTGACCGTCTAAGGAGAGTAGTGATGCACGGAGCCGCCCAAGTGTTCGGCCTCCACCGGTGATCCACACGAACAGCTCGCCGGAATCCCATCATGGATTTCTACCAGAAAAACTCGGTTGCTAGACCGACCTTTTCTCTTTCTCAAAATCTCCTTCTAGGAAGCTCTCAATTTTTCTAATAAATTAGAACTCTTCTAATTGTGATGTACAAAAGAGCTAGCCAACATCATTCTTATATAGGTGTTGGGGCTCCACTTTTAGATCTCAATATGATTGGGAGAAGCTTCCTAGTAGATAAAGGAGAAAGAAAACATTTTCCTAATAAAATAAGAAAAATACATTTGATTGATTTATCTCATTAATATTCAATATCTTATATTAAATATTTTCAAGATATATATTGACAATATCTCATATTGAATATATCTTTTATTATATTACCATAAATCAATTTACACATGTATATATATCACATATATATTGTTATATGTATAAATCTATATAAATTACATAGTATGGTGCGCATGTGCATCACTAGTTCATATGAACCAATTCACACTAGTGCACACACGCATACATGTGTATTATATATATATATATATATATATATATATATCTAATATTAATATTTGGTAATATTATTAATTAATTTGTAAAATCCATGTGTATCAATATACACAAATAATTTCGACACATGTATACATCATATGTATATTTAATTAATCAACATAATTAATATCTTGTATTATATTTATTCATAATAAATAAATACTACCATATTAATTTACCACTATAACCTTTATAGTCTTGAAATAAAACTTTTCTTATTTGGTTATCACTATAACCGCATTTTGATCCGGCTAGATGTTCTTATGTGTTTGACTCGATAGGCTTCCGAATATGTTGGCCGTAGACACAAAGTGCAAATTACGAAAATGTCATTCATACCTAACGATCACGGGTAGCGTCTAGCACCACACCGTGACCTCCAATCATCAGAAGAGTCAAATGCAATGACTACTACCTTTCATGTGAAACGGTTACCGTGTAAATAGAATCTTATCGCTGTAATAATATCCATACGGTCGTACGTCGAGTGTCAAACATCAATGACCGTATCTTATAATCTGGATATCATGCTCTCTTGAAGTAACTCATTTACTCCCACTTTGCAATGATTCACGGGAGTAAGACACTTCTTATAAGAAGGCCCTTTCGGATATTCACCCTACTAATAGGGTACGCGATTCTCAGATGACCAAATATGTATACTCCGTATGCTTCAGTATCACACTCAATCACTACCGCATTATCGTCCGTGGCTAGGGGAAACCTCAATAGTGTCAAAGCATGACAATCCACACCGTGATGCCATGAAGACTCCGGTCCTAAGGATAATTACACAACCGTCACATAGTGTGACACTTAACAGTGTAAGTGGGTCAGTCTAACGTACGCATTATCTAATACACGTCTGCATACAGTCCAAGTTTCTCTACACTTTGATAGACGAGATCTATTCATGTCCTTAAAGACAGAATACATCTAATACGTGCTAGCCTGTTCGTACTATCAATGCCCTGTTTAATAGTATATCAACCTAGAGACATTTAAGTATCAAACTTATTAAAGTGACTAGAGATCTCATACAACAATTCATAATTGGTTTCTCTATCACAGTTAATACTAAGGACGTTATCATACAACAATTCATAATTGGTTCTTTAAAAGAACAAATATATGACAACAGAAAAGCCATTTAATATATGTACAAACATAAAGAAATAGTAGAAATGTTCCAACCCGGTCGGATCCGGTCCAACCCGATTGGGTTTAGGACACTATTTCAACAATCTTCCACTTGGCCTAAAGCCAATCACTCGTACACACAATACCTTCAAGTTGAAACACAAGAATCTCATGCAATACTCACAACCAACCCTAGCCATGAACGGATCTCTATCCGTGGGGGCTCAGACTATCTTCATACCATGCTCCAAATGACCAAGTCAAAGGAACCGCCTCAACATGCACATGAATCTCTGACGAGACCCTGTTCCTTGCTTCAAGCCATGAATCCACTTACTATATCAGCTATATAAAGGTGGAAGAACTGTACAAAGTTCAGGAATGAACCTTCTAGATCCATGTACTTCTCCCGCTGTGCCTCCAAGGCACTACTGTGTTTTGGCCTAGTTGTAGAATCTCCAGTGATTTCTAGTTAAGAACATTTCCCTCACACTGTATCACTCAATCAAAGTGACTGTAAACCCAGACTGTAGCTCCCACTCGCCTTCATAAGACTCAGGATATATGTCTATATAACTATATTTATCTGATTCCAAGTTTTGGTAAACTAGGAAACCATCCATAACTTGTTTAAGGATATTCTCGACATTCACCAGATTTACTTTCATACTTACTCATGACTCTTCATGGACTATGAACATCTGGCATTACTTTTATGATGGTTCCTATCGTAGTAGCAAAGGAAACCTTCCATAAGCATCATCTTTCACATTATCTTAGGACTAACGTCCTAACATAGATAGATCTTGAGAACACCGGCTAGCAGTATCTCCGGTCGCGATCTATGCTAAACTCTTTTAGCATCACATTTATATAAGTAAACTATAAACTAACAGCAGTTAAATCTATCACTATAGATTCTTATTTCAAAAAATAAGAACTGCTAATCCAAATGCTTTCGTAAAGACCTTGAACTACCAAACATTAATTGACTGTGACATAAGGTGATAATCCTGAGGGAGATATCCAATATCTTACTCAAAAACGTAACACACTCCCACTATCCTCTTGCACATTGGGCATATCCCTTATTTTGACTAAATCAAACTCCTTTGATTATCAAACAAAGAAATTGTCTAGAGAAACTTGTTTGAGTCCATAAACAGATCTCGTGGGCTCACATATCATGTTATCATCTATGAACATCGATCTGTTTGCCCAACGTCTTCAACACTATCTTATAGTCATGATAATTACAAGGTTTACACCCTGTATCCTTCAGTCGTCACTATAGCCTTATGGTTATCATATTACTATCCATGTCAGCCTTTCAGGGACATTCCCTCTAGGTAAGACAGACTAGGTTCACAACCTGGTTGTCACTGATGGAATCTGATTCAGATATTATGGCTCCTGGCCATTTCTCTCAATCTTGGCTTTCAAACATTCCTTTGTAAGTCGTGAGATATTCATTCTTCAAGATGAACATACCAGCAGCCTTTTCAGGCTTGAGGTTATCCACAAACTTATAAAACATTTGTGTGCACTGAGCAGTGTTCTATTAGGGCTGTTTATAGGTAGATTATAGTTTAGGTTATTAGGGCTGTTCGTAGTTAAGGTTATTAGGGCCGTTCGACACCGTTTTCGAGGTCAAAATCTGCTGTTTTCCCTTCCATGTTGGGCTCAGAAGATTTCAACACGTTTTTCTCCCTTTTTTTCGTTTTCTGTTTTAAATTTTTCGTAGGTAGATTTCTGTATCTGTTTCCGTTTCTTTTTCTGTTTCTTCATCCTTTCCAAAGGAAAAAAATTTAAAATAAAATAATAAAAAAAAACAAAAAAAAAAAAACAAAGGGGTCACCCAATCTTCTACCGAGGATTGAGGACATGGATGAGCAAAGTCAGATCACCATGCTGCAACAGCAGATGGCAGCTCTTCAAATGTCGCTTAATCCTATGAATCAGACCCCGTCTTTTCCACAGAACTCACAAGTTCTATTCTGTGGAAGATGTTGTCGACGACCGCCATCTTTGTTGGCGGTGTCAATTTCTTTCCTCCCTGCAGATCGAGTCAATTCTTTCCAGAATCGGGAAATTTCAATCTAGTCGGATGTCAAAATTGTGACAATGAGGACACATCGCTCGTTACGCCCCTATGAGTGGATGAACAATCAAATAAATGCTTCATGTGGCGGCGTGACGTCGAGAGATTTAATAATCAGTTCTCGGCCAAAGCAATTTTCGAACAGTGGTTTCAATTCTCGTAATCCAAATTTCTATCAAAACCCGAACTTGATCAGAACCAAAATATCAATTTTCCAATCAAAATCAATGGTTCAATCTGAGCAGTCCGATCCTATGTTTCAAAGTCGGTCTAGCCAATCTTTCCCACAGAACTTCCAGAACTATCAAGGCCCTCTCAATCGGACGATCTTGAAGTCGAATTGGAGGAGCAAAACAGACACTCAAGAATCTTGAGAGACGGCTCAGCAAATGGCTCAAGACCAAGGCATTGACCTAGCCCCACACTTCCTTATGATAGAGAAGAGGACAATGCCATGAACTTAGGATCCGGCATTCAATTCAAGTGGTCCCCAAAAGTAGAAGTGTCAAGTTTAAATAATTCATCTGTCTTTGGATCCGATGCTCGTATACCCTCAACTGATGAGAATTCTTACGGACATGGATTTAACAACGTTCAAGTGAGATGTTCGTATTGTGGTGGAAACCATTATGAGGCTCAGTGCAGTGGAGGTAATTCACCTCACCAATGGAATACTAATAGCAATTATGATGCAAGTTATGAGAATCCACTTCAATCTAACTATGCATCCACATACAATGGTGGAGAAGAGGCTAGTGCTATGAATGTAAGGTCCGACACTCAACTTAGTGGTTTCCCCGTTCTGGATGAGAGTACTCAGGTGGCTGATCCCCTGAGAAATAAAGAGTTTAGTGGAAGTCGGGAGGCTAATATCCTGACTGGTAAGGAAGGTGGAAACGAAGTAGATGATCATATGTCTAGAATGAAGGATGAAGAAGTGAAAGAACCTGAAGGGATAGACCTTTACCTTCCTCTCCAGAATGTTATGCGTCTAGACAAGTGCACTCCTAAAAATCCTTGGTATGCTTCTATCGTCAACTTCTTACATTCCCAGTATCTAGATCCAGAATTGTCTTATCAGGAGAAGAAGAAATTTTTCTCTGATATGAAAACATTCGTTTGGGATGAACCTTACCTCTTCATGATTTGTAAAGATGGTTTGCTGAGAAGATGTGTTCCAGAATCCGAGCAACGTGATATTATTGAGCAATGCCACAGTGGACCTACCGGAGGTCACTTTGGTCCTTGGAAAACCGTTGCTAAAATCTTTCAATCCGGCTTCTATTGGCCCACGATCTTTAAGGACACAGAAGCTTTCTGTAAAGCGTGTGATAGATGCCAAAGAACCGGTACTCTGACAAGGCGTTTTGACATGCCTTTGACACCCATCTTAGAATGCGAAGTCTTTGATGTATGGGGCATCGATTTTATGGGACCATTCCCATCATATTGTGGAAACAAATACATATTAGTCTGCGTGGACTATGTATCGAAATGGGTGGAGGCTCAAGCCACGACTCACAATGATCATAAGACGGTCATGAAGTTTTTAAAGAAAAACATCTTCGTGAGATTCGGGTGCCCACGCGCCTTGATTAGTGATGAAGGGACACATTTTTGCAACCGACCCCTTGAGAAAGTTCTTGAGAAATATGGTGTCCGGCATAAAATTGGCACACCATACCATCCTATGACTAGTGGTCAGGTTGAAAGAAGCAACCAAAGTTTAAAGAAGATCCTGGAGAAAACTGTTAACAGTCATAGAAAAGACTGGAGTCTAAAGTTGGATGATGTACTGTGGGCATATCGAACTGCCTATAAGACCCCTATGGGTACATCACCCTATCAGATGGTGTATGGAAAATCATGCCACTTGCCAATCGAATTAGAGCATAGAGCGTATTGGGCCATTAAGTTTTTAAACTTTGATACCCAATCTTGTGGAAAACATCGATTGCAACAGTTGAATGAGTTAGACGAATTTAGACTTCAGGCCTACGAAAGCGCCAGGATAAGTAAGGAAAAGACAAAACTCCTTCACGATGCCAAAATCAAGAAGCGAGAATTTCAAGTTGGGGAACAAGTTTTATTGTACAATTCCAGGTTACATCTGTTCCCTGGTAAGCTGAGGACACGATGGTCCGGTCCCTTTGAAATTCTCCAAATCATTCCTGGAGGTGTTTTAGAACTAAGAGGTCATGGTGACCCGGCCGTTCGAGTGAATGGTCAAAGGTGTAAGCATTTTATATCGGTCAACCCAAAGAGAAGCCTTTGATTGTTCACTTCCTCGACATCCTCGGGTGTGGTACTCCTGAAGTCAATGAGTGTGACGAGTTTTCGCCCGATTTGTTTTCTGAGAATGACGGCAGTGGTCCAGTAGAGGAAGTTCTGGCTGGTAGTTGGGATATGGAAGAGTTTAAACGGGAGGCATAGTTAAAGAGAAGATTGAAGAAGAAGAAGAAGTCTACAATGGGGAAAATTAAGAATGTTTGGAAAGAGGTAAAGAACCTGACCCCATGTGTGAGATGCTGTTTCTGTAGCCACACTAATGACCAGAGCTTACACGAAGTAGTGGCCGGAAGGAAGATTAAGTGGCCTGATCCAGGCTGAATAGTACGTGTGTCTAGCCAAAGACACTAAAGAAAGGCGCTTGTTGGGAGGCAACCCAATAATAAGAATAGTTTTTTTTTATTTTTTTATTTTTATTTTATTATTATTATTATTTTGGTTTATTTTGTTTTTGTTGAATAAGGGGGGCTAGTTTTGTCTTGTGTCGTCTAGGTTTTTGGTGTCGGTTTTTGGGGTCAGGCAACTTGCATAAGCGTAACTTGCAATCTCGACTATAATCTCCTCCTCGCTATTGACATGCTTCGCCGCTAATACTTGATTCATCTGTACTTTAGTTGAAGCTACCGCATCGGTTTTCGTTGCTATTACTTTGATGAATCTTGTAAGCCTTAACGCCGCATTTACACTTTTAGTTGGAGTTTGATATTTGTGTATGCACATGTTGGTCCATATTTGTATTGTACGCTTCTGTGGCTTTATATTTGACGCTTAGATGCCCTGTGTTTTCTCTGTGTGGTGATTTTTCCATCTGGGCAATTATATCCTGTGCTTATATCAAACTTTTTTACGCAATATGTTATATTCATTTATCCCCGAGGTACGTTTTGTGTTGTTTTTCATGTATGCAGGATATTTGCTATAGCACTTGTGAGCTTTCAGACGATATCAGTTTTCCGGTGGATGGTCCACAGCCTACTGATTTCTTCAAGCATTTCTGGATCTGACTCGCGACCACTTCCAGACTTGCCACCTTCGAACTACAATCAGCTAAGTTTTTCTTATTCTGCACAACATGAGGACATGTTGTTATTTAAGTGTGGGGGAGGGATTGCTTGTACCTATGTGATACCAAGGGATTGCTTGTACCTATGTGTTCAATTTATTATCTTTTGTGAAAAAAATTGAAAAATTAAAATTGAAAAATTCTGAAATTTTTTTTTTTTTAAAAATCCGTCCCGAGCATGATTTTATTTTGGCTTACTTACTTGTTATATTCCCATACTTGTGCTGGTTGACTAGTATTTTGGCATAGACCTTTGATAAATAAGCCTTTACTCGAACTATTTTCACGTAAGCCTCTTCGATGACGAGCTGAACTTAGGAAACTGTATCCATTTAAACCGATGATGTTTGATTCTGGTTATCAGACCGTTCGCTTAGTGCTCATGTCATGGAAATTGTAATATGTGCGTAGTTGGAATTGAAGTAGGAAGTATCGTGAATATACCGAAGCCTGAATGTGATAAGTGAAACGTAACTATTGTTCTTTAAAAAGTAAGTTCAAAAACAAATATGACGAATAAGTTGTGTGTGTCGAAAGCTGGTCGATGATTGGAGTGAGGTAGGTCATATCTCGAATGTCCTATACCACTATGATGACCAAAAGCTCACGACAGTCAGAAGAAGCTGCCTTATGATTTGAGTAAGGTAGGGCATATCCTGAATGTCCTATTCTGCTATGACGGGCAAGAGCTCATTCTGATGTGTGTATAAATGTGAAGGATAAATTGAATCAACTTACATAAGGAAAGTAGTATGAATAAGTGAAAGACTTAGTTATCGCCTACCTTATCCCCAAAGATAGGCCAAGGTATATGTTGTAGGAATATCCTCTGGGTATAATCAAAAGATTTGAAAACACATGTATTACTCTAGTCATGACGTGAGTAGTTTTGTAGGGCGTATGTATAGTCAGGGTGATTCATTATTTGTCTTTAATGGGTATTGGTTGGTTAGCTTGATTTTAATTGTCAAGTGTGGAATCGGCGGAAGATGAAGAAGGCTTTGCACACACTACACATTCGAGTAATCGTTTATTACATTGGATGTATGATTTTTGATGCTAGTCGACCGGTTGTGATTTGATATATGGGATTTTATGTGGTTCAATGTTCAAGTAAGTCCATGGTTTTCTTGTTTTGTTTTGCTCGGGACGAGCAAAAGCTAAGTGTGGGGGAGTTGTTAACGGTGATTTTGTACGTTTTATAAGGATATATTTTATGTCAATTTCCCCCATATCTAGATGTTTTTCATAGAAATCGAGCTTTATATTGAAGTATTGAGCAAGTGATGTTTTTAATGGGTTAGTTGCAAAATTGTATGATTTATGTGTAAAATTGATGGTTTTAGATTGATTTGGAAGATACTACATTTTGCAATGTGTTTGATGTATTGTAGATACACAATTTCGACCAAAAAGAGGATTAAAAGAGGTTAACAATCGGATTAATGAAGAGGAGAAGAGATAAAGTTGGAATTTGATCAATTTAGATTGTTAACCTCTTTTAATCCTCACTTTATCTCTTTACTCGCTTACCCCCCTGCACAATTTCGACCAAATTCCAACTTTATCTCTTCTCCTCTTCATTAATCCGATTGTTAACCTCTTTTAATCCTCTTTTTGGTCGAAATTGTGTATCTACAATACATCAAACACATTGCAAAATGTAGTATCTTCCAAATCAATCTAAAACCATCAATTTTACACATAAATCATACAATTTTGCAACTAACCCATTAAAAACATCACTTGCTCAATACTTCAATATAAAGCTCGATTTCTATGAAAAACATCTAGATATGGGGGAAATTGACATAAAATATATCCTTATAAAACGTACAAAATCACCGTTAACACCTGCTCATGTTCCAATGGTTGAATATCTCTTTGTGGTTCTCAAACTCTTTTGAGATCTAATTTTACTCCGACTGTTTCTTTTGGAAGAAACACTTCCTCTAGAAGACAGCATGTTTGGAGACAAACAATTTGCTCCACGAGTATGTAGTTAATATCTAGCGTACTTACTAAGATATTCCATAAAGTTGCACATGTAATACTAGGCTCCAAGCCTTTCAGACATTGCCTGCTTGCTAGAAGCATGACAACCTTAAATAATCGGTTAAGATGGATTTGATGTCATCGATTCCATATCTGATATAGAATTTATTCAACGTTTATTCTTTGGAACTTGGTTAAGTATATGTATCTTTTAAGTGCACTATCCTGAAATATGTAAGGGATACTTCACATGGCTTACGTCACACATTTATCATATAAAGTGTTGTTTCCATTTTAGGAACACAATCTAATTGCGTATCCCAAAGATGGTATCCTTCAAGGGATAATTTGATTCTAATTCAGACGACTTCTGAAACACTCTCCAGTTATTAATTGCTTCAATCCAATTGGAGATTAATTCCTAAGTAGCTCTTCAATCTCATATTCATACTAGCTCTAACTTTTCGGGCTTTCCGAATTGTTGTACTTCAATAAGTACATTCAACTATTTCTAAAATATTCTAATAGAGAGAGAGATAAACAATTATTTATGGTATAAATTGTCATAAGCCAACAAACATCAATATGTGTAGGCTTTAGTCAATTTTCTAGATTTTATAACCATTTCATAAAATAGTATTTTAGTCCTCTTTGGGTAAGATACGTATAACACACATGATTCATAATCATATGGTTTAGCATCATCAGAATGACGTTTGATTACACGCTTCCCTTCCATAAAGACTGCGTCTAGAACAACCACAAAATCAAGGATAACAGCCATATAAATGTTTAGTTGAGATTTCATCACATATATCAACTATATAGTGACACCAATCTAGTATGTCAGATTTAGTGACCTTTCAACTTTATCGGGATAACATTTATTCCTTACAATTGAATTTGTCTACTAAATCCTAACAAATAACTGAACTCGTGTTCTTCATAAGAACCGGAACACAATAACACTTATTTAATTCTTTTACCAGTTTACTAGACTTAGAATACAAAACCGAAAATGTCGCAACGTTTTCTTCACTTTTCGTATCTTGGTGTATTCCGTATTTAATCTTTCTAATTTAATCACACTCGTAAGATATCATATATCTAAGAGTTGACTTGAACTTAGATAGATTTATCTCAACACACTTGCCTAAAATAGAGACTTTGATAAGTTCTCTTACCTAAGCACTTGCCCTATCTTTCCATTTTAATCCTTTAAGCACTCGTAAATATTTCTTAGTGTAGTTTTCATAAGACTTAAGAAATATCACAAGAGCTATGTCTTTAATTTCCTTTCATAAAGAAAATCTAAAATTTATTAAATAGTTTATTTAACCTTTTGAATCATATTCAAAACATGAACCATTTTAAACAACCTTCAAGCAATGATTAAAGAGTTATGTTGATACTTAAATCTTACAATTTTGAAAACAACCTTTCCAAAATTCGATGCGGTCATTCTTATTCAACGTTTGAATTAATTTGTCATCGTATGACATAAAGATCATACTGGATCGTATCCAATATATGACTAATTCGTTAAAACTTATTTCAAATGATTCAATCATATCATGAGCTTCCGTTTATTAATAATTAAAGTCTAGGAGCACTGCATCAAATATGTAGTCTCCTTGTCTCTAACTACTATAACGGGGTTGCTTGTGTCATTGATTATTTAAAAAGGATTAAAATTACTTAACCATATTTGAGAACGTTTCTCAAAAGGTAACAGTCATAATTTGGTTTTACTAATCGAAAATAAAAACATAAATATAAAGTTTGCTAAAAACTACAACATAAAAATAAAGATAAAAGAGTGTTGTTGTTTATACACGTAAAATCAAAATTGGTCTTTTTGTTTATGATTTTGCTCCCACTACTCAACTACTTCCAATTGACTTTCAAGAATTTTTCAAAATTCTTTAGTGGACAAGATCCCATTAAACTACCGTGACCCCAGCTTTGGCTGGTGGGCTGAAAATAGTCTAATAGGTAGACAACTCTTTGTCAATCATATCTTATACGACTTTTGTTGTTTGACTAGTCAACTCTTTGACAATTTTTATCTTATGAAATAGTCAAACCCTTGCCTCTAAAATCCAAACGGCCCCGCTTTGGCTAGTGGCCGAGAGAATTCTTAGTCAAGTCATAACCCCAATATTCGTGAGATCTCATACGATCATATCTCGATAATGACGATATACCCGAGGTAGGTCAACCCCCTGCTTTGGCTGATGAGTTGGATCCGAACATAGGCTCTTCACCGTCATTATAAATAGGGAGACAATTTCGACTTGATTCTTTTGAGATGGAAGTATTTATGTAAATTAATTCACTTAATTAATTTTAATTCAGTCTCATCAAATATATCTATCTCTATAGACATACATCCTACACATTCATCTAGATCGTGTCTAGTTATTCATCTATCGTATCATATACAATAAATACAAACACAAAATAAATAAATGCGTAAAGTCACCGGTATGATCATGGACTTTTCCTAGGTACGGTTTCGAATACAAACTGACAAAACCGCGGGTCATAATCTAAAGGTAGCTGCAACCGCCAATAGGATCTTTAATGTTCCATTCTGCAATGGAATCTTTATTTTCGTTTTTCTTTGGTCTCCATCTTCCGCTTCATTCTTGTTACATAAATTTTATCTAATAAAATAAATACACCCGCCACACATGGGGAGAGGCTAACGAGAATGAGATAATGCAGAAAATAAACTAGGTCACGTTCTTCATAACGGTCTAGGACAATTTTAAACCAACGAAAAATAAATCATTCACATCTATCCTATTGGTCGAATCCATGATCAATCGAGGTCCATATAATCATATTATATCTACACAATATCTAATCCATACAATAACATCTTATAAAAAAGATAAAATTAAAACTTAACAACTTGTGTCTTAATTAATCGATTAACGTTTAATCTATTAAATAATTTTATCCAATCAATTAACTAATTAACATTTAATTAATTAAACAATTTTAATCGAAATAAAATTATCGGTTAATTTTAAACGATTTTAATTTTAATTTTAATTAATCAGAACTATTCAAAAATAAATCAAAATTAAAATTAAGTCTCTTTTGTTACTTTTCTTTTGATTCTTAATCAAAATGGATGCCTTTGGTTTCCTAAACCAAAAGGCACCAACATTGGTCCTTTCCCAATCAAAATTTTGAAAAGGGCTCAAGCCTAGGCGTTTTTCAAAATCAAATATTTTGAAAAGGGCCTAGGTCTATTCCAAAAAAAATTTGGAATGACCTAGATTATTTAAAGGCAAATCATATTTACCATATAATCTCATGTGGCATCCCAATGGTCCAAACTATTTGAATTATTAGTTGGCCACATAACATTAACTTAAACAAAAGATGAATTATCAATCACAACTATGAACCATATAAAAACACAAATACACAAAACAAAAATTTGGAGACCCCCACCTTTGACTCACCAACCGACGCCGGCAAAGAAGTTGCCGCCGTCGCCATCGCCGACCCGGCCGCGTGGTGGTGGTGCCGCCACCAGTCGGCCGAGCACCACCCGATCTCGTTTATCGTTTTACGAATCAAAAATCTTTCATCTTTTAATTAAGTGATTTAAACGATAAAATCAACTACGCAAATTAACATGCTTATTGCTTAAGCTCGAAGATCGCTCTGATTCCACAGTTAGGAAATCTACGCGGGAACGCAGCGGAATTCAAAATTTTATTTCCTTTGACTAGGATCGACTTCGTTAAAGCAATAAACAAATAAGCTAGTAGGCGGTGGTTACCTTGCTTGATCTAAAAGATCGACGCTTTGACCGTCTAAGGAGAGTAGTGATGCACGGAGCCGCCCAAGTGTTCGGCCTCCACCGGTGATCCACACGAACAGCTCGCTGGAATCCCATCATGGATTGCTACCAGAAAAACTTGGTTGCTAGACCGAACTTTTCTCTCTCTCAAAATCTCCCTCTAGGAAGCTCTCAATTTTTCTAATAAATTAGAACTTTTCTAATTGTGATGTACAAAACAGCTAGTCAACCTCATTCTTATATAGGTGTTGGGGCGCCACTTTTAGATCCCAATCTGATTGGGAGAAGCTTCCTAGTAGATAAAGGAGAAAGAAACATTTTCCTAATAAAATAAGAAAAATATATTTGATTGATTTATCTCATTAATATTCAATATCTTATATTAAATATTTTTCCAGAATATATATTGACAATATCTCATATTGAATATATCTTTTATTATATTGCCATAAATCAATTTACATATGTATATATATCACTGTAACACCCCGATTTTTCGGAAAGGGTAAAATGGTAATTGTGTATGTGTACTATGACCTAATTATTATTTAACCTATTTATTTAATTAAAAAGAATTTACTTAAAAGGATTTATTTTAATGGATTTTAATTAATGGGTATAAAAGGGTATTTTTACCTAAAATTACTCATATATGAATGCTTAGGCCGACGGTTTTGAAGAAGGAAAAAAAATTCGGACGCTGTTTTCCAAATTCGGGATTTAACGGTTGATTTTCAGGGCAGACCATAGTAGAAGAAATTGATCACCGCGAGGAGACGATCGTTTCGATACTAGCAGGGGCAGAACCACCCTATAGCTAGGGTGGTCTCAAGCCCCCCCCTCCCCCCCAAATTTTTATTATTGTATTAGTAGTAGTGTTAATATTAGTATGTTATGTGTCTTTTTTTTGAACAAGAGGTCTTATATCCTAGTGGTTTAAGAACAAACCCTTTTCAGTCTCCATAATTCTAGGTTGTAAGTTCAAATCCCACTACCAACATTTTTTTTTTTTCCCGGATTTTTTTTAGCTTTGCAGTTTATATACCAAGACCACCCCGAAAATTTTTTCTGATTCCGCCACTAGATACTAGCCGTTCTTTTTTTTCGGTAAGTTTTTCTTTTTAGCCCTAAATCTAGATCCGTTTATGTTCTTGGGATATACGTGCGTTTTTATGGATTAGAAAGGTTGCCTAATCGTAGTAATGGTTAAATATCGTAGGTGAATCGTAGAAAGGTTTGGTGTTGAGGATTTCAAGCTTTTTACAATCATTTGATTTTGTTTTTGCATGCAAAAGATCAAATGTAAGGGGGTGTTCTTAATCGATGCAATTACGGTTGTGTTGTAAATTTTAATTACATGTTTTGTTTGCTGGTATAATTTAAATGCTATTGCAATTGATTAAATCTCTAGTTTGATCGAATAAGCGTACCATATATATTTATTCTGCTATAGATATCGAAAGCGAAGCCTCAGCCGATCATTACCACTTTAGTATTCATATATATTGTATATACATATATTTATGGTTTTACTTCAAGATGGCTTTTGTGCTACTGCTATTTATTATTTAAAAGCAAATGGGTGTTGCTGGGCATTCAGCGTAGCTCGAAGGTTATCACCAAAAAAAAGGAAAAATATTTTATATATAGGTATTGTATTACAAGGGGAAAAGAG
The DNA here is from genome assembly GCA_026214975.1 of Gentiana macrophylla. NCBI lineage: Eukaryota > Viridiplantae > Streptophyta > Magnoliopsida > Gentianales > Gentianaceae > Gentiana > Gentiana macrophylla. The sequence continues at coordinate 25,979,152 of CM047808.1, forward strand.
GGATTATTATTAATATAGTCGATTTAATAGATATTATATATGGTAAGTGACTTTATTTAATTTATTTAATAAGAAGGGTACGCACAACAAAGTACTATACGTTTAATGGGTATAGTAAAAGTGTGATATATGTTACGGTAAAAGTGTATTATATTAATTTTGTGCTTTTACGTGTACTACACAAAACGATGTGGCTTGTATGTTCTTTTGGAGTATTATATGTTAATTGACAATATCTAACTTCGACTTCGATCTGGTAGCCTTGGTATCAAATCACACCACAACTGAGACCCTCTGCGAGGAGAAGGTGGGAGCACCGGAAGGCTTTGTTTAGGCCTTGTGGGACATTGACTTAGTAGTCAATGATTCTTTTACAACGTGCTAGGAAGCATAATTAGATGTCTAGGACTAGAAGTCCCTAAGAAGTCTTTTTATGTGAATGAATCAGGTGGTTAGACTAAAACTCGTAAATTACATATGTGTGTGTCTAAAAGCTAAAACGTCAGGAATCAAATTGTAAGTATGTTTACTCATTTTTCTACCTCTTTTGCATGAGAGACTTGCACGAACGCTAGGCTATGTAGCACCGACACCTGAATATGGGCGTCCTATAACTTTCTATTTTCTGGATTTTTAGTCCTTTTTGTATATACCCTAAGCACTTCGCCGGAGCTCCGGTGATGAATTGGCAAAAAGGACTAAAAATCCAGAAAATAGAAAGTTATAGGACTGAAAATGCTACCGGAGCAAAAAGAGGACTATTTACAAAATATCATTGGTGAGGCACATTTTTGACATCGAAGCATGGGACCCTTACCGCTCCTACGGGACTACGTGTAACTCCCACATGGATCATGAGTCCGTGCCCCCATGAGTGGTGCCGCCCATGTTGTGGTTCATATCTCACCATGCGTAGTGTCCTTTGATATTGATGTAACAAACTTACTTATGCAAGGATGTACTATGTGATCTAGTAGAGGGAGAGTGTGATCTCAATTACAACATATGTGGTAGTGTTTGTAGACTTTATCTTGGCGTGTCTTATATAAATATATAGTGTAACCGTTTCTTCTACCCCTTACTAAGTACGTAAGTACTTACCATCTTTTCTCTTTTGTTCCCACTCCGAGAAGGTGGTTGACAGGATGATGATGATTTTGGTTATGACGATGGAGTTGATAGAGTTGACGCTTGAGCTCTAAAGTTACGATGACTTGGATATTTATCTTATGCGTTTTTAGTCATTCAGTTTTGAGACATAGACTTAGTACCGTTTCCGTTTCATTTGGGATGTAATGAGTCAAACAACATTTATTTTGTTGTTTTGTCGTTTCAGTTTTCTTAGACGTAGATTTTGGGACTTTGTGATCCTTTTGATTGTCGTTTGACTTTCTTTTCCGAGTAAGCTTTTAGATTCAATTTATTCCGCTTTTACTCTGATTGATTGTGAGAGGCTTATGTATATATTAATTTTGATTTATAAAAGTTATTATATGCATGCCGGGCGTTCGTGACGGATAAATACACGGTATCCGGAACAGGCGCCACAATCACATATATATATATATATATATATATATATATATATATATATATATATATATATATATATATATATATTATATGTATAAATCTATATAAATTACATAGTATGGTGCGCATGTGCATCACTAGTTCATATGAACCAATTCACACTAGTGCACACACGCATACATATGTATTTTATATATATATATATATATATATATATATATATATATATATATATATATATATAATATTAATATTTGGTAATACTTTTAATTAATTTGCAAAATCCATGTGTATCAATATACACAAATAATTTCGACACATTTATACATCATATGTATATTTAATTAATCAACATAATTAATATCTTGTATTATATTTATTCATAATAAATAAGTACTACCATATTAATTTACCACTATAACCTTGTAGTCTTGAAATAAAACTTTCCTTATTTGGTTATCACTATAATCGCATTTTAATCCGGCTAGATGTACTTATGTGTGTGACCCGATAGGCTTCCGAATATGTTGGCCATAGACACAAAGTGCAAATTACGAAAATGCCCTTCATACCTAACGATCACGGGATAGCGTCTAGCAACACACCGTGACCCCAATCATCGGAAGAGTCAAATGCAATGACTGCTACCTTTCATGTGAAACGGTTACCGTGTAAATAGAATCATATCGCTGTAATAATATCCATACGGTCGTACGTCGAGTGTCAAACATCAACGACCGTATCTTATAATCTGGATATCATGCTCTCTCGAAATAACTCATTTACTCCCACTTTGCAAAGATTCACGAGAGTAAGACATTCCTTATAAGAAGGATCTTTCGGATATTCACCCTACTAATAGGGTACGCGATTCTCAGACGACCAAACATGTATATTCCGCATGCTTCAGTATCACACTCAATCACTACCGCATGATCGCCCCGTGGCTAGGGGAAACCTCTATAGTGTCAAAGCATGAAAATCCACACCGTGATGCCATGAAGACTCCGGTCCTAAGGATAATTACACCACCGTCACATAGTGTGACACTTAACAGTGTAAGTGGGTCAGTCTAACATACGCATTCTCTAATACACGTCCACGCATACAGTCCAAGTGTCTCTACACTTCGATAGACGAGATCTATCCACGCCGCCTTAAAGATGAAGGCCGTCTAATACGTGCTAGCTTGTTCGTACTATCAATGCCCTGTTTAATAGTACATCAGCCTAGAGACATTTAAGTATCAAACTTATTAAAGTGATTAGAGATCTCATCAACCATAATCGCCTATCATGGTTTCTCTATAACCATACAACAATTCATAATTGGTTCTTTAAAAGAACAAATATATGACAACGGAAAAGCCATTTAATATATGTACAAACATAAAGAAATAGTAGAAATGATCTGACCCGGTCGGATCCGGTCCAACCCGATTGGGTTTAGGACATTATTTCAACATTGTGAATTTAGGTCAAGCAACCAACATTCAAGGTTATACTCTACTTGATCTGAATACTAAATAGATCTGAATACTAACGATATCTTTATATCAAGAAATGTGGTTTTTCATGAGCTGGTTTTCCCATACTTAAGCAAAGATCAAGATCATGACACTAATGCTCCATGTTTACCTATGCCTTAAGATTTTGTTTTACCTAACCTCGTTGCACATAATAACCATCAAACAGATCATGAACAACAAGATCAAGATATTTAACATCAGGGGAAATCACAAGCACCTCCTCATCAGACTATTATGAGAAAAGAGAGTCTAAGCTATACCAAACTTTATGAGCCTCACAAAAATATGATCTTTCCATAGACACCATCAAAGTTCCTAAAACTTACAATCAAGCAGTTTTGCATCCTAAATGGAGAGAGGCAATGCAAAAGGAAATTGATGCACTAGAAGCTACAAAGACATAGAAAATAGTAGATCTCCCAATTGGAAAAGACCCATAGGGTGTAAGTGCGTATAAGTGAAGTATAAGGAAGATGGCTCTATAGAGAGGTATAAAACTAGGCTGGTTGCTAAAGGGTATAAACAGAACTTTGGAATAGACTATGAAGAAACTTTCTCCCCATTAGCCAAGGTCACAACCATCAGAACCCGTCATGCAGTAGCAGCAGCCAAAAACTTGTTCTTCCACCAACTTGATTTAAATAATGCCTTCTTGCATGGGGACCTTCATGAAGAGGCGTATATGAGACCACCTCAAGGCTATCAAACCAAGAAAAATCCAGTGTGCAAACTGGAGAAGTCCTTCTATGGCCTTAAACAAGCTAGTAGACAATGGAACTTTAAAATTACAAGTGCCCTAACTGATATTGAATATATGCAATCCAAAAATGACTACAGTCTATTTACAAAAGGTACTGGAGAAAATTTCATTGTAGTCTTGGTATATGTGGATGACATAGTTTTGGCAAGCAGAAATATGGACCTCATAAAAGAGATCAAGCAACATCTTTATCTCTTATTTCAGATCAAAGATATTGAGAAATCAAGTACTTTTTAGGGCTTGAAGTTTCTAAAAGTAAAGAAGGGGTTTCCATTTCTCGAAGGAAGTATGTTGTTGGTTTGTTAGAGAAATATGGCATTCTGGGTTGTAAAACTGTTGTTACTCTTATACAGACCAAGTAACCACTACAACAACGAGATTCTAAGCTTCTTCTAGATAATACCATACACAGAAGTTTGATTGGACAGTTTCTATATCTGACCATCAAGAGGCCCGATATCACATATGCGGTCAACACTCTAAGTCAGTTTCTTAATGCTCCTACTCAACATCATCTACAAAATGCCCATAGGATTCTCAGATTCATCAAACTCTCACCTAGACAAGGGTTATTATTTCTTACAGACAATAATATTTAGTTGACAGCCTTTACATATTCTGATTGGGGAGGATGTCATGACACTAGAAGATCTATTACAGGCTATTTTATGTTCCTAGGTAATGCCCTTGTGTCTTGGAAGTCCAAAAAACAACCATAAGTGGACAAAATTTCAGCAGAAGCAGAATATAGAGCTATGGCATTGGGGGTTTGTGAATTACTGTTGGAAATAAAATTTATGTTTTGATGATGATTCATCACTTAGTTTATTAATTGTTCTTAACCCCATTGATGAAGTGTCATAACTAGCTGTTATAGTGCAAAGCAAAAAGAAGTCTAGATACCAATGTATAGGATTTATTAAAGTCTGATATTTGTATAAGTTGAATCAAACAAGCACTGTAATAGTTCTTGAATCGGAATCGAGAAATGAAGAAAGCGATACTTTGACTAGCCGAGACTCTACGAGAGCCCGACAATAGAGCACACCAATGTAAGATTGAAGAAGGTAAGTTCGCCGAGAGTTCTGCACTCGGTTGACTTTTCTTGAAGAATGAAGAACTGAGGGACACAGACTCAGTTATTGAAGAATGAAGAACTGAGGGTTCAAACTCAGTTATGAATATTAAAGTCGAGATCAGTAAAGTTGGACTTGTGCAAGATTGTGATGACTGAATCGACTTTATAGATCTTGTATGAAGACCTAAGAATCATAAGGACAATGAATTCTTAGATGATAAATATTTCATGGTGTACTACGATTAAGTCAATTGTAATCGATAAAAGCGGAGTAATCGATATTTGAAGAAGAATAAAATCTCGATTATCGCTCCATGTCAAGAAGAAAACCGACAAGAAATAAACTCTGCAGAAAGCGATAAGGAAACTCGGTTTTACAAGTCAATCATCCAACAAGTGAAAGTACAATCGAACGTTATAAAGTAAGAAATCTCATTGGATGAGTCAACGACACGGCGAGAGCGGTCGAAAACATAGCCGTTACAAAGCGGGATGAATGTTAATAAACCCCTATAAATAGATTGCCTCTACAACATCAAAGAAGGAGGAGCAGAGCAGGTGTTAAGGGTGTTTTTATATGTTTTATAACGTTATATTTTATAATGATTTCCCCCATATTCATATAATTTGCATAGAAATTAAGGGTTTAATCGAATTATTGAGCAAATGAGTTTTAAAAGTCTTTAAGTGTAAACTTGAGCTAATTTCGTGACTTTATTGGTGATTATCTATGGTTTTACACTTTGCGTGTTTTTATGGTTTTGAAGGTACATTTACATGTCATGGAAAGGGATTGAAGGAGCTGAAAAGATACTTGATTGAAGGTTTAATGGAAGGAGAAAGATGCAAGTTGAGGATTGGAATGAAGATTTGAAAGCTGAACGCACGTTTGATGTTCCGTCCAGTGGACTGGCGTCCAGAAGTAGTGGACGGGCATCCAAGAGGAGCTTTTGATTCAGGATGTTCAGATTTTCAGTGGACGAGCGTCCAAAAACCTATAGGACGGGCGTCTGATCCAGCTCGGCCCGACTCGAAGTTTTTATGCAGAGTGGACTGGCGTCCAGAGGCACTGGACGGGCGTCCATGGCACCGACTCAGCGAAACCGACCTAAAAATCTATATAAGGACGCGTTATTTTCAACCCTAACCACCACAATACGATCCTGGCCGCCCCAGCCCTTTGGGGCGCCTAGCTCAGCGCTTTCCCACCATCATAAACATCTTTTATCTTCATTTTTATTTATATGATTTGTATTCCAACGATGGATAGAGGCTAAGCGTTTTGAACAAGCTTGTGAAGCCGATCGAGCAACAACTTGATTTCTTCTTTGGATTTGTTTTGTGAGTTTTATTAAAGCTTGTATTTTTATTATGCTTTTATATTGATTATGGAATTATATCGATGGATTGTTGCTTATTGATGTTTAACGTTGATGAGAATCGTTGTTAGACTTAGATCACCGTAGTAAAGATTGGACTTTTAACCTAAAAATAACGAGAGTTGATTAGGTTGAACTTCTAGGTTGCTAGATTGAGAAATCTTACACCTTGTTATGGAAGCGTTAATCTTTAAGATTGAAAGATAGAAGATTAATAGGCGAATTATCTACGAGAGTAGAAATTCATACCTTTGATAGGTGAACCACATCTTTATCAAATCTTCACTAAACGATCTAGGGTAGAAATTGAGAGTTGCGAGATAGGTGGATCATAGCTTGTTCTTCGCTAAAATTAATTGAAATCATCTTTGTGCCTTGTTCTTCGTTGTTATCTTAGAAGTTTATTTTCTTTTTAGTTTATAGATTAGAGTTATTTTTGTTCGCATAACGATCTTTCCTCGGCTTTGGGTGACAATCCTCTGTCGATTTATTTTCCGCTTTAGTTTAGGTTTAGTAATAAATAGTAGTGACAATTTTAGAAGAATTAATAAGAACTAGATTAAACAACCTCGATTCCTCGAGATCGACTCCGGTATTAATCGCTATACTACGATCCCTACACTTGGGGAATACCGGATTTATAAATTTTATTACTTGTTGTTTTGTTAGATAAAATCCGTGACAGCAGGATATTTTATAACTAGCAAGAAATTCATCAAGAAAGATCAAATTGAGGGGGAAAGACAAATTCAAAAAGAATACCTGCTGAATACTTAATTGCAAGACCAAGAAAATTTCTTCAAAGTGTTCAAGCATTCTCAGACAGATTCAAGATCTGATATTTGAAGAAATACAGAGCCGTGATTAAATTAATTATCCAGAAGAAAAGCTCAAATCACAGTTGAATCATAGTCATTGATTCAAGTTCTCAACTTTGATTTTATCAAAGGCCTAGACTGTGAAACACCAAGAAGGTGTGAAGGACAGTTGAGTGCAGTCAGGAAGACTGTGTTTGTGATGAGCTGGTGAAGAGGCAATTCTACCCTCCAAGGACCAGTGGTTCAAACAATTGAAGAGCAGCAATCCTACCTGTTCTACAAGTGTTTAGATAGTGAAGCTAGGGATTAGCCAAGGACTATCAGTTTAGGACTTTTTGTAACTGGGCCATATCAAAGAAGTTCTAGTGGAATTTTCCTCCGCATCACAGGGGAAGAGAGGACGTACAGGATTACACCACCTGAAACCTCTATAATTCTTGTCTATTTACCTTATGCATTCATTTATTCCTTTATAATGGTTTTCATATTGAAATTATAGTTACTAGTTGTTAAAGGCTAATTGTTTATCCACTGCCAGTTAACGAGACTAAATATAAGTCAGTAATAACTTATATTCAGTTGAGCTAACTGAACTCCGCACAAGTTAAAGGGACAGAACAAATCAGAATCGGTTTGAGTTTCGAGAAACTCAGTTCTGGGACTTTTCGATTCAGAGATTAGTTTTTGGTGACAAGTTTATTCACCCCTCTAAACTTGTGTTAGCCTTTCCAAGGGACCAACAATTGGTATCGAGCAAATCTTTCATTTGAAAGAAGATCCAAGTATACTTTTAAACCAACTGTTGAAAACCCTTTTCGTACTTCATTTTAATGGATACATCTAGAATTAGAAATTGGCTAAATAACCCCTCGATCGACTACTTGAGAATGTTGTTTATGATTTCCAAGATCAAGTGTTTGAAAGATTCAGTACTACAAGCTCTCACACAAATCCGGAACCTCATTTCAGTTATGATGAAGACATTGAGCTTAATGTAAACATTGACGATGAATCCAGAGGATTTCCATCCTTAAGTGATCTTTCAGAAGAAGCAGAAAGAGAATTAATACGGGTGGCTGACTCTATGGAAGAAACGCTAACCAGAGATCCATCCAGTATGGATGAGACCCTACCTACAAGCCATGGAGGAGAAAGTGATGAAGAAATCATATTGCTAGGAGCTACACAGACATTTAATGCTATCGATAAAGGGAAACAAGTTACGATCGATGATTCCTCAACATCAGTTTATCTATCAAATATCGAGGAGGTAAATGCATCTACATCTCGAATCTCTCACAATCGTCACGAACAATCAAAGAAATGAAGATTTCAATGAAACCTTGGACATACTCATAAAGCAATTAGAAATAATTCAAAAGAATTATGAAAATGTCAAAAGGAGAAAAAGTTATTGGCGAAATTTCAAGATTGAGTGCGAAATTAACCTAATCAAGACTAATAATGGAACCAAAGGGATTGGACCAATCGATAAATCAACGAACGTTGTAAACATCGATGAACTATCGATTGATCCAATCTCCAAAGTTCAATTCAAAACTGGAAAACCATTTGGAGATAGATCTCGGTTTAGGATTTGAAAATCGTGATAATTCTAAGGTAAGACCAAGATCATTGCGATAAACTTTGTAACTTATCAACCGTCAAAACTCGAAAATCGATAAAGTTATTAGAATCGATGCAGACACTCAAAGACTGACCAAAATGTACAAGTTGCTAAACGGAAAAATCATTAGTAAAATTCACCAAACCCAGATTTTCTGTAAAAACGCAGAAGCGTCGAAAGCTTGAAGAAAGCGATCCAATATCAAGAAGAAAAATCTTCAAGTCTTATCCATCTAAGGATAAAGATCATTCAAGGATCGAGAGGAAAGGAAGATTATTTCCCACTGAGATGAAGATTGGAATATACCATCACATCAGTTTCACAAATTTAAAGCTGTTATGACAAAACAAGAAAAGTTTGAAAACCGACTTCACATGATCAAAATATCAAGAAAGGTACAAAGTTGTATCATCACGAGCTAATCAGTTAGGACCCAAAAAGATATGGGTACCAAAAATTTCTCACTTTGTTTTGCAGGAGAAACACAACCAGCTGAGAACTGAAAAATGTAATTCACAAAACTGAGTTGTTTTCACAACTAAGTTTTTGAATTCAGCATGAGGACAAAACTGAGAACATACAGCTGTCACATCATAGTACCTTCTTTATTTACTTTTATCTAGCTACGGTTATCAAGAAAAGACGTGGTCCTTCTCAATCTAAACCGTTCATAATTTCCACCCATCCACTTTTTCGCGATCTCAACACATTTATGACAGGACGTTTTAAGTCCCACTCAATTCTTAACTACCCCCACTCCAAATTATAAATATCCAGAATTTTCTTTTATTAAACTCTTTACTCTTGAATTCTGAATCTACTCTCTAAATTTCAAATTTTCAAATCAATAATCAAATCCAGGAAAATGACCTTCACTCGTGTTGAACCCGGAATGATCGTATCTCTTGATCAATATATTGCGAAATATGTTGATCAAACCCTAGTTAATTCTATCACGACAAAAATTGAAAAATTAAAGATTGGAAGCGATCTTCAACATCGATCTAAAGAGTGTTTGTTTAGAAAGCATCGGAGACTTCTATCAATTTGGAAGAACGAGTTGTGGAAGGAGAAGACACACATGACTTCTTCATCACCTCACATCATTAATAAAGAAATCAAAGTCACTGAAGAATTAATTGCAGAAATCTTTGGGTTTGACAAATCCAGAGGATCAGCAGCCATTAAGTTAACTAAAGAACAAAAAGAGAAGTTATGGAAAGATATAGCAATTGATGGTGAGAAATCTTGTCCTATGACATGGGAGCACAAGCCTACTCAAGCCAGAGTTCAATTTTCTCTCGAAGTTGCTGGCAAATTGCATAATCGGGAATGCTGGAAACTTCAGCAATTTATCTGGAGCAAAACTTGATTTGCTTTATATAATCTGGTTTGAAAAGGATTTCAATTGGACAAGGTATCTATTCGATCAATTGATAGCACAATCAATTGATGTACCCAAAAAGAAGACCGACGTGAGGACAGGAAGATTTTACCACAAGAAAACTCTAGCATTAGTAGTCCAAAGGATACTCGATCATTTTGGAATTGCTAAGAGGAAAGAAACACGTGTTGCTGATGGAAAGATTGGTATTAAGGAAGAAAAGCCAAGAAAAAGGAAATTTGAGAAAGCGAGATCGAACTCAAAAGAAAAGAAGCGAGGAAATCAAAAGCACTGAATCGGAGATGAAGTGTTAGCACAAATTGAAGACTTGAAAAGAAGAAAAGCGATTGGAAGAAAGCGAAAAAGGCGTGGCGAGAAATCAATAGATATGTCATCAACTCAAGAAGCTAGAACTAAAGTTCTTCGACAAATCAAGACTCAAGTGCAAAGCGAGATTAATCTTACCTAATCCATTCCAACCTTGGTAAGCGAGGTCTTACCAATTCAAGAAGAAGCCGTACAAGAAATGGAAACATTGAAAGAAGCGAAGTTATCAACAGTGGGATGATCGCTGAATCATCTTTGCAGAAAGAAGTTTGTAACCAGGGGAACAAACCCGAGAGGCGATCACGATAATGAAGAATCAGATAATGATGAAAGATCGATTGATGAAACAACATTGAACATGCTTATGTTGCTTTCAAAGTCCAAGTCTACTCTCAAAATCTGTTCCCGACTTGGAACAGGAGGAAGCTGATAAAGAACTTACGACTCCTCAAATCAAGAAGAAAAGGAGGTTTGAAGCAATAATCGATTCAACCAAGTTTATTCAATTGGATAAACAAGTTCATGAAAAGTTGAACCAATTGAACACACAACGGAAAAAGTTCCAATTGTTGAATTAGAACTGAGCAAAGCGAAAAACAAGTCATGAAAAAGAAGCAAGTGAAAAGTTTTACAAAACCGAGCCGATAATCTCGGCTTTTGAGATTGAAAAGGGACATCGGTTGTCACGACTCTTCTTGAGGAGAAACCGTGAGAACAAATCTTATGCAAACCGATGATCCCATGGAAATTGAAGTTTCTACTCAAGGAGAAGATCATGAGATCTCAAGGGATTCAAGACACCTCACACCATTCAAACCTCCATCCGCGCTCATACAGAACTATTGAAAGCGATTATGAGCGATTGCAAAGATACGAACACGGAAGTTCGGTTCCATAAATGATCGAGAGAAGTCAAGATGCAGAAATGGAGATCATTGAAAAATGGGTATTCGATCTATACAACATCACAAGCTTAATGGAGATAATCGATACGAAGAATTCCTAAATCAAGGGTATGCATTAATCGAAGCTTGATTATTGGAAGGAAGACTTAGCCGGTGGAAGCTCTAAGAAAATGATGATGATCTTGAGGAAGATCCTGATCTACAAAAAGGATTCTTGCCTCTATACAAGAAAAGAAAGCGCAATGTAAGCGAAATCATCGATGAAGACTCAGCGATTACGGTGGAAGCAGTAGAAGCTCAAGTTCTGAAAACTTATCTGAAAATCAGTCGGACAAGGAAGCACAAGAAGGTTATCAGTCTCCCACTGATAAATCCACACTTGAAATAGCAAGATCATTGGCAGACATACCTGGAGAAGAATCAGATGATGAACTGGAAGTACATTTGTCACCAGCAAAAGTTATTGATTCATCAAGACTGGAGGAAACTGAGAAACAGTCGGAAGAAGAAAGACAATCAGCTGAATGTAGAGAGAAATTGAAGGAAATCGTTCTCTCACCTCTAAAGCAAACTAATCTACCAGATGCTGAAACAAGCAAGTCAAAGGAACAACAAGGAAGAAGTTCACAAGATGTTCCCACTCAAATTGATCTCATCAGATATTATCACAATGAGATACTCAGAATTCAAAAGGATGACATGAGCTTATTCGGAAAAGTTTTAAAATCTTTAGAAGCCAGTCAAGATGAACGATCCAAACTTGAAAAGAAGATGGATACTGTGAATGACAATTGTCAAACTACTCTGCTTGAGATTCGGAAAACAACCACTGAACATGTCACGAAGAAAAATGAAACTCAAGACAGAGATAGGAAGGCATTCTCAAGAATCTAGTGGATGAGAATGTTCTTAATGGAACAGGCTTAAAGGACTCGGTTGTGGCTCAAACCATATTGGCATCAACTCAACAAACATTGAATGCTTACATCAAAAGCCTGATTAATAAAGATGATGTCAATAAGGGGGAAAGTCTGGACATCTTAAAAGACCATGCAGCTGAAATGCCACAAGCTCTCACAAATGTTGATGATAAGTTGAGTGAACTGAAGAAAGCAAGAGGAGATTTTACTGATGATGAGATGAAACTAATTGCTAAATACTCAGAACTAACTGACAAAAGAGTTGGTCTGGATTCTCGTCTCTACAATTTGTTCAAAGACTTACCAGAGGAAGAAGGAGTATCAAAGGAAGAATCTCTTGAAACTTTTCTACACATGCAAAAGATACTTGTGTACTATTGGAATAAACTGAAGAAATGGGAAGCAGATGGTACATTAGATAAAGTTTCAGAGAAAGTTGAAAAGACTGAACCTGAATTTATTCAAACTCTACTCAGAACGGCCACCAATGAAAGACTAAGGACATCAGTTTTCACATTTGCCACTCTATTCAAAAGCAAATTCTTCAAGAAAAATAATTTATCTCAGTCATGGAACATTTGGGCAAGCATTCATGGAATTGAACATTCGGCCACGAATGAGGAAATGAGAATTGTTGCAGAGAACTATGATAATCAACCAGGACATTAAAATTAGTTGTTTTACTTATGTTGTATTCTAACCTTGTAACTCAGCTATCAAATAAAGTTTCAGTTTCTCAGTTCATGGTGTTGCTTATTATATTTTATCTTTTATCTTTTTGCATTGCTTTTAAGGAGGGTATTGACATCATCAAAAAGGGGGAAATTGTTGGAAATAAAATTTATGTTTTGATGATGATTCATCACTTAGTTTATTAATTGTTCTTAACCCTATTGATGAAGTGTCATAACTAGCTGTTATAGTGCAAAGCAAAAAGAAGTCTAGATACCAATGTATAGGATTTATTAAAGTCTGATATTTGTATAAGTTGAATCAGACAAGCACTGTAATAGTTCTTGAATCGGAACTGAGAAATGAAGAAGCGATACTTTGACTAGCCGAGACTCTACGAGCCCGACAATAGAGCACACCAATGTAAGATTGAAGAAGGTAAGTTATTTGAGAGTTCTGAGACTCGGTTGACTTATCTTGAAGAATGAAGAACTGAGGGACACAGACTCAGTTATTGAAGAATGAAGAACTGAGGGTTCAAACTCAGTTATGAAGATTAAAGTCGAGACTGTAAAGTTGGACTTCAGGCAAGATTGTGATGACCTGAACTGACTTTATAGATCTTGTATGAAGACTTAAGAATCATAAGGACAATGAATTCTTAGATGATAAATATTTCATGGTGTACTACTGATTAAGTCAATTGTAATCGAGATAAAAGCGAGATCTCGATATTTGAAGAATAAAATCTCGATTAATCGCTCCATGTCAAGAAGAAAACTCGACAAGAAATAAACTCTGCGAAAGCGATAAGGAAACTCGGTTTTAAAAGTCAATCATCCAACAAGCGTAAAGTACAATCGAGCGTTATAAAGTAAGAAATCTCATTGGATGAGTCAACGACACAGCGAGAGCGGTCGAGAAAACATAGCCGTTACAAAGCGGGATGAATGTTAATAAACCCCTATAAATAGATTACCTCTACAACATCAAAGAAGGAGGAGCAGAGCAGGATAGTTTATAACTAGCAAGAAATTCATCAAGAAAGATCAAATTGAGGGGGAAATCCAAATTCAAAAAGAATACCTGCTGAATACTTAATTGCAAGACCAAGAAAATTTCTTCAAAGTGTTCAAGCATTCTCGAGATGATTCAAGATCGATATTTGAAGAAATACAGAGCCGTGATTAAATTAATTATCCGGAAGAAAAGCTCAAATCACGGTTGAATCATAGTCATTGATTCAAGTTCTCAACTTTGATTTTATCAAAGGCCTAGATCGTGAAACACCAATAAGGTGTGAAGGGCAGATTGAGTGCGATCGGGAAGACTGTGTTTGTGATGAAAGTGGTGAAGAGGCAATTCTACCCTCCAAGGACCGAGTGGTTCAAACAATTGAAGAGCAACAATCCTACCTGTTCTACAAGTGTTTAGATAGTGAAGCTAAAGGGATTAGCCAAGGACTATCAAAGTTAGGACTTTTTGTAATCGGGCCATATCAAAGAAGTTCTAGTGGAATTTTCCTCCGCATCACAGGGGAAGAGAGGACGACAGATTACACCACCACGGAACCTCTATAATTCTTGTCTATTTACCTTATGCATTCATTTATTCCCTTATAATGGTTTTCATATTGAAATTATAGTTACTAGTTGTTAAAGGCTAATTTTTTATCTCTTTGCGATTAACGAGACTAAATATAAGTCAGTAATAACTTATATTCAGTTGAGCTAACTGAACTCCGCACAAGTTAAAGGGACAGGAACAAACTGTAAATCAGTTTGAGTTTCAGAGAAACTTAGTTCCTGGGACTTTTCCAGTTCAGGATTAGTTTTTGGTGACAAGTTTATTCACCCCCCCTCTAAACTTGTGTTAGCCTTTCCAAGGGACCAACAATTACAATGGTTGTTATACATTCTGGCAAATTTGTAGGTCCATATTCCAGGACATGTTCTCATGTTTTGTGACAATATCAGTGCAATGCACATTGCACAAAACCCAGTGTTCCATGAAAGAACTTAACACATAGAGTTGGATTGTCATATTGACCAAGTTGCTGACATTCTAACTAAAGCACTTGATGCACATGTTTCCAACAATATCAAGCAGAGGATAAGGTTGTCTAACATCTATTCCACAGAAAGCTCAGCAGCTCATTCAGCAGCATCAACTTGTGCAATACTAAGCTTGAGGGAGGGTGTTGAGGTCATTTATCAGCAGCTCATTCAGTAGTACAAGTTCTGAGCTGATGTAATCTTGTAGTTAGTTAGGTTTTCTGTTATAGTTAGTTTTTCAGTTAGTAGCAGTTAGTTGTATATAAGGCTCAAGTTAGGCATTCTGTAATCTATGTTTTGAGAAACAAAATTATACTTTTCTTCAGTTGAGATTGAGGCATTATTCTCTTCTTTGTTTTGCAGTTCTTGCTGCAAGTCTTCTTCAATTCCTCTTTTGTGTTCTTGTTACTTTCTAATACGAATTCTAAGAATCCGAACTTAGAATTCTACAAAGTATAAGCTCATCATGAATGAAGGGTGACATAACTCACTTGAAGTGAAAATAAGGTACCGGAGATTGTAGTCATTTTGTTGTATGTTACTTCATATTTTATCCGATGTATATTTTGTCATGGACATTTAATGTATTGTTGGATAATTTTATAAGATGATAATATTGGAGAATATATATATAATATTGGAACCAAATCTGGGCAGTACTGCAAATCTATAGGTTTATGGTAATCAAGGCACATTTTTTATATTCGAGATGCATTGATTTACAACTTGTATTTTATAACTCGAATTTTTTTACGACGTGCACTTCATACGTCGTTAAATTTTACGACGTGCAAAATGCACATCATAAAAACACGAATTAGTACTTTTCAACGTGCAAAAGCGCGTTGTAAATCTCAGTTGGCAGGAAGCACTTTATGACGTGCTCAAGGCCGGCTCTCGTATGTTTTGGGCTTAAGACCAATCTCCGAATTGGGCCTTTTAGTTAAAGTTAATTTTTTTAAAAACATACTTATCGCGTTTTTAACATCCGTAAATACAAAATTTAATTTATTGATAGCCTCAAAACATGCTTACAAAGTAGTCTTTGTAATTTCTATGGTTTTCCAAACAAAAAATAGAAAAAACTTGTTTGTATATCTATTTTCTTTTTGCCAAGGAAATTTTTTTATTGGGACCTTGGTCAATTGGAGTAAAAAAAAATTTGGGCCTTTATAAAAAAAAACATATTATATTAGCTTGGATCGGATTGAATCTACATGATTTTTATTTCTTTTAGCGAAACATGTACCGTTGGGCCTGTTGGAAGTAGTGCCCGAAAGACAATTTCTGATTGTTTTTATGATTAATAAATGACAGATTTATTCTCATCTTATTATTTGCTTCGTGCTATATTTAATACACTGCTGAAAACCCCAAAGTCGTATCATATGTAGCCGTATAACTTAGTGTGTGTCACACATGAGGATTAAGTTTATGGTGATACACTTGAACTATTAGTCCATGGTGAACTTAATCAAAGTATGGGGTCTATTGATTAAACCACCATTAATGCACCCAGAACACTTTATGGTGTGACCGTCTTATCCGGACCATTGACATTGGTTGTCTAATTGGGGCATTTATATATTATGAGAGTCATATAGGACTGGACCGATTTAATCTGCGTTTTTCATATATTTCCGTGATTGAGAAATCTTATTGAATCACAAGATGATCATATATGGATTAACCTTAATCCTGAAGTGATTACAGACTCCTACTTGTTTCAGGATAGGGTTTGATGTGTTCGTTAAGGATCGCTAAGAGGCGCGGTCTAAATCACTTTCACGTTGGCACTATTCTGGAATGAGTGAGAAGTGTGTGTCTCACAGATATGGAATCCATTCCTTCATGTGGGAAGTAGAAAGACAATCCCCTTATTTGTTAATTCTAGAAACTGATCGATCCACGGAGTTCGTATTGGTTATGAACTAATTGATCACTAGTGGGTTAATGGTAAATAAGGATAAGATGTATTGAAAAGGTTTACGGAAATAATCCCGCTTCATTACGGATAGTCTATGGAGGGTTAGTTTGTATGTAATTATTATATCAATGGACACTTATCAACTCGACGTTTTGAGAATAAGTTATATCTATAATCGATAGAGTTCAGTTTCAGATTTATGGTGGCGTAATTCCGGAATTAATGAGTTGAGTAGAAATATTCTGTTCGATAAATATTTTATTCAATTTATTGTAGCTACTGGTTATAGGTCCATGGTCCCCGGGTTGGCTCCTAACACGCGAGTGTTTTCTCGTTTTATGAAACCTCGAGAATAAATTAAATAGTTGGTCTATTTAATGAATATGCAATATTATTTATTTGGTAAATAATATGTAAAATAGAAAAGACATTTTCTATTAAATTGATGATGTAAATGGCGCCACTTTTGTGGATAAATTAGGAGAAGAAATTTTCCTAGATTATGTCACTTGTGTGTAATTAATTAATTATCTATTTGTTGGATAATTATTGGATGTTGGACTTATTTTAAGTTTTAATGATGAGTGCCAGACTAGCTGTTATAGAGCAAAGGCAAAAAAATGTCTAGATCAAATGTATAGGTTTATTAGAGTTTGATTTTTGTATAGGTTTGATCAAACAAGCATTGTAATTAGGTCGGTGACTTTATCATTGAGACACATCTAGGTCGATAAGGTAACTAGGTCAGTAGACTAGTTAGGAAACTCTTGAAGATCGAAGGCGAGGTTCAAACTCAGTTATTGAAGGCTAAGGGATCAAACTTAGTGTTTAAAGTCAGGGATATGGAATCGGAATTTAGGGGAGTCTGTGATGACCTAAACTGATTCCATATACCTTGTGTACAAGGTCTAAGTTCCATAAGTTAAGTGGTGATTGGAACTTGGTTATGTTCAAGATGGTGTACTCTAACTTCTCAATCAAAAGTTAGATAGAAGACAGTCAGCTGAAGTGTTTTATAAACACAGCAAACTTAAAACAGTTGACTGACATGAACTTCAGCAGACTAATATACACAAATATCTGTAGAGTATAAATCTCGATTCAATCAAGGATCACATTGGATGATTACAAGGATAAGGATGGATTACAAGTCTTGATTTTGTCAACAAATCAATGGTCAAGATTAAAAGAACGTTGGAAAGATTCAGAGGATTAACCAATGGACACAAGTCAAAGGGTGGACAGACAAAAAGCGTCAAAAGTAACTCGACAGTTGTCGATTACTATATCTGAGGACGAAAGCAAGTCAAGATGGGGACAAATCTGAAACGGCTATGTTTGAATTTCAAACATTAGTCACAGGATACTCACCTATAAATAGAAGACTCCTAATTCAGATACAAGTGATGAAAAATAACAATATATTTTAAGCTATCAAGTTTCTTATCAAGAAATCACCCTGATGACTTACACAGAACTTAAAGCTACTGATCCAGAAAACTCTTCAAGTGTAATCTGCTATCAAGTTACATCAAGTTTACCCACTTGAAGATATTAAGCTGCTGATCATTTCATCCTGATCAAGCTGCTGAAAGCTGAATCACTTACTTGATTCAAACTTTCCTTTACAAGAAACCTGCTAAAGACAGAGAAGCACTTAGGTGTCAAAAACTGTTGTTTGTGGTGGAGCTGGTGAAGAGGCAATCCTACCCTTCAAGGACCAGTGGAATACTTTGGAGCAGCAATTCTACCTGTTTCAAATATTCAGTTTGTGAAGCCATAGTTATTGGTGAAGGACAGACAACTTAGGGATTTTTGTAACTGTAACCTCAAAGATCTCTAGTGAATTTCCTCCAACATCATAGGAGAAGAGTGGACTAACAGGATTACACCACCTGGAACCACTATCAAAACTTGCCTACTTATTTTCTGCATTTACTTTGTGCATTTTGTATACTAATCACATCAACCTACTGAAACTATCAACTGAATCACACACTCACACTATTAAGTATCTAATACTTAGTATCATATTTAAACAACAAGTAATAAGGCTTAATTTGAATATATTCCGCTGCAACAAATCCAGCAAATCAAGAGTCGTGAGACTTACGAGTGGTCAAGATACTCTTGAGCAAGCGGCCAAGAAAGCATGACCTTGTTGAGTTTGTTAACTCCAAAAGTTTTAAGTGTTAAGTTTATTCCCCCTCTAAACTTAACCAAAGAATTTTCAAGGGACCAACAATGGAAAAATAAGAGATTGATTTTTTGGAAATTATCTCTTATCTTTTGTCAAATATCTTTTCCTTGTAGGATTAGGTAATTGTGGTGTGAAAAGGATAACTCTCTTGACTAGTTATTTTCCTATGTAAAAAGAGTTCCTCCTAGCACAAAACACACACATAATTTCGCCACTTACAAATTAAAAGGGAAGAAAAATTAGTTTATTGCCTTAGTCATTAAGAGAGAAAAACCTAGTGCATATTCGAGAAGGTTCTACGGTGAGGATCGACGTCCACCAGTCGTCGCTAGGAGATACAATCCGAAGGACTACGGCTTCTCCCTTTGGTCGACTATTTCTTCCTTTCCGTTGAGGTAAATATTCAACCTTCTCATAGTTAGATTAATTGTTTATACGAATCGAATCGTGATAAAATCACCTGTGAATTTATTCGTAGCTTCCGCTGTGCTAGATCGAGTGTCTCGATCGGTGCTGAGAATCAGATCTGGCGATCCAATTATGGATCGGATCCAGATTTGGGTTTCTGTATATCCAGCATATGGTATCAGAGCCAGGTCAAAGCGATTTTGCGATCTTGATTGCATAATTAATTAATAAGGAGTGGAATAGAATAAAATTGCATCTTTTAATTTATTTATGCGATTGAATGTTTTGGTTGACGAGATGGATTGGGGTTGGTACATGTTTACCGTTAGATCTATTGTAAACCCGTTTTTTTTGGGTATAGGATATCATGTAATTTATTTTTGCAATTTAATTTTCTGCAATTCTTTTATTTCGGCCAAGTGATTTTTTAAATAAATTCAGATGAAGACATGAAGAGTAAAATCCGCAGCATAGTGGTCAAGCACAATTTCAATTGTATGAAGACCCGAGTTCAAATCCCTTTGGCTGTATCAAATTTCCAATTTTTTAAATTTTTTTTCCCTCGTAATTTTTTTTCTGTTCGTAAAAAAAAGCGAAAACAAATAAAAGGGGAGCGGTGAATCGAACTCGGGTGGTGATGAAGGAAGAAGGAGCTTCAACCAACTCAGCTATAAGGGTTTTTATTAAAGATCTGGAGCAGAAAATTCTTATACCCGTCGGCGGCTGCACAATAATTTAGGGTTTATTTGTTTATTTTATAGATTAGATACGGAGGTACCAACGGTCCATCTCAAAGTGGTTTATTTTTTGCATTTATTTTCTTGTATGATTATTTATGTAATATAACCATGTAATGCATCATATTAATGAATTCTACTCCTAGCATATGAATACATGTAGAAAATTAATATTGACATTAATTAAAGGATATCGGGATATAAAATTCACATGATAAACTTAATTTATGGATCTAAAATTCTTTGAGGACTTAATTATGTAGTGTCTACATAAATAGAATTTTAATAATTAAAATTTTGGAAAATCGTGAAAAGATTGGACACTAACTAGATGGTATTTGGAACTGATAAGTTGGTGATTGCTTTTCATGATTTATTGCTTTCGATTATTGAAAAATTCTAAGATCCTAAATTTTTATCATTACAATATTAGGACTATAAAATTCTTTGGCGAATTTTAATTCTGTAGTGTCTAAACAAGAGATTTCTAAATAATCGATAAATTGGAAGATCATGTATATAGTGTCACTAGTTAGACGGTATTTGGAACCAATAAACTAGTGGGAGCTTTAAATTTGTGATTAATTATTTTTCGATTTGGTGGGAAATTCATAAGTCCTAATATATTAGGATTATAAAATTCATGGTGAATTTTAATTGTGTAGTGTCTACACAAAGATTTTATAAATCCGAGAAATTGGAAAGTCGTGAATAAGTGACACTAGTTAGACGGTATTTAGAACCGATGAACTAGTGGGAGGATTAATTTAAATATTCATGATTTATTGTTTTTCAGATTGTAAATAAATTCTAAAAGACTACCTAATTTTCAAAATAACGAGGGGGAGCGGGGAAGGTGACAACCGACCCCACGGCCTCTACTGTTGACACAAGAAAGTGAGAGAATGGTGATGCCTCGTGCTGCTTTGATTTCGGCCCCATAAGGATGGCCTTCACCGCTATCAAAATGCATGGCTTGGTCTCCGAAAGGATAGGATTTTGGGTACTCGTCGGGTCACTGACCGACCCTAAGGCAGCATACTCGGGGCGTACTTTGAGATCTGAAAGAATATGTCACACACACAAGGATATTTCTGGAAATATCTTGGTTGAAAAAGGAAGGTAATCAACAATTAAATAGGAGATGTCCGATTCTCAGTTATTTGTTGAGAGAGATTGTCTCAATTTAACCGTCACCTCTTTGACCTACCCGTCGGCGGCACTGAGGTGTGAGATTAAATCCTTGGAATGGTAGGATAAACTGCATGCATGACATCATGTTTATAACTCCTAAAATCATTATTAGTTGTGGTGTATGATTTGATTTATAATTCTGTCATAATTTATTTTTGCAACTACATATCATCTCAAGGTATCTAAACTGCTAAACACGATAAATTGACTAATGATGACTTCGTAAAAGTGGAAAAGTAACAAGAACGTTGAACTCAATAATCGAGAATGCAAATTAATTTTTCAGAAGAGGATGTTCCTCTTAAGCCTTCAAACTTAAGTGACATTGATAAGTGTGTCACTGCTATCACTCCTGTCGAATGAGAGACAAAACAAAATTAGTTCAAAAATGACGAGAATGATTTGGTATCAGTCTCACTAGATATCCTGTTAAGGGTGATTTTATACGTTTTATAAGGATATATTTTGTAACAATTCTCTCCATATTCGTATGTTTCTCATAGAAATCGAGCTTTATATTGAAATATTGAGCAAATGGGTTTTAAAAGTCTTTAAGTGTAAACTTGAGCTAATTTCGTGATTTTATTGGTAGTTATCTATGGTTTTACACTTTGCGTGTTCTTATGGTTTTGAAGGTACATTTACATGTCATGGAGAGGGATGAAAGGAGCTTAAAAGATGTTCAAGTGAGGATTTGCATGGAAGGAAAGAGACAGAGATGAAGTTAGAATGAAGATCAAGATGAATTTGGAAGAAAAAGGTATTGAACGAGCGTCCATGTCCCGTCGATGCTGGATCAAGGCGTCATTATATTGGATCAAGCGCCCGAGGAGAGGAAATTTGATCTGAGAGAGTTTGGACGCAGCCTGGACGGACGTCTGAAGGAAGTCCAGAAGAATGGACGAGCGTCCAGGAAGACCAGACGGGCATCCACGGCCGACTTAGCCCTGGCCGACTTAAAACCCAATAAATATCAGCTGCGCCCCAACCCTAATGACATCAGATTTACACACATTATTGACTCTTATTGATACATACTCATTTAGAGAAACCCTAGAGGCCCTCACCCCTTTGGGGAGGTGGGGCCATGGATTAGTTAGGTTTTTATTTTCGTTTTCTATTCTTGTTCGATTCATGGTTACTTTTCAGCAGCGTTTTTGATTTCTCTTTTGGATATTTTGTGAGTTTAATTTAAAGTTTGTTTCTTTCCTTTGTTTATTTGTTTATGCAATCGATATCGGAATATGTATTGCTATTTGATGTTTACCGTATGATGGAAATCGGTGTAAACCTTAGATCACCATAGGAAAGATTAGACTTTTAACCTTGACATAACGGAAGTTGATAGGTTAGATTTCTAGGTTGTTAGATCTAATAAATCTTGCACCTTGTTTTGAGAGCGTTAATCTCTATAGATCGGAAGATGATGAGATTGATAGACGGATTACTTACGGAAGTAGGAATTCATACCTTTGATTAGGTGAACCACAACTTTGATTGAATCATCATAAGATAATCTAGGGAAGAATTAAGGGTTGCGGGATGGTGGATCATGTTTGTTCTATGTTGATTTGCTTCAGTCATTATCATGATAGTTAGTTTTATTGTTTTCTTAGTTGTAGTTTTATTTTATTTGCTTTTGTTCGCAACGACATTTTCCTGGCTTTGGACTGACAATCCTCTGTCCAGTTTATTCTCCGTTTTAGTTTAGGTTTAATAATAATCGTAACAACTTTAGGAAAATTAATGAACTAGATACCCCGATTCCCTGTGACCGACTCCGGTATTAATCGCTATGCTACGATCCCTACATTTGGGTAATACCGGATTTATAAATTTTATTACTTGTTTGCTTTGTTAGATAAAATCTGTGACAAGTTTTTGGCGCCGTTGCCGGGAATCAAAAGCGGTTGTCGATTCATTATTAATTTTTCTAAAGTTGTTATGTTTTGTTTTTCGTAGGTAGTTTGTGTTATCTAGTGATTATTAATTTTTCATAGGTTTGTGTTTAGGTTCCAATTAGGGTTTTGTTTAGTTTTCGTGTTTTGTTTGGACTGCTTTTGTGTTTAGCGGCGTTTATGTGCTTGATTTGAACGTAAACGGGCGCCTCTGAGCTATTGGACGCCCGTCCGTCCAAATCGATAGTCTCGCTTGTGTTTTGCCCAGTGCGCAGACGAAAGCGCCCGAGAACTTGACGCGCCCGTCTCGTTTCTTTCTCGAGCAGACGTCCGTCCAGTAACTTGGACGCCCGTCTGGCCTGTCTGTCACCAGGTTTTTTTATTTATTTTTGTTTTAGGTAGATATCTTGGTTTAGGGTTTCTGTTTTTCGTAGGTAGGTTTCGTAGGTAGGTTTCGTAGGTAGGTTTTACGAGGTTGAATCATCGACTCCACGCTTTTCGCGGTCAAATTTTTGGATAAAAGGATCGTTTAGCACTCGTTAGTATTTTGGCCGTAACTTTCGCTCGAGTGTCCGTTTGGAACGCAGGACCCCAATTCGGAAAGCTCGTTCCGACGCCGACGACGTGGTGAACAGCCGTAGGCCGTTTGACACCGTTTTCGAGGTCAAAATCCACTGTTTTCCCTTCCATTTTGGGCTCAGAAGATTTCAACACGTTTTTTTTTAGTGTTTTCCGTTTTTCTGTTTTAATTTTTTCGTAGTTTTGGTTTAGGTTTCTGTTTCCGTATCTTTTTAGGTAGTTTTCAATAAAAGTAGCGTTAAATAAATTGAGAGTTTTTTTTATTTTTGCCGTGTTTCGATGACCGTTGGGTTAAGAATGTGCAAAAAGTTTTTTTTAACTCAATTTATGAAACGTGAATTTAGGTTTCATAGTTTTGTTTTCAATAAACACTAGGGTTTCTGTTTTAATGATATGATATTAGGTTACTTCTGGGGTTGCCGCTGTCTTCTGATAAAGGTCGAGTCTGCTGTGCTTTTCTGCTGAGTTAAACGGGCGTCCATAGTAAGTGAACGCCCGTCCGTCCTAATTATGCTTAAACGTCCGTCTGTCTTGCCTGAACGTCCGTCCAGTCTGTCAGTTTTTTGTGAATAGATTTTATCTTGATACTTACGTCTATTATTTGACATGGTTGTTCCTATGTGAGCTTCTGTGGCTAGTTATTTTTACGTAGATGTTCTGAACTTGCATGTTTACATCTTTCCATCTACGAATCCATGTTAAATAATTGATTAATTTTTATATACATGCTTCATTAATTGACATGGATGCTTTATTGTGAGCCTCTGTGGCTGTTGTATATATGCGTAGATGTCCTGTTCTTTCACCGTTATGGTTCTCTGTCCATCTATTGCAATCCATGTTGAGTTATTCACCTAGCTAGATGTGATTCTAATATGACTTATGTTGTTCCTGTTGTCGTCTATCTAGGGTGTTAGGATTCATCCATGCATGTTATAGTTACTATCGGTTCTCGTATGCTATAACTGTTCTTATTGTTATTTAGTAGCTAATGTCGGTTTCCGTATGCTACATATCGTTGTGATGAATCTTGTCAGCTTTGAGACCTATGTGCTTTCTTGTTATTTTTGTAGCTCATATGGGTAGCTACTGTCGGTTTTCCGTATGCTACCATGTCTTCTTATGAGTTATATCTGTTTAGTACAGCTAACTGTTGGTTTTCCATAATGCTATCACCTTTGATGAGTCTTAAGGCGCGTCTACACTGCATATAATGAATAGTACTATCGTTTATCGTAAACTATCATTATTTGGTAGACGTTTATGATATACCTGTCATGTTGCAAATGAGTGGGCTAGTTTTCTTTCTTTTATTTTCTTTTATTTTTGCATATCATTTAGTTGCATGTCATCTAGTTGCATTGTTTTTCTATTTTTCTTTTATTTTTCTTGAGGGTAGTTACTGTCGGCTTGCCGTACGCTACCACTTTATCATGTAGATTGCATTGTAATCTTTTTCATGTAGTTGCACCTAGCCCTACTGTTTTGTAATGTTCCTTGTATAATTTCCATCTTTATATGGGCTTAATTTGAAAAATCTCTATGACTTCTTTCCCATGTCTATTCCTCTATCATTATTAGTTGGAGTTTGATGTTTCTGTTTGCACATGTGGTCTATATTATTCTACAAGCTTCTGTGGCTTTATTTCTTTTTGTGCTTATATCAAACTTCCGTTCAGTTGTGTTTAGACGCTTAGATGTTCAGTACTTTTCCTGTTTGATTTTTCCATCCAAGCGATTCTATTTTGTGCTTTATATGTTAGATTTCCCCGTGTCCCCGAGATACTTTCTTGTTTTTCAAGTGTGCAGGTTATTTTCGATGGCGTTTGTGCACGGTTTACTACTTTATATGCAAGTATTTATGGATCTGACCTCGGACCTCATTTCCAGACTTGCTACATTCGGAATACAATCAGCTAAGTTCTTTTATCTTTTCTTTAATTCTGCACAACATGAGGACATGTTGTAATTTAAGTGTGGGGGAGGGGAATGGTTTGGTGTATCTACATATCGTTTTCTTAATTCGTTATATTTCTATGAAAAAGTGCTGAATTTTAAAATTTTTGTTTGTTTTGTCCCAAGTGAGCAAAGGCATATCTTTATTTGAGTTTTTATATCATTGGTGCGTTATTTTGCATATTTAGTAAATTTAGATGTTTCACCCAACACTATTTTTCGAGTGCCATAGTAAATGATGAGCTATATTTTAGAGCTGTGCCCATTTGATTAGAGATTTTTGATGATTATCGCATGATTCTTTGCTTACATACGAATTTTGAAAATTTTAATAGGTTGTGTTTAGAATTAAAGTATGATATACTGTGAATATCTAAATGTTTGAATGTTATAGAGAGGATATAATTTAAGGTTTGTATACCAATCTAAGATGAATAATATGAATAAGATATATATATATATATATATATATATATATATATATATATATATATATATATATATATATAAGTGTCGGAAGTAGCGCCAATGATTTGAGTGCGGTAGGGCATTATCACG
Organism: Gentiana macrophylla; assembly: GCA_026214975.1. NCBI lineage: Eukaryota > Viridiplantae > Streptophyta > Magnoliopsida > Gentianales > Gentianaceae > Gentiana > Gentiana macrophylla. Next base: position 26,005,594 of record CM047808.1, read on the forward strand.
AAATGTCCTATACCACTATGAGGCTCAATAGCTCCCGACGCTCGATGATAGTAGTCCACTAGGGTGTTATCACTAAACGTCCTATTCTTTGGGAATGAGGGCATATATGCTATATATGTGGAATTAAGTTAATCTTAAAGAAAAATTTAGTGAATGGTAATGTGAAAAGATGGGTGAGAACCGTAGTTATCTTCTGACTATCCCCAGTATAAACTGAAATATATGTTGTAGGGATTATCCTCTGAGTATGTCGGAAAGATCCTAAGCGCATTTTATTATCCTTTTCGGAATATGTATGTTTTGTGAGGTGCATGTTATAATCGTTTTTATATTTCTGATCTAAATGGGATGTTGGCTAGTTTTGCTTGAATCAATTTCAAGTGTGGATTTAGTGGAAATTTGTTATGGCTATGCACACACACTTGGGTGAACCTCTAAACTATTGAATATGCTTTATGGTTGCATAAATGTTTATATGTCTCGAGTCTTGATTTTGTTTTGTCTTGCTCGGGGAGGAGCAAGGTTTAAGTGTGGGGAGTTGTTAAGGGTGATTTTATACGTTTTATAAGGATATATTTTGTAACAATTCTCTCCATATTCGTATGTTTCTCATAGAAATCGAGCTTTATATTGAAATATTGAGCAAATGGGTTTTAAAAGTCTTTAAGTGTAAACTTGAGCTAATTTCGTGATTTTATTGGTAGTTATCTATGGTTTTACACTTTGCGTGTTCTTATGGTTTGTAAGGTACATTTACATGTCATGGAGAGGGATGAAAGGAGCTTAAAAGATGTTCAAGTGAGGATTTGCATGGAAGGAAAGAGACAGAGATGAAGTTAGAATGAAGATCAAGATGAATTTGGAAGAAAAAGGTATTGAACGACCGTCCAAGTCCCGTCCAGTCTGGACTGGCGTCCAGGAGAGGAAATTTGATACAGAGAGTTTGGACACAGCCTGGACGGACGTCTGAAGGAAGTCCAGAAGAATGGACGAGCGTCCAGGAAGACCAGACGGGCGTCCACGGCCGACTTAGCCCTGGCCGACTTAAAACCCTATAAATATCAGCTGCGCCCCAACCCTAATGACATCAGATTTACACACATTATTGACTCTTATTGATACATACTCATTAGAGAAAAACCCTAGGAGGCCCCAGCCCCCTTTGGGGAGGCTGGGGTTGCGGATTAGTTAGGTTTTTATTTTCGTTTTCTATTCTTGTTCGATTCATGGTGCTGTCCTTCAAGCTGTGAACTGGAGCATCCATGGTTACTTTTCAGCAGCGTTTTTGATTTCTCTTTTGGATATTTTGTGAGTTTAATTTAAAGTTTGTTTCTTTCCTTTGTTTATTTGTTTATGCAATCGATATCGGAAGATGTATTGCTATTTGATGTTTACCGTATGATGGAAATCGGTGTAAACCATAGATCACCATAGGAAAGATTAGACTTTTAACCTTGACATAACGGAAGTTGATAGGTTAGATTTCTAGGTTGTTAGATCTAACAAATCTTGCACCTTGTTTTGAGAGCGTTAATCTCTATAGATCGGAAGATGATGAGATTGATAGACGGATTACTTACGGAAGTAGGAATTCATACCTTTGATTAGATGAACCACAACTTTGATTGAATCATCATAAGATAATCTAGGGAAGAATTAAGGGTTGCGGGATGGTGGATCATGTTTGTTCTATGTTGATTTGCTTCAGTCATTATCATGATAGTTAGTTTTATTGTTTTCTTAGTTGTAGTTTTATTTTATTTGCTTTTGTTCGCAACGATATTTTCCTGGCTTTGGACTGACAATCCTATGTCCAGTTTATTCTCCGTTTTAGTTTAGGTTTAATAATAATCATAACAACTTTAGGAAAATTAATGAACTAGATACCCCGATTCCCTGTGACCGACTCCGGTATTAATCGCTATGCTACGATCCCTACACTTGGGGAATACCGGATTTATAAATTTTATTACTTGTTTGCTTTGTTAGATAAAATCCGTGACACATCCCACAGTTCACGAGTAGTGCCTGCTCAAATGAACTGCTAGTTCACGGCCATTTCCTTTAAATAGAGCCAAGAATGGGAAGGTAAATGTCTACAAGTGTAAGTCATTTAAACTAAATGAGTTAAAGGCTAAACCGAAATATTGAGAAAAGAAAGTAAAGGATAAGGAAAGTGATTTCGGATCATCAACCTATGAATCCTTAGAGACTTTCTTACCCGAGTAATTTGACTCAGAAGCTAAAGTTCTTTTGTAAGAACAAGGTAGCTGGGCATTAATGATTATAGAGTAGACAACGGGCAGTTATTTCAGCTGAAATAGTGGGAGTGATATAAGGAAAGAAATTTCGGATTTTAATCTTTGAATATCGCAGAAATTTAATTATGTTTTCAGATTCGTTGGAACAAATGGATTCACTTTCAAATCGATAATATAGTTTCCTTAAAGAGAGTGAATATGACATTTGTAGTACGAATCTGGGACTCAGACTTTTGTCTGATAAAGTCAGAACCACTAAGTAATGCTGAAAAGGTATATGTAACACATCATAAACTATTAAGACAAATGGTCGTATTTAGATAAACGATCTTCATCATCTATTAATTAGTGCATATATCCTAAAGATAAGATCTGAAGACTGGCTAAGGGTGATTCCTATCTCCTAGTCTAAGAACACTATCTCAAAGAAAAAATGACTAAGTAACCTTTCATTTATGAAGGATACAAGCTAGTGGGAGTTTTTGAGTAATAGACATTTTGTCTAAAGACTACTCGAAACGCCGTAAATGGAGTTTTGGTACTCCAATTCTGTTCACACTTTTGTAGAACCACCTGAGTGTCTCAAGCACAGTGGGAGAATATGATCTACATGAAAAGAGTCGAATGAATGAGAAAGTTTAACTTTCAAGGCAAAGCCAGTGGTCTAGGGGTAATTCCCTGAGAAGTGGAGAGTTAACCAGGGGTGATGCCCTAAAACCCTCTCACCATTCCGCCTTGCTTGAATCCCTGGAAAGCAGAAAGACTAACAGAGGTGATGCCCTGAAACTTTCTTGCCGTACAAAGGAGCTTGAATTCGGAACAGAAGGGCTTTAGCTTAAAGCCAATGGTAGATTGACTGCCTATGCTTAAATCCATTGGTGGATTAAAGTATACCTTCAGGTCATTGAAATTCACATGTTTTGAAATGTGTGGGCTTGACCAGAATATTGATGAGTCTTTTGTAGACCAGAGAATCAATATTGGTAAAGTAGTAGACGTTAGTGTTTATACATGTAACACTGCAACAGTTGTGAACAACATGGGTGTGTTATCTGAAGTCAAGAACTGACGTGCCAAAGCTTCTCTGAATCAGAGAAGTGGACTATATTCTTAGAATTTGATTCGGTCGAATTCATGAGAGCAAGTAGGGGCAGTGTCCCATTCATCTTATTGTTAAGATGATGATGCATTTTTGAATGCTTGATTGAAAGAGAGGTTTCCTACCCAACCCCTCATAGAATAATTCTCTCAATCTTCAGATATAGAGAAAATGGGATAGATTCTCTTTCGTATAGAGAATGTCAGATTATTAAAAGTCAATTAAAGTCGAGTCTTGGATTCGAGCAATGGATAGCAATATAGTACATCCTCAAGTATCTTTAGAGAACAAGGAATCATGTGCTTGTGTATTCGGGTGCAAACCTGAGTGTTGTTAACTACACCGATTCTGATTATTAGTCGGATTGAGGATGATCGTGAATCGATCTCAGGCTCATTGTTTACTCATTGTGTTGGAGCTACAGTCTGGAGCAATCCAGCACTGCCACTTTGACTCTATTAGTCGAATACATAACAGCTTTCGAGCAGCTAAAAAGGCAGTGTGGGTGAAAACAGTTGAGAGGTAGCTCATGCAAAGGATCTTCACAATCACTAGAGGTCAAAAGCATATTGAAAGTAAATACCACCTGGTCAGACAGATCATGCAAAGAGGCAATGTTTCGGTCCTAAAGATCGCCTCGGCCCGACAACCTATCTGATCAATTTACCAAGTCGCGTGGCATCTATTGTCACTGATAAGCGCTTGGCGGGTATAAAATTGGGAGATATGTCTCATCTGCTTTAGTGCAAGTGGGAGAATGTTGTGGATAGATAGAATAAGGGTGTGGTGCTCTAAAAACAATTGTTGCTTGTCTTTACGGGCAAGTCGGAGATTGTTAGATGTAGTGCCGAAAGGCAATTGTTGCTTGCCCTTACGGGCAAGTGGGAGATTGTTGGAAGTAGTGCCCGAAAGACAATTTCTGATTGTTTTTATGATTAATAAATTATAGATTTATTCTCATCTTATTATTTGCTTCGTGCTTATATTTAATACACAGCTGAAAACCCCAAAGTCGTATCATATGTAGCCGTATAACTTAGTGTGTCTCACACATGAGGATTAAGTTTATGGTGATACACTTGAACTATTAGTCCATGGTGAACTTAATCAAAGTATGGGGTCTATTGATTAAACCACCATTAATGCGCCCAGAATACTTTATGGTGTGACCGTCTTATCCGGACCATTGACATTGGTTGTCTAATTAGGGCATTTTATATATGATGAGAGTCATATAGGACTGGACCGATTTAATCTGCGTTTTTCATATAATTCCGTGATTGAGAAATCTTATTGAATCACAAGATGATCATATATGGATTAACCTTAATCCTGAAGTGATTACAGACTCCTACTTGTTTCAGGATAGGGTTTGATGTGTTCGTTAAGGATCTCCAAGAGGCGCGGTCCGTATCACTTTCACGTTGGCACTATTATGGAATGAGTGAGAAGTGTGTGTCTCACAGATATGGAATCCATTCCTTCCTGTGGGAAGTAGAAAGACAATCCCCTTATTTGTTAATTCTAGAAACTGATCGATCCGCGGAGTTCGTATTGGTTATGAACTAATTGATCACTAGTGGGTTAATGGTAAATAAGCATAAGATGTATTGAAGAAGGCTTACGGAAATAATCCCGCTTCATTACGTATAGTCTATGAAGGGTTAGTTTGTATGTAATGATTATATCAATAGACACTTATCGACTCGACGTTTTGAGAATAAGTTATATCTATAATCGATAGAGTTTAGTTTCGGATTTATGGTGGCGTAATTCTGGAATTAATGAGTTGTGTAGAAATATTCTGTTCGATGAATATTTTATTCAATTTATTGTAGCTACTGGTTATAGGTCCATGGTCCCCGGGTTGGCTCCTAACATGCGAGTGTTTTCTCGTTTTATGGAACCTCGAGAATAAATTAAATAGTTGGTCTATTTAAAGAATATGCAATATTATTTATTTGGTAAATAATATGTTAAATAGAAAAGACATTTTCTATTAAATTGATGATGTAAATGGTGCAACTTTTGTGGATAAATTAGGAGAAGAAATTTTCCTAGATTATGTCACTTGTATGTAATTAATTAATTATCTATTTGTTGGATAATTAATAGAAAAATAAGAGATTGATTTTTTGGGAATTATCTCTTATCTTTTGGCAAATATCTTTTACTTGTGGGATTAGGTAATTGTGGTGTGAAAAGGATAACTTTCTTGAATAGTTATTTTTCTATATAAAGAGAGTTCCTCTTAGCACAAAACACACACATAATTTCGCCACTTACAAATTAAAAGGGAAGAAAAATTAGTTTCTTTCCTTAGTCATTAAGAGAAGAAAAACCTGGGGTGTTTCTTGTGCATATTCGAGGAGGTTCTACGGCGAGGATCGACGTCCACCAGTTGTCGCTAGGAGATACAATCCGGAAGACTACGGCTTCTCCCTTTGGTCGACTATTTCTTCCTTTCCGTTGAGGTAAATATTAAACCTTCTCATAATTAGATTAATTGTTTATGCGAATCGAATTGTGGTAAAATTGCATACGAATTTATTAAGTAGCTTCATAATGCTAGATCGAGTGTCTCGATCGGTGCTGAGAATCAGATCTGGTGATCCAATTATGGATCGGATCTGGATTCGGCATATCCAGCAGGGCCCTCCAGGCACCGTTGGGCTTAAGACCGCGGTCTTTCTGGCCTCACTATAGGGCCGGCCCTGGACGTGCTTATGAACGTCGTAAAATGATATATTATTTTGGCGGCGATCTGTTAATGGGGTGTATTAGAGTCATTTTACGACGTGCAAAGGCACGTCGTGGATTTTTTACACTTTTACGACGTGAGTTTATACGACGTGCCTATGCATGTAGCAAAAGACAATATACGACGCGCAATGCACGTCGTGAAAACGCGAATTTCTTGTAGTGAAGCTAGTTGTGCTCACCATGTTGTTCTCAAGACGACGGTTTTAAGTCCCATGATTAGAGGTACGGTTAGTCATATTAGCCGTGTTGCACAAAGCACTTATATTAAGTCATGTGGGTTATAAGTCCCATGTAGTCTCATGAGTTTTAAGTCCCACGAGTGAAACATAACAGTCAAGACAAGAATAGAGGTATGTCAAGTAAGACACATGAGCGTAATAGACTACACTCGAACATGTTACGTTTAGTAGACAAGTAAAGTATGAGTTAGTACATGGCTTGTGTAAGTTTGATCTGTAGGCTAAGCAGAGTGTGTAAGTATTTAATGTAATGAACAAGTATGTGCAAGGTGAACTAACGTTGTTAATAGACATGTTTTTCATGCATTGTTTAACGTGGTTTAAAATTGGATATTCTCATGTTTCAGGATATGCATTGATCGTATTTTTTTTTGTGCCTCAAGTATTGTCGTTAATTTGGTTTGTGAAAGTGGATAAAGTAGATTCATGTCGTATCTCCCGGATAATGACAACCATTAATCTCTCATATGATGTTCTTTCTCCTTACTGAGCATCTAGCTGGTGCTTACCCCTTTATTTGGAATAAGAAAATTGCAGGTACATGTGGAGTTTGATGATGAGCTTGGAGTGCTAGCTTAAGATGAAGCAATGAAATCATTTATGCTTTAGTTTATTTTGATAGTTGTTCTTTCTAATAAGGCATTGTTGCCAGTAGTCATAGTTGTTTCAGTAATTGTAGACATGTCAGCTGTAATGGATAATAGTATTTATTTTCAAATTTCTATTATTTAGTTTGACAAAAATTGTATTCTGGTTGTTGGTTGTGTTGGAAGACCATGAGGGTCTATTTTCCTGAGTCTGTACTTGTTTTTCTTCCGTAAATCTATAATTACTTTGATATGACACGACCCTTACGTGAGATTATAAGTTTGTTTGGAATCTCACGTGCCGAACGTTCAATGTCCGGATAATAACTTGATGTCCGGGACATGTGCATTACAGTTTGAATAAAGTCGGAATATTTCAAGAACAAAGTAATAGGTTGAATGTATATTTCTAATGCAACATTTATTATCTTTTTCCACCTTTACCCTTCATTTCAATAACCCAAATTTTAGTACTCCCTCCGTTTTTATTTATATGTCCCAGAGAGAAGAATCACAGATTAATAAAATAATTAATATGTCTAAAATATAGTATTGGAAATGTATTTTTTATTGGAGATGTAAATACTTTGTTGGTAAATGTGGTTTTAGTATTGGAAATGTATTTTTATTGGATATGTAAATACTTTATTGGTAAAGGAGGAAAAAATAATAAATGATGCATTGGAAATGTAAAATGACAGATAATAAAAAAAACAAATTCTGAAATGTAACAGATAAAAAAAACGGAGGGAGTACATTTTTCCATTCACAAGGAATGAAGGCTAATTGTGTTATTTTACGCTCATTTTCAGACACATTAATCACGTTCTTAATCTGTGTGATTCTTCTCTCTCCGGCAGTTAAAAAAAACCGAGAGAGTACTAAAAAATTGTCGGGATTCAAGATGAACAAATATCAAGCTTCAAAACTATGCTCATTTTTAATCTCTTATCTAAAAGTAAATACGTAAGCAAATAAGGGTACATTGAGAAAATTGTTCATTAATGTTGATTTGAAAATGCAAATAACGAGTAAAAATAAAAGTACTCATTCTTCAATTAACCATTAGTTTTAACCATTAGTTTTATGATGGTTATGAATCATTACGTCATACTTATGTCATCAATCAAATCCTTCAAAATTCGCCATAATTTTTAAGAATAAGAAGTCCACGGTTTAATTTTTGATTCCATTAGTCATGTAGTACAAAAATCGTACTTCTTCAAAATCATTTTGAATTTGTGACAACCAACAAGAAACATGCATGGTATAACATGTATTAATTGTATGGTTAAATTTCTGTATTTTTTTGATAACTTAATAATATAATTTTTTTTTGTTTGATATTACGCAACATATCAGGACTGGCCCTGTGGGATTCAGGGCCCTGACTGATTCTTCATACGAGGCTCTTTCAATTCGGTAAACATATATTTTTTTTAAATTAAAAAAATATATGTAAAAAAAGGTCAAATTTTATTGACGTATGTATTTTTTTTTTTAAATTTACAGGGTATTTTTTTTTTAAGAATTTACATGGTATTTTTAAATATCTCTCCTAACACATTTAGAAGCAAAATCTCTAATCAATATAGAATAATCTATACTCTTCTCAATATATATATAATGGTTATAAGCTTATCTGTACATGAAAAGTAGAAGAGCGGAAAGGCAGCATGTCATTTCCAATACTGATAAGCTAAAAGCTATGAAGATCGACACTTCAATCTCAAGAGGCGCGTCTTGTGTGTGTCAACACATGTCGGCTGATTAAAATTATTATTTAAAATTTAATATCCGTCGCGCTGTCGACACTCCCCGACACTCCCAAACCAAATTTTTTTAAAAACAATTCTTTATTTAAGTTTTCTCCGATGGAAACGCTAAAATTCATTAAGTTTATATGTTTCTTGTTGATAAATGACCATTTTTACAATTGTAATATTTTGAAAGGTCAATCACAATTTCTTTTGACACTGTATCAAAATCGAATATCTATTTTAAATATTTATAGAATTTACATATTTTAGATATTTATTTTATATATCTATTTACACACACATATATATATTTTAGATGTTTATTTTTGATAAATTGAATATTATTTACATATTATATATATATATACACGCACACATAACACATATATATACACACACATGATGATCAAGCAAGATTAAGGCTTAAGCAAAAGACACTGATATAGATATAAACTAAACTAAAAAAAAAAAAAAAAAAAAAAAAAACTTTTTTTTCAAAAAACTAAACAAAACAAAAAAAAATCCACAACAAAAGTAACCACAATAAGGTGAACAATGATTATGATTATAATGTGGAACATATTGATTCAAACGGGCATCATAAAATCAAGTGTGAAAGAGAGTGTTGTGGCAGTGTTGTGTCGAGGACCACTATAAAGCTGCGGTTGGTCGTGGCACAAACATTTTGTTGGGTGGATCACTCCTTTGTAGAGCTCAAGCTCATTAAATAATTGGAAAAATAATAATATGTCAAGTAGTATTTAAGGGAACAAATTAAGTTAATTTTTCCCTAATCTTCACAATTTTAAGGAGGCAAAAAGAGTAGAAATTCGCAGCAGTTTTCTGTGTTGCAACAGCAACCTTACGGCGACGATTGGGCATTGAAACAAACTCTGATCGGCACGAAATTTCGAGGCTTGTTCGTCTCTCATTCGTCTTCAATTTGAACAGTGGAATTTTTGTTTCAACGGTTCAATCTCCGGGAAATCGTCCACGACTTGACTGCTGCGTTTTCGGTGATATTTTTCAACAACTCTTGTATTTTACATTCTTAGTTGATGCTTTGATATAGTTGAGTTGGTTGATGTGTTTGAAACACTTTTGTGTCATCTTTTGATGATTAGTGAAGTTTTTGTGGGCCTCGGCCTCGTGGTTGTTACTCTCTCACGTCGAGAGGGGTTTTTAACGGAATAAATCTACTATCCATATTATAAATCTCTTCTTCCTCACTATTTCTGCTTATGCAATTCAGAACATTTAGAAAGAAGACAGGCTCTTTTAAAAGAATAACTCTACTACTATAAAAATAATGGGTTCTTGTGGAACTCCGGTGATAACCTCCGTCCATTCCGACATCATCAACAAACAAATTTTGACAAAACTCGACGGCCCAACTCTTGCCTCCACCAGCTGTGTTTCTTCAGAGCTTCACACCCTCTGTTCAGAGGAAAGTCTTTGGAAAAATATTTGCGATTCCGCCTGGCCTTCCACTACTGATCCCCGTGTTCAAGACATCATTTTAAGTTTTCCGGGCGGCCACCGGTCGTTTTTTGCCAACTCTTTTCCGTCGTGGTCACTCGAATCCAATTCCAATCACCTCAGTCTCAGTAGATGGAATAAGAAGATCGGTTCTTCAGGGATAAAGCTCGAATTGGAATTGATATCTGCCGTCGATGTTCATATCGGTGATAAGTTGATATACTCCAAGGTTCTTGTCAAAGAGGATATGCCAGGTTTGTACACAAATTCTTTCCTTAGACTTGACCTGATGGAGGTAAATGAAACAGTTACATTCCCGATGATTAAGGTCAACCAGCAGGAGGAGGAAGGTGATCAGTGCATTAAGTTTTTGAGAGAGAAAATGAAGTTGAGCTGGATTATGATAGACCCCATTAGGAAACGAGGGGTTAACTTGTCGAGTCACACGCCGGTGGAGGTTCGGTGGAACTGCTGGATGAGCAAGGATTATATACAGGTGCATTATGGAACAGTAATGGCTGCCCCAGCCCGAGGACCTAAAGGCGGGTTTGCCAGGTTTGAGGTGACGGTCACGTGTGAGAGGAAGAAGCTGGAACAAGAGGAGTTTGATGTGATACAGGTAAGCAGACCCCATTCAAATTTTCGTGTGAAATTTCTAGTATACCTTTAATAATATTAAAAACTTTATATTTATATTATTTCAGACTCAATTCTCCATTTAGTTCAGTTAGAAGCTTTATTATTGATCGATCTTAAGGTCATCGGTTAATTTTTTTCAACTCATTTTTTTGAATTTTGGTCTCCACCGAAAAAAATTCTGGGTCGGCCGTCCGCCATTGCAGGTAAGAATGGAGGTGGAAGACGTCGAAGGAAAGATGGTGAGTGGCAAGGATAGTTTGGCAATTTTACACGAGGCCATGGATCGAAAGAGGGTAAAAGGGGAAATTGATGAGGGTGAAAAGAGGTCTGAATATTTCCTCCGGTTGAGGAGAATTTCAAGAGAAAATAAACAACAGAGAGGAAAGAGATGGGACATGGTTTGTATAGCAGCTGGTTTTACAATGTTAATGATTTTTTGGACCTTGGTTTTATTTAGGTACGAACAAATTATAAAGTTAATAAATTTTTTCTCGTTCGTACGTAAAAAAGTATGGTTCCATTTTTGTTCAATCAAACAGTTGTTCATTAAAACCAAGTAGTTTGGGTTAAGCGGTTAATGATTTGAGAATGCTTAGAGAGTTACTGGTTCGATTCTCCTCTAAATGCGTCATGTTGAAAGAGCTCTCGATCGCGCCTTTACCTCGAGTAAGAAAGCCAAACCAGGCGCGCATTGACCTGCGCCGAACTCCGGATTAGTCGGACTAGTGGTTTTTGGTGTTGAAAAAGCTCTTAGCCACCCCTGAGTAAGAGTTTCAGACTCTGCAAGCACGACCCGAGACGAACTCTGAATTAGTCGGACCAGTGGCCCCTGAGTAAGAGCCAGACTCTGCAAACACGACCCAAAACAAACTCCGGATTAGTCGGACCAGTGGGTTCCGGATACTATGGGCTTTAAGCCAAAAAAAGAATAAAAAAAATTATAATAAAAAAAAAAAGGAAAGAAAAAAGTTGATACAAAATTATTTTTCTTTTCTTATTGTGATGATTGATTCTCTCCTCTCTACTTTCCCATACTTTTTCTTTTGGGTAATGATAGATCTACTCCCTCAAGTCTACACCATTTTTACTCCCAACATAATCTTGTGGTTGTGATTTTTTCAATTTTTTTAAATTTCTTTTACAAGTGAAAAACATGTGGTGAGATGATGATGGTGTAAAAATGGTGTAAACTTAAGGGAGTAGCTCTATCACTCCCCTTTTCTTTTTCCCTTCTCTGTTAGACCAAGTTCTCTTAACGTGTGTGTATAAATATAACACAATTCGAAGTGTATTGTATTTTATTAAATCAATTGTGTAGAAGCGATACAAATATATAAGCCTATAAAAACTTAGCCAACAAATCACACAATAAAATAAATACATAATAATAATATTTTGTAGAATTCCAATTGTATCCTCGACAATATATATGTATATATATATTCCTTCCTTTCTTGCTGATCGGGTGTGTTGTAGCTTTTTGTTCAGCTCTGCTCGTGTGTATGTTGGCTATTGGGTCCAGTGGCTACTCTTTAAGAGATCTCGAAATGGTCAGTGAAGTTATTATCTTTGTTCCTTGCGGGTTTGGGCTTTGAGGTGGTAGTTTGGTGACAATGAAACCGTTGTTTTCAGATCGGAATAGAGAATCATAATCACCGCACCTCAATGGTTCATTATGTATCAAATTCGTCTCAATTCGTAAGTTTCTTGTTTTCAGCCTTTTAAAGAATCTTGGTGTTTTTCCCAATAAATTGTTGAGTCTGGTTGGTACAGATGTTGTAGTAATCATAGAATGTTGTTTGGTGGTAAGAATTCGTAGTAGAATTGAAAGAATTGCTGTTCTTGGACTCAACGGTTGCTTTTGACCAAGTTTTCAAGGATTATAATTCGTATGTTTTATTGTTGAATTGGTGTTTGGTATGGTGTAGTGAAGCTTTTGCAGGTTTTGGTAAGTTTTGGGTTCTGTTTTGTGGTGCAAAAGCGATCAACAATTTTGTAGGTTTTCAGCAAAAGCGTGCGAGACTATTGTCATGCATGCGCCTGCGTTGAGTAAATTTTAGATAGAATGCTCCATAACTCTAAGGCGTGGGTCTTGAGCAAGGCGTGCGCCTTGGACACTTTGTGCAGTTTTACGTTTTCTTTTTGTATATTGTGCTTGTATGTGTTATGTGTCTTTTGGGGACACTATATAGAACGTGGCAAAGTCAAGTAATCGGTATCTGGTAGCCTCGGCACCGCACAACGACCGAGATCATGTGAGGAAAGAAGCATGGGAGCATCGGAAGATGGTTGTCAAAGCCTTGCGGGATGTTGACTTAGTAGTCATCGTTTCCTATGACTATGTGTTAAGTAGTTAATGTATGTAGAATGAACTAGGACTAGATGTCTTTAGGAAGACTTTATATGTGAATGAACACATGCGGTTAGATAACTACGTAACAAACTTACTTGGAGAGTCTAAAAGCTAAAATGTTGTGATTCTTGATGAGGCACGTTTTTGTTTCGCATTATGGAATTGAATACATGGAACAGTCCGTGCCATATGAGGTACTGAATATGTCTCGGTGCATATCATCACCTAGAAAGTATCCTTTAATCATAATATAACAAATCCCCGATTGGTCGAGGTTTTACTGGAAGAGCTAATAGGGAGGAGTGATCACTTTATAACATATGTGGTAACAAGTGTGTGTGTGTGTCTATCTATATATATATATATATATGATTGTTATGCTATATAAATTTGATTTTTCGACCCTTATTGAGTACAAATTTACTTACCCCTTATTATGCATGTCCTCTTCCAGAAAAGATCAGCAGATACATGATGAGGACCGTGATATGTTGATGTGTGTGTAAGAATAATTATGTCGTGGCTTTTATTGAGCCCGATTAATTTCCTTTCCCGTAATAGTGGTCTTATAGGAAATTTGTTTTCCCTAGGAAATATGCTATTTATTATTTATTGGTTATTTAAAAGGAGTTTTAATCCGATTAAAACTCGGCTTTGATGGACGGCCGAGATTAAAGCTAAAACCTAGATCACTCGGATTTCGGCCCTCTCTCCGCCTATAAAAGCAATGCTTTATTCCATCATAAAGCATATGAAAGAAACCAACACATAATGGTTGTAGGCAAGGAGAGAGATATCGGAATCCTCATCAAGGCGGCTACAACAACGGAGCAGAAGTCGAATAACAATGGATGTAGGAAACGATCTTGATGATTTCTTCCGCTATTAAGGTACTCTGAATCTATTGTTTGATTTACATGTGGAAGCAGAGCCAACCTATAATCTTTGTTATTCGATTTATGAATAATTCTATATATGATGCTGGTTGCTTTCTTTCTGTGAAAATCCATGCCCGATCAGATCTATTATTCATATCGTTCGACTGGTGAAATAATAATAACGTAGGTTATGTTTTTGTCATGAACCGAGTTGAGTTTCCATTTATAGAGCGGCCCGGTTCATCTTTTAATTAACGTTCATTTTATGATGTTGTTGGGTTCTCTTTCCAGTTTGTTAGTTTGTTGAGGGGAGAGAATGGAGCTGCAGTATGTAAGCCCCCATCTGTGTATTGCAATGGACATGAATGAGAATTGCTATTTCCTTCTCTCTATTCCTCTCTGTGTTCCTATCTTCTTCTTCTTCTTCCTCCTATCCCCTTCATTTCTGCAACTTTACTGCTTTCTTTCTTTTTTTGGCACTCATATCATAACAACTGGTATCAGAGAACCCGATCCTCCACCTATGGCTGACGGAACCCGATCCAAATCCACAGACGAAATCCCAAAACACCAAGCCAAAATTAATGACGAATTCTTCAAATTCAAGACAGAAATCAAAGAAGATCTAAACCGATTTCAATCCCAGCATAACGAACTCAAAGAAGACCTATCCCAATTTCGATCCAAGCATGTGACTGACATAGACAACCTTCAATCCCATCTCGCCGCCATAATGACAGTGCTGCATGACATCAAGCGAGACACGAACAAGGATCAAGCTACCACCGGGGACAAATCCACCCCTCTACTCCCTACACCATCCTCAGCAGCAATCAGGCAGACCTCACACTCTCAAATTGTTAAGGCCGACTATGAGGCATATGAAGTTAAGCATCCCAAATTGGACTTCCCAACTTTTGATGGAACGGACCCCAGAGGCTGGATTAGGCGTTGTGAGAGATATTTCCACATCAATCGAACCCCGGACGACCACAAAATCGGATTAGCTGAACTGTACTTAAAAGGGCTGGCTGATTCATGGTATGGAGGTTGGAGGCCTGAATTTCCAACGGCTACCTGGCACTATTTCAGTAAGGAGGTCTGCAGAAGATTTTGTAACAAGTCCCTTGAAGATGTTTTGGATGAATTTGAGAAACTTAAGCAGACTGGGACAGTGGAGGAGTACTTAGCCCGTTTTGAGGACTTGAAATCCTTAGTGAAAGAATCCAACCCTGGTCTGCCCGATTCTTACTATGTGAATCGATTCGTAGGAGGCCTTAGTACTGATATCAAGGCATTTGTTCGAATGATGGAACCCAAAACCACCATCAAGGCGTTGGAATTTGCCAGAGCCCAGGAAGTACTATCTGATTCTATAGTCCTCAAAGCCAGGAGTCCTTTTAAAACCGCTAATGCTACTAAGAAGCCCCCAGATCCTCCCATTAAAATTGCTACCAACTTCAACAGGTCTATTACCCCCGCCCAACCACAGGGGAAAACGTGCTAAGGGATTGTGTTTCCGCCAGACGACGAAGTTTTCTCCAGGGCATAAGTGTAAGAATAGCGACTCAATTTCATTTTGGTGAGGTGAAGAAATATATGGGGATATAGTGGTGAAGTGGATGACCCTCCCCATATTCGGGTGGTGATGACAAACCTTGTGAGTTTTCCCAACTCTCCTTAAGTACATTATTTGGGAAGACTACCGCTAGTACAATCGAGAATTCAAGGCCACTCAGAAAAAATCTATCTCCATTCTGATCAATAGTGGTAGCTCCCAAACCTTTCTGGATTATAATTTAGCTAAGGACCTCCATTGCATCATTGAACCTGCAAGAAATATGGTAGTAACTGTAGCAGACGGCAGCAGAATGACTAGTGATTCTGTATGTCCAAATCTGCCTTGGATAATGAATGGCCATAGATTCCACCACGATGTAAGACTTATCAAATTGGGGGGATGTGACATGGTCCTTGGTGTGGATTGGATGAAGAAATATAGTCCCATGATGTTTGACTTCACCCAGCTCAAATTCACTTTCACAAAAGATGGTGAAGAGATCACATTGCAAAGTGCACAAGAGGCACAGTTGGCCTTTATAAGCTGCAAAAGCCTGAAAAACTCCATGAAAGAGGAGCTTGTGGTCCGTTAAATTTGTTTTTACTCTATACAAACCGAATCACCATTAGCAAATGACCAAATTCATCCTGATATCCAGCAAGTTTTACAGTCCTATGATGATGTTTTTCAGGAACCTATAGGACTACCACCTAATAGGGATTGGGAGCATGACATAAACTTGCAAGAGGGTGCCTCTCCTTTTAAAATCAGACCTTATAGGTATTCTCACCACCTAAAAGGAGAGATTGAGGAGCTAATTGAAAGTATGTTGAAGCAAGGGATTATCCAACCCAGCAATAGCCCCTTTGCATCCCCTATATTACTAGTCAAGAAGAAGGATGGAGGGTGGAGGTTATGTGTAGATTATGTGAAGTGAATGATCAGGACCATCAAAGAGCAGTTTCCTATCCTGTGATAGATGAACTCTTGGATGAATTAGGAAAGGCTAAGTGGTTTTCTAAGATTGACTTAAGGTCCGGTTTCCATCAAATCAGAATGAAGGACCAAGATAGAGGGAAGACTGCTTTTGTTACTCATCAAGGACATTATGAATACAAGGTTATGCCATTTGGGCTCACCAATGCCCCTGCCACATTTCAGAAATGCATGAATGGCATCCTCCAGAAACAGCTCAGGAAGTCAGTTCTAGTGTTTTTTGATGATATTTTAATCTATAGCTCAGACTTAGAGACTCATCTTATACATTTGAGGGAAGTGCTACAGATACTAAGAGAGCAAAAATTCTATGCCAAAATCAGTAAATGCTCTTTTGGCCAGCAGCAGATTGAGTATTTAGGGCATATCATTCATGAAGGGACAGTATCAGCAGACCCTAAAAAGATTGAAGCAGTGCAGGATTGGCCAACCCCTACTAATGTGACTACACTTAAGGGATTCTTGGGCCTTACTGGTTTCTACAGAAGGTTTGTCAGAAATTATGGCAGCATTGCAAAGCCCCTAACAGACCTTTTGAAGAAGGATGGGTTCAATTGGAGTCTTGAATCTGAGGAGGCATTCATTAATCTAAAAAGAGCCATGTGTGTAGCTCCAGTTTTAGCACTCCCTGATTTTTCCATTCCTTTCTGCATCGAAACGGATGCCTGTAAGCAGTATAGAGGCGGTGTTACACAGAGAGAGGAGCCTATATCCTTCCTTAGCAAAGCTTTCAAACCTAGTGGAATTGGGATTATCTACTTATGAGAAAGAGCTACTTGCTATCATTATGGCGGCTTTTTAAGTGGAGGCACTATGTACAAGGTAGGGAGTTCATTATAAGGACAGACCAACAGAGTTTGAAGTATCTACTTGAACAAAGAGCTTCTACTTCATTACAACAGAAGGGCATATCCAAGTTAATGGGGCTTGACTTCAAGATTGAGTACAAAAATGGAAGGGAAAACATAGTGGCAGATGCATTATCAAGACAGACACATGGTGAACCAGAGGAATCCTTATATGCCATCACTTGGTGATACCATGCAATGGTTGCAAGATATCTTGACAAGTTATGAGGGGACATTACAAGTCAAAGACTATATTGAAATTATCTATAGATCTTTGCTGCTTTGTGCACTGGTTATTCACTACATCAAGGAATTGTTAAGTTTCAAGACAGAATTTATGTGGGAAATTTCAGTAACCTAAGAACATCTATCCTTCACCAATTGCACTCTCTCTCCTATTGGTGGTCATTCAGTATTCAAGCATGCTACAAGAGGTATCTTCCATATTCTATTGGCCTCACTTAAAGAAGGATGTGGAAGAGATGATCAAGGGTGTTTGACTTTGCCAGTGAGTGTAAGGATATACATCAAGATCTGTTTGGACTACTTCAACCCCTCCCAATTCCTAATCAGGCATGGGAAAGTATTGGGATGGATTTTGTGGAAGGGCTCCCAAAATCAGAAGGTAAAGAAGTGATCCTTGTAGTGGTAGATCGTTTCACCAAATATGCACATTTTATACCTTTGGTTAAGCACTACTCTGCTGAATTGGTGGCCTCTGAATTTTTTTTGCATATCTATAAGTTACATGGTTTGCCCAAGACTATTATCACAGATCGAGACAAAGTCTTCACTGCTGAGTTTTGGTCCAGCTTGATGAAAAAGGTGGGGGTTACTATAAACCTAAGCTCTGCCTACCATCCACAATCAGATGGGCAGACTGAGAGAGTAAATCAGTGTCTGGAAATGTATTTAAGATGTATGGCCTTCCAAAGACCACAACAATGGAAGACTTGGCTCCCTTTTGTCGAGTTAATCGGTATAATACATTATCATACTTCACCGCCAGTCCTTTTGAGGCCCTACATGGGTACCCTCCTACCACATTACCATTGGGAGTTTCAACCAAATCAAATATGACCTCTGTGGATGAATTCTTAGCCTGAAGCGAGGCCGTTACTCGAGAACTTAAGGACTATTTAACACAGGCTCAATCCAGAATGAAGACCAATGCAGATAAGAACAGGGTGGAGAAGGAGTATCAAGTGGGGGATATGGTCCTTATCAAGTTACAACCTTACAGGCAGTCCTCCCTAGCCATCAGACGCAATGCTAAACTTGCAGCTAAGTATTTTGGCCCTTATTTTATTGAGAAGAAATTGAGTCCTGTGGCCTATGGACTTAAGTTACCAGATTCAGCTCGGATTCATCCTGTTTTCCACATTTCCATGCTCAAGAAATTTGTGGGAAATGCCCCCCCAGCTACTACATCACCTCCCATTACTTCCGCTGATGGACAGCTGGTCCTCTATCCTGAAGAGAGGCTTTCAATCAGAACTATCAAACGTCATAACAGCCCAGTTGTGCAGTGGTTAATCAAGTGGTACAATCTGGAGGAAGCTCAGGCCACCTGGGAAGATTTTACTTATATAAAGAAGCAATTTCCTGAATTTATAGCTCTACCTTGAGGTCAAGGTAGTTTTTAAGAGGAGGGGTTTGTCATGAACCGAGTTGAGTTTCCATTTATAGAGCGGCCCGGTTCATCTTTTAATTAACGTTCATTTTATGATGTTGTTGGGTTCTCTTTCCAGTTTGTTAGTTTGTTGAGGGGAGAGAATGGAGCTGCAGTATGTAAGCCCCCATCTGTGTATTGCAATGGACATGAATGAGAATTGCTATTTCCTTCTCTCTATTCCTCTCTGTGTTCCTATCTTCTTCTTCTTCTTCCTCCTATCCCCTTCATTTCTGCAACTTTACTGCTTTCTTTCTTTTTTTGGCACTCATATCATAACAGTTTTGAATACTTGTCGGTAATGGAATTTATTGGGTGTCCGTAGCCGTCCGTTTAGCAATTTCATATTTATTTGCAACAGCCATATGATCAGGTCATCGGAATTTTAGTTTGCCGGACTTATGATGAAGAGGGGTCATACGGTGCCTGCTGATTTTATGTGCCAAAAAAATATATATATATATATATATATATATATATATATATATATAAATAAATAAATTCCGGCAGGCTGTTCAACCTTGACGGTTAACGTTTATTTTATTCCTCCCATTATTGTACCGTGGGGAACTTCTGCTGCATTGATGATAATTGATAAGCGGCGGCGGAAGAGTTAGGGTTGATGCAATTTTAATTAGCTAACTACCCCTGTAAGAGTAAAAAAAAAAAAAAAAATACATAAAAGGTTTGCCGCCGCATTAATTGACCACAGGAATGGTCCCATTATTTACCTTACGTGACTACTTCATTTTATTGTTTTATTATTTATTTTATTTTATTTACCGTCTCCTAAAAAAAATTTAAAAAAAATAAAAAAGGTAAATTGTTAAGATCCCACATAAGGATAACCGGGACCACTGATGTTTAGAATTGTTGTGTTATAGGCCCAATTTGGAGATTAGATAAAATAAAATCATGAACACTTTTTTTTTCCTTTTTCGGGGGAATGATAATTGATGATATGTTTGATGTATTAACTTATCACATTGAGTAAGGCGTATGATAATTAATTATTAATATTCCGTTGCACATTTTTGGTACGCATGGCATCTTTGATACATGTAAGAGTGCTGAAATTATATTACAATGTTTATTAGTTTGATCAATTATAGTCAAGTCTTCCATTTACGTTCAACATCATTATTCGTTATCTCATTATATGTACTGTAAGACTTACATATGTATTGTTGGGAAGATAATGATAATAATCAAACATTTTGTATCACATAATATAATGATTTATCACATTTTAATAGGTGATAAATAGTGACACGTAAAGAAATTAGTAACATAGACCTAATTGATTAATATATATTGGCCCCACTTTTATATAAATGATGATTTAGCACATTAAACGATAAATAATATGTGACTAATGATATTGGTCCTTTTATCATAGTAGTTCATTCCTGACTTTACTCCATTCTGTGTACTTTGTGTGTACATACTTTTGTGATGAATTGGAAGGACTATTAATTTTGAATATTAGTTGTCACATAGTGTATGTTTAATCATTTATCATTGTTAATGATTAAGTTATGACATCCGAAGCAACAAATTCGCATATCGATAAAGTGACTAAATATCATTAAAGTGCAAATTAAATATTTTTGTTGATATTTGGTTCATATAAAAGTTGGACATATCATAAAGTTTTGGCCTTTAAATTATGAAATTAATGTAAAGATTATAATTATATGTCGTATAGTTGTGTCAAGTTTAGAGTATTGCCACAAAGAAATTTCAAATTCTTGACATAATGACTATTCACATTATGTTTAGTGATTAGATCACGACATATTTATTTTGTTTGTCTAGTAAGGCAATAGACATGTATACTTGAATCATATTTAAGTATTACATTGCACAAGTTTATGTCAACATAAGGTTCAGTTGACCTCTGTTTGATTATCAATACTTGAATGTCAATGGTGTCAAATGTTGGGTATATAGCACAATGACTGACATGATAATGCATAAATGTTTTAATCACATTATGTGAAGTGAATGAAAATTTATTGATATTCAATTGAATTGACAAATGGTTCAAATTAAGGGATATGTCAATTTAAGAAACACATTGGTATTTGACCCTAGTTAGTTGGTATCCGCAACCTTTATGTTTCGGTTGTTAGCTTTTAAGTGTAGCTCTTTTATAAAATTTACCTTGATACCCCATTTGCTAAAACTCATAATTATCATTACAACATAAAGGAATTATGGAGTGTATGTTATGAAGGTCAAGGATATCCACAGATACCTTGTTCATCTTCTTTAAAATAATATCACATTATGTGTGAGTATCACGACATTATGTGTAGAATTTATGGTGACTACCCACAGGAGCACCTTATTTTCTTGTCTATACTCTACTCTTATGTAAGTGTTGTGTAAATTAGCCTCATTAAATATTTTATATCTCAATTTAGCCACAAGAAGTACCCAGCTTCTTGAAATAATATATATAGATATTTGTGGACCTTTTGATGATCTCACCTTTTGGAGGAGAAAAGTATTTTATCACCCTTATCGATGATTATCACTTTATTGTTATCTATACCTGTTGCATGACAAATCTCAATCTGTGGACACTTTACAAATGTTCATAACTGATGTCGAGAGACAACAAGATAGAAATGTGAAAATCATAAGGTTGGATAGAGGTGGTGAATTTTATGGAAGGTATGATGAAACAGGACAACATCCTGGACCCTTTGCATAAATTCTCCAAAAGCTGGAATTATTGCTCAATACACAACGCCTGGATCTCCGTGGCGGAATGGTGTAGCAGAAAGGCAGAATCATACGTATATGGAAATGGTTAGATCAATGATGAGTCATGTTGATGCCTATATCATTGTGGATGGATGCCTTACGCACAGTTGTTTACATTTCAAATAGGATTCCCGGTAAGGTAGTTCCAAAGACACTTTTTGAACTGTGGAAAGGGTGGAAACCTAATTTGAAGCATCTCCAAATATGGGGATGTCCAGCTTGTCACGGATTTTATCTATGCAAAACAACAAGTAATAAATTTATAGATCCGGTATTTCCCCAAGTGTAGGGATCGTAGTATAGCGATTAATACCGGAGTCGGTCACAGGAATCGGGGTATCTAGTTCATTAATTTTCCTAAGGTTGTTACTACTAAAACGAAACTAAAAAAAGATAAAATAAACCCGACAGAGGATTGTCACCCAAAGCCAGGAAGGATAAAAGCGATAAAAACTAAATCTAAACTACTAACTATAAAAGGAAATAAACAAGAAGATGAACATGGAGATTAACAATGAACAAACAAAATCATCCAATCCTTCAAACCTCTATCTCTATCTAAGGTTATCTTGTGATGATTAACTAAAGATGTGGTTCACCTAATCAAAAGTATGAATCCTACTTCCGTAGATAATTGTCTATCAATCTAACATCTTCCAATGTATATAATTGACTTAAACAAACCAAGGTGCAAGATTTTAAATCTAACAACCTAGATAATCAACCTATCAACTTCCGTTATGTCAAGGCTAAAAACCTAATCTTCCTATGGTGATCTAGGTCTAATCATGACTTCCATCAAAATCAAACATCAAAAGCAACCATCTTCCGATATACGTGCATGAACAAATAAGCGCGATAGGAAAAGATACAACTTTGAATCAAAGATCAAAACATAAACTTAAATAAAAGATAGAAAAACACGATGAAAAGAGTTACATCGTTTGAACAATCGTGACCTCCAAGCATGAAGTGCGTAAAACGCAAAGAAATGAAATAGAAAGAAAAGCGAAATAAAAAAACCTAATCTAATTGCCACCCCAATTCCCTCCCAAAAAGGGCCTGGCGCTAGTGGTTGCTCCTTTATGATGGTGTATCAATAAAAGTCGAATATTGTGTGTTTTAGGGTTGAAATCGCGCTGCTATTTATAGGAGAAATAGGTCGGTTTTCAAAGATGTCGGCCGTGGACGCCCGCCCACTCAATCGACGCTTCGTCCAATAATTCGACAGGCAGTGGACGCTTGATTTGCTATGGCGTCTAAACTCTCTCGAATCAAAAACTCCTCCTGGACGCTTGATCCACTTATTTGGACTTGATCCACTTTGGACAGGACTTGGACGTGCGTTCAGCTCTTTTTCTTCCAAATTAATCTTGATCTTCATTCCAACTTCATCTCTATCTCTTCCCTTCCATGCAAATCATCACTTGAACATCTTTTAAGCTCCTTTCACCTCATGCAAGCGTACCTACATCACGATAAAACCATGCAAAATGTAACATCTTACATCTAAAGATATTTATCCAATAAAATCACATAATTAACCTGATTTTGAACTTTAATACTTCTAAAACTCATTTGCTCAATATTTCAATATAAAGCTCGATTTCTATGAGAAACATACGAATATGGAGAGAATTGTTACAAAATATATCCTTATAAAACGTATAAAATCACCCTTAACAACTCCCCCACACTTAAACTTTGCTCGTCCCGAGCAAAACAAAACAAGATAAAGGCTCGGAAAGAGTATAGACACTTCAACAAATATACCACATAGTCAATAAATTAGAAGTTCACCACCGTGTGTGTGCATAGCCATAGAAAACTTCCACTAAATCCAAACTTGAGGAACTCAAAGCAAAACTAGCTAATACCCCCTCGTGGACTAGCAATAAATGACACTCATAAGATGCACCCTACAAACGTGACATATCCCGAAAAGAATGATCGAATGAATCTAGGGCCTTTCTGAAATACTCAGAGGATAATCCCTACAACATATCCATCGGTTTATTTGGGGATAAGATTAACGAAAACTAAGCCTTATATTCAATATCGCATGCGATTTCTTTTAGTTGATTTAACTATTTCACTTTAAACACACATTAGAAGAAGCTATTGCCCTCATAGCAGAATAGGACATTTCGAGATAATACCCTACCTTACTCCAATCATAAGGCAGCTTTTTCTAACTGTCGTGAGCTTTTAGTCATCATAGTAGAATAGGACATACGTGGTACACCCTATCTCACTCAAATCATCGACTAGCTTTCGACACACCCTTTTTAATCAACTATTAACTTATCTTTTTAATTGACATTAGCCCCGTGTTACTTATCACATTCAAACGTCTAGATATTCACAGTATAACATACTACGGAACTAAATACAAACTATCATAAATCTCACGATATGCACGTAGCACTAAGCACATGACTTATAAGAAATCAAACATCACTAATCAAAAGGGGTATAACTTTATAAATAGCTCATCATTTACTATGGCTTGTGAAAAATAATATCGGGTGAAACATCTAACTTACGGAACATACGGAATACAGCATCGATGAATATAACAAACCGAACAAAAACATGCATTGCTTACTCGAGACAAAACAAAAATCTTGAAAATTTAGCTCATTTTAGCATAGAAATAACATCATATAAGCAAATGGTAGATACATATCGACTAATCCCCTCCCCCACACTTAAATAACAACATGTCCCCATGTTGTGCAGAGATAAAAAGAAAGAAAGAACTTAGCTGATTGTCGTTTGAATGGGAGCAACTCTGGAATGATGCGCAGCACCCGGGTAAATGCTCGAGGATATCGATGATTGTGGACCATCCACGTAAAACCGACACCGCCTGAAACTCACAAGCGCTTTCAAGACTATCCTGCACACACGACAAACACGAAAAGTATCTCGGGACAGGGGGGAATTATATCATATGAAACAGAAGAGATAATCGTATTAGATGGAAAAAATCATCGTCCAAGGAAAAGTGCAGAACATCCAACCGTCAACCACAAATACGGAGCAGATTCACACAATACCCTAACTAGACTAAAACTAAACTAAGACACACAAAGGAAGAACAAAAGAAAATAAAGAAAAAAAACAGATATCTAGGGTGTCCCCTAGTAGCGCTTTTGGTTTATGTCGTTAGCTCGACACCATTAAAGCTCGGCTGGATCAGGCCATTTGACTTTTCTTCCACCCACTACATCGTGTAAGCTACGATCGGTGGTGTGGGCTGTGAAACAACATCTAACGCATGGGGTCAAATCTTTGATAGCTTTCCAAGCACGTTTAATTTTCCCCATTGTAGACTTCTTCTTCTTCAGTCTTCTCTTTAACCGTGCCTCCCTTTTAAGCTCTTCCATATCCCAACTACCAGCCCAGAACTTCCCTCTCTTTGGACCACTTTGCCGTCACTCTCGGAAGAAAACAAATCGGGCGAAAACTCGTCAAACTGGTTGACTTCAAGGGTACCACACCCGAGGATATCGAGGAAATGAACCGTCAAAGGTTTCTCTTTGGGTTCACCAATGTAATGCTTGCACCTCTGACCATTCACTCTGAACGGCTGGTCATCATAACCTCTTAGCTCTAAAACACCTCCAGGAATGATTTGCAAAATCTCAAAGGGCCGGACCATCGTGTCCTCAACTTTCCAGGAAACAGATGTAACCTGGAATTGTACAGCAAAACTTGCTCCCCGACTTGAAACTCTCGCTTCTTGATCTTTTCATCATGAAGGAGTTTCATTCTGTCCTTACTGATCCTGGCACTCTCGTAGGCTTGGAGTCTAAACTCATCTAAACATGCATTACAGCTGCAAATGGTGTTTTCCACAAGATTGGGCATCGAAGTTTAAGAATTTAATGGCCCAATACGCTCTATGCTCTAATTCGATTGGCAAGTGGCATGATTTTCCATAAACCATCTGATAGGGTGATGTACCCATGGGGGTCTTATAGGCAGTTCTGTATGCCCATAGTACATCATCCAACTTTAGACTCCAGTCCTTTCTATGACTGTTCACTGTTTTCTCCAGGATCTTCTTCAAACTCTGGTTGCTTCTTTCAACCTGACCACTAGTCATCGGATGATATGGTGTGCCAGTCTTATGACGAACACCATACTTTTCAAGTACTTTCTCTAGGGGTCGGTTGCAAAAATGCGTCCCTTCATCACTGATCAAGGCGCGTGGACATCCAAACCGCACAAAGATGTTCTTCTTCAGAAACTTCATGACCGTTTTATGATCATTGTGAGGAGTGGCAATTGCCTCCACCCATTTCGAAACATAGTCAACGCAGACTAAGATGTATTTGTTGCCACAAGATGATGGGAATGGTCCCATAAAATCGATGCCCCATACATCAAAGACTTCGCACTCTAAGATGGGTTTTAAAGGCATGTCAAACCGCCTTGTCAAAGCTCCGGTTCTTTGACACCTATCGCAAGCTTTACAGAAGGCTTCTGTATCCTTAAAGATCGTAGGCCAATAGAAACCGGACTGGAAGATCTTAGCAACCGTTTTCCAAGGACCAAAGTGACCACCTGTGGGTCCACTATGGCATTGCTCGATTATATCGCGTTGCTCAGATTCAGGAACACACCTCCTTAGCAAACCATCTTTCTGATTTTGAAGAGGTAAGGCTCATCCCAAACAAAGTATTTCATATCGAGAGAAGAACTTCTTCTTCTCTTGATATGACAATTTTGGATCAAGATATTGGGAATGAAGGTAGTTTCTGATGGAAGCATACCAAGGAATCTTAGGAGTGCACTTATCTAGATGCATAACATTCTTGAGGCGAGAGGAAAGGTCTAAATCTTCAGGTTCTTCCTCTTCTTCATCCTTCATTCTCTTATCCACAACCACTTCAACACTTTGTGTGGCTTCAACGGCTCTCTAATGTGACTTCCGCCGGGTGATTTATCTCTAAATCAGGCGCATCGTCCCTCTATATTCTCCAACACCGGGTGATTAACATCTTCAACTATCTCTAACGTCGGATCTTTCCTAGGATAACCGTCTTCATCATCACACCCTGCAGGAGGGAAGGAAGTCTCTAACCTTTGTAACTTAAGCCGACCCACATCAGGTTCTAGCTCATCAATCGTCCCTTGTTGCCAATGGCTTTGATCTTGACCCAGCGGAGAACAAGGATAGTTACTGCTCCCACCATTGTATGCTGGTGCATAGTTGTGGTCATATTGGAATGGATTCTCATGACTTGCACCATCATTGGTGTAAGTATCCTCTCCACCATAAGGAGTGTGGGAGTTAGGTCAATGCCTTGGTCTTGAGCCATTCGCCTAATATCCGCAAGCCTACCAAAAGGCGTTGGATAGCATCCTTTTGCTCCTTAAAACTAGCTTCAAGATCGTCCGATTGAGAGAAGTGCGGATAATTACGAAAGTGTTGTGGAAAAGATTGGTCGACCAACTTTGATTTTGATCGGAAAAATTGATATCTTGATCATGATCAAGTTCGGGTTTTGATAAAAATTTCGATTTGGATTGAAACCACGATTTTGAAAATTGCTATGGCGGAGAGGCGATTGTCAAATGTCGATTGTTCGCCAATGAAAGAATGATGTCCACTATTATGACGTAAACGAGCGGTATGTCCCACGTTGTCACAATTCGACATGTGATCGACCGAAATTTCACGATTATGGAAAGAATTGACTTGATATCGGCAAATAGGAAATATATCGACAATCGCCAACCACATGACCAGGTCGACAACATCTTCCACGAAGCGAGAAAGGAGAGTTACGTGGAAAAGACGGGTCGGATTCGTAGGATTAAGCGACATTTGAAGAGATGCCATCTGCTTTGTTTCAAAGATGGCGATCTTACTTTGCTCATCCATGTCCTCAATCCTAGATGGAATATTGTATGAAACACAAAGCGAAACCTAAACTACGAAAAATTTAAAGCGAAAAACAGAAAACACTAAAAGGGAAAACGTGTTGAAATCTCTTGAGCCCAAAATGGAAGGGAAAACAGTGGATTTTGACTTCGAAAGCGGTGTCGGACGGCCTCCGGCGTCGCCACGTCGTCGGCGTCGGAACGAGCTTTCGAATTGGGGTCTGCGCCAATCCGACACTCGAGCCGAAAGTTATGGCCAAAATACTATCAAGTGCTAAAGCGAACCCTTTTATCCAAAAATTTGATCGTTGAAAACTTGAGTCGAGATAAATCAACCCTAGATGTCCCCAAATCAATGTAGGAACAAGAAAAGATGGAGACAAAAGATAGAAACAAGAAAAGACACTGAAACAGGAATACAGACGGGCGTTCACTTTACTGGACGAACGTCCTCCTGAGAACTGAACTAGACGGGCGTCTGGAAATCCGGACGCTCGTCTTAAAGGTGAAAGAAGCGGACGGGCGTCGAGATAAAATGACGCCGCTCGTCATTAAAACGGGAACAGGAACCAGAAGAACACCAGGGAAAACGGGTGGGAAAACTAACAGATAACTATAAAAGAAAAACTATGAAAAACCCTAAATCCTAAACTCTAATCTACCTAAAACCGAGAAATAAAAATAAATTAAAACAAGAAAACAGAACAACTTAGAAAAACTAATAAAAACTAGACAACCGTACCGATTCCCCGGCAACGGCGCCAAAAACTTGTCACGGATTTTATCTATGCAAAACAACAAGTAATAAATTTATAGATCCGGTATTTCCCCAAGTGTAGGGATCGTAGTATAGCGATTAATACCGGAGTCGGTCACAGGGAATCGGGGTATCTAGTTCATTAATTTTCCTAAGGTTGTTACTACTAAAATGAAACTAAAAAAAGATAAAATAAACTGGACAGAGGATTGTCAGTCCAAAGCCAGGAAGGATAAAAGCGATAAAAACTAAATCTAAACTACTAACTATAATAGGAAATAAACAAGAAGATGAACATGGAGATTAACAATGAACAAACAAAATCATCCAATCCTTCAAACCCTCTATCTCTATCTAAGGTTATCTTGTGATGATTAACTAAAGATGTGGTTCACCTAATCAAAAGTATGAATCCTACTTCCGTAGATAATTCGTCTATCAATCTAACATCTTCCAATGTATAGAATTGACGCAAACAAACCAAGGTGC